>VZRL01012168.1:1529159-1629633 GCA_013397895.1 Origma solitaria | reverse complement strand
TTTTTTGTTTTTTTTTGGGGTTTTTTTTGTTTGTTTGTTTGTTTGTTTGTTTTGGAGGTTGGTGGTTTTTTTTTTGGTTGGTTTTGGGTTTTTTGTGGTGAAGAACAATACAGTAAAACCATGTTTTTCAATTATTTTGAGACCGAGGTGCGTTCGAGAGCATCCACTGATGCTGATTTGTGTGCCAGCTCCCAGTGGCCTTAGTGCAAATTGTACATGCCGATCTGTGACAGCGCACCTTTCAGAATTGCCTTTTAGAATTAAAGGGGAACAAATTATAAGGAGACAAAGTGTTTCACCTCATGTACAGCCCTTCTGACTACTGCAGAAAATTCAAACAGTTCTGGCAATGTTGGAAACACAATCTCATTACTCTGAAATTCCTCACAGCTTAGGAAACTCCACGTTTCTCCTGTCCTAAACCTGACATTTCATTAAATGAAGATAAACTACACACACATTAGCAGCTTGTATGAGCATTACTTTACCAGCCTGTTTCAATTAAAATAAAGATCAGAAACAAGACATTTCAGAGAGTGTTTTTGGCAGCACACTAAAATTCTCAGATTAGTGACAAAAATACAGCACCCAGTGTATTTTTACAGAAAAATAAATTATTATCTCTATTCAAGAAAAACAAAGAGAGTTTGGTAAAGGGAAGGTATTGTCCACTAATGAATTGGACTATAAGATTTGTTATGCAGTCTTTCATCATGCATTTTTGTCCATTTTCTTCATCAGTGTAGAACAGCGAGGTGATTTCACTTACATGCATTTCTAATTTGTCCTGTGCCACAGCCACCTACCTATAGGTGCAATATTTTACAGTTTAAAAATAATTTATAATTACACTTTTTCTGCAATTTTATTTTATGTGTTCCAAAAGACAAATAAGAGAAAAAATAATTAAATTATTCATTAGGAAAATGCATTTGTGTGTAAATAAATATTATTGCCTTCGTAGATATGCACAGACTAATATATATTTTGAAAAGGAGCATTTATGTGTGCATCTACAAGAGACAGCGTACCCAAATGTACAAGATCTTTCTAGATTTTAACACATCTACTTTATTTTTCAATTTGTCTTTCGAAAGAACAACAAAAGATTTTAATGCTTCTCTCTGTTAAGTTCACACAACTGTTTAATACATTTCGGTTTTGGATGTGAATCTGGAAAATGAGAGAGAAATTAAATGCATTGTGGAGTATGTGTTTACAACCTGTATTTTATCTTTCATTACAAGCTCTTTGTTTTAGTAAAATGACTATTTATGTAATGAAATTCTGACATTCCTTTCCCCAAATAGGGTGTTTTCTGTACTTGGATAGGTTTAAGATTGTGGTGTCTCTCTTGATTAGAAGTTAATATCTTATTTGTGACATGCATCCTTGAACACTGAATTTCCTCACTCTGTATAGTTTATTCTTAAATCCAGACCTTTTCAGGAGCACTGCAGTCTCAGGTGCACTCACTAACCAAGGCTGCAGATTGTCTTCAGAGTAAACTTCGGAGTGTTTCTTATTCCCTTATTTTCATGACGAAACTTTCAGTGTAAAATGAATTACATTATTTTCAGACATGTTTGGAAACAGCAGAAGTTGAGAGTGGACAGCCAGGCCCTGTCAATGACAGAGCTGTTCCATGTTCTCAAATCAAGAGGTTCAAGAATGAGGAGACTGTGATTACAGCACCCAGTGTGGGGCTGGATGCTGTCCCAACTCCTGACCATCGTCCTGAGGCTGGGGATTGCAGTCATTTGTGACTGCAGTCATTTGGTAACTTCTTGGAAGGGTTTGAAAGAAAGAGAAAGATAAGGAGAAAAGCACTTAAAAGGGGAATATATGACCTCAGTCTTCAATGTGAGAGCTGAGAACCTAGAGATGCTCAGGACAGAGATCATCATACTCTGTGTGTTGGGCAGTACTCAAAATCCAAACGTACTTGATTTAAAGTAAAATACAGTGTAGACACAATTAAAGCCATAATTATATTAAATTTATTTCTGTATATGAAAAAAAATATTTTTACATCTTTCTATAGCATGTATAGAATATCTAGTATATAATTTAATAGTGATTTATTCTATAATATTTACTATATATAACAGTATAATAACATATTTATATAATACAATGAAATATAATACACATAATATTTGTATGGTTATATAATACACTTATATATTATTTATTATACATACATGAAGGGGAAAATAAGCCAAAGCAAAAATAATCCTTTTTTGTACATTTAGATTGCCCCAAAATCAGCTGGAAAAGAGTTCAACTTTTAGGAATTCATTCAGCCAAAGGAGTAATGGTGCAGAATGGTGCAGAATCAGTTCTGTTTTTTGAAAGTTTTATCCCAGTCAGTCTCCACACTTAGATATGGTTTTTTAATCCTGAAATGTGTTGGGAGTAGAGTTTTCGTCAGCTTCCTTTAGTCTTGAGAATGAAGATTTCCTTTTTATGGGACATCAAGTCTCGTGAAAATCCTAAAAATTAGGGGGAAAAACTCTCCTCCCAAGAGTCTATGGCAAAAGAAAATCAGTGATCAAGTATCTATGGATTCTGTAAGGAGAAAAGGTGCCCTCCAAACCTTCCTGATTATTTTCACCTTCTGCTGCCCATTGTTGCCTCCCTGCACCTCTCAAAGAACCTCTGGGAATGATTGTACAAGATATGTTTCAAACATCACAGAGGGGAGATCAGGTTATAACATATAGATATGGTACAGCTTTCAAAAATAAGAACAAAGCTTTCTCAGTGTCATGGACTTTCCAAATGGTGATTCTCCTACCCGTGCTACTTGACCCTGAAATTTTTATTCAGACTCACAGGTGCTTGAACTGCTCACAGCTAATTTCCTACACAGGAAATCTCTACAAGTTCAACAAGACTTAATAGATCACTGGATCACAGAGTCATAAATGCTGAAACACACCTCCAAGATCACCCAGCCCAACCTTCAACCAAATGCAATAGATTGCAGAGGACACAGCAGAAAGGAGTTAACCTTTCCCCACAGGTATTTAAACAAAGGAGACCACTGGAGGACCTACCTTCTGGAGAAATGGGGCATTTCCTCCCTCTTTTCTTGCCTCTCAGGAGGGTGACTCCTGTCAGGAGGGTTACACTGGAGTGCTGTGCAGGTGGTGGGTCCCCAGGGGTTATCAGTCCTTTCCACATCCATTCCAGCTTCTCCACTTTCTCTCCCTAACCTGCAGGTCCCTGGCAGTCCCTTCTCTCCTCAGCAGGATGACCCTGCCAGTGTGTAGTATCTTATTCTGGAGATGCACAGAAACATAGCAGCCAAGTTAATTCTGTTTCAAAAGATATTTGAGAGGGCAGAGAGGAGTTCTGTTTCTCTGCACACCACAGAAAGTATTTACTGCTCACTTCATTTAGGTTTCTATTTCCCTGCTTACAAGAAGTGGAAGTGAGATAAATTAAGACAGTTTATAATCTCATCCTGGCCTGAAGTCAACAGGGAAGGGATTGGCCTTTGAATGTCTGGTCTAAACTTCAGCAATTTTTTTCTTTTTTTTCAGCTGAATGTAATCTGGTCTCAACGTGCCCTTCTTCATTACACTGACAGATGGTGCTTCGGCATAGCAGATGAAGTCAGATTACCTGTGTCACCCTTCCTATTTAGCCTGGCATGAATATATTAAACACCAGCTCTTGAAAAGGCTCAGCTCCTGGGTTAAAGGTGCCTTTGACATTTACTTTCTTGCAGGAGCTTGGAGAGCTGGCATAATCACGCCAGACAAATAACTGACAGTGATTCACATCATCAGCTGAGTCATTTTGGGTTGTGGCTCCTTCTGACCTCATAAAGTGAGTGAGGCTGGATTTGTATTACTTGAAGAAAAATTTCTAGCAAACACCTCCAACACTCCCAGAGTGGCACAATTTAGTACATTGCTGCTGTTACCAGACCTCCCCATAACTGTGCTTTGAAGATCGATGTTCCTGAGCCACCCAGGAGGTATAAAATGAGGTTTATATGGAGCTTGTCTGCAGACAGACACAGGTAAGAAATAATATTGTTAGTTGTAGGTCAAATTTTTTAGAGGGTGTAGGGGATTAAACACAGCCAGGATCCCAAGGGAATGTAAGAATCTGGTATTTTATGGATCCTTGAAGAATCTCCTCTACTGCCACCTGCAGTAAAATAAAACACATATTCAGCTTCATAGAATCATAGAATTGTGTGGGTTGGAAGGCACCTTAAAGCTCATGTAGTTCCAACCCCCCTGCCATAGGCAGAGATGGCACCCACTTGATTAGGTTTCCCAGAAACCCACCCAGCCTGGAAACACTTCCATGGAATGTATAAATTCCTTTTCTGGTTGGGTTTTGGGTTCTTTTTGGTGTTTTTTGGGAGTTTTTTGGGTTTGGTTTGGTTTTGTTGGGGGTTTTTTCGGTTTTTTTTGGGGGGGATTTGTGTGGTTTTTTTTCTTCTTGTTGTTGTTGATTGTTTTGGGTGTTTGGTTTTTTTTGTTGTTGTTTGGTTTTTTCGTTAGTTTTGTTCTTACTATTGCTTTTTAAAAACCCACTAATTTTCAATCCTTTCTTGGGGTACCAGGGTCCATCTTGCCATGGCACTGTCACCCTTCTTTTTCTGCATCACCAAACCACACAACCCAGTGAGACTGGATTTGTAGAGCCAAACAGTACTGAGGCCCTGGTGGGTTTACCCCCAAAGTGAGAGGTTACTTCAGAGTCACTCTGGTACCCTCCCTTGGACTGAAACCTTATTATCAGTTGGTCAACACTAGGTACACTTTCAGGACACAGTTTCTGATTTAGGCTCATCCAAAAGGAGCACATAGCCCTGCCCACCAAGGACCCTCCTGCAGCAGGTGGGGATAAATCACTTTAACAGTCCTCTCCTGCTCCAAAAAAGGCTCTGCAGATGCCAACCCTGAGCAGAACCCCAGCAAAGCTGCCTTTTTGGGGGTGCCCAGGCTGGGCTGTGCAGGTGGTGGTGCTGGTTGCTCCTTGCTCCCCCTGAGGACCACAGGACAGTGATGTACAGCAACACAGTGAAAGGCAAATACTCACTGTATCTCTTTTAGCATGTGGAAAATAATATTACTAATGCCATTTTTGAATGAGGGGAAGCACTTTAGGGGCATTCAGGGAAAAAGCAGTTGGGCCAAACTATGATGCCTTTCCGGAGCAGAGCATGATTTCACTGATGAATTCAGATCTCTTATGTTTTCTGTGGGGATTATTTTTTGCTGCACATATGCTCCATGCCATGCTGTTGCATTCTGAAATAATAATTTAGCAGAAAGTTAAATATATACCTGCACTGTATAATGATATAAATGGGATTAAACAGTGTAAATCTTCCTGCAGGAGCTTCTGGGGAAACCCAAAGATTACCTCTGAGACCATATTTCTTTCCAGATTGCAAGCCTATCCTAGACCTGCCTAGAGAGGAACACTAAAAGCTGCTTCTACTCTCCATCTCCAGATGTATCTGAAGCCAGGGAGCAAAATAAGAGCAATTAAAGCAAATGTTTTCTTTTGAAACATATGCTAATGCAAGATTTCTCAAGAAATTGGATGATCTTGGCAGAGGGTCTTTACATAATATTGCAGTGGGAAAAGAAGTATGAGATGCCTGAGGCTGAGAAAAGCTTGAAGAAAACTGATATGTGGCCCTGAAATAAGTCTAAACAAGGCTCTTTGGGGACACAATATGGACTAGGGGACAGAGTTGGAAAAATCACCTAAACTGTCACAAGATGCTTATTTGAAGAGACCAATCTACTTAGTTTGAAATGACCAATCTACTGTCACTATGACAAGCTATAATCTGAGTCAATATTATCAGTTAGCTGTCAGAATTACAAAATTCCCCTAACTCGTCATAGTCACAGTACTTTAATCTAGGTGTGATACTTATTTTATTATGTATTGCCACGCTTCCTTCCTATTACAGATAAAAAATCATTTTGTTGAATGGCAGTTTGTGGAAAAAACAAACATCATTCCAATTTTCATGCCCAGAATCTTGTGGGTAAAACTGCAACCCATACCATTTAATGTAAAATCTCTGTGATATACACAAGAATCATTTGTTATTTTGGCTAAGGAGAAGCTGTCTTATAATTTTAATTTAGAATTTTAGTGAGATTTCATTTTAAAATGTTTTTAAGGCACCACACTAAAGAATTTAATACCAAATATGCCTGCATTTATATCTGCACATATATTAGAAATCAGGATATGTAATTGCCCATTTATTAGGGAATTCAATGTTGTCAGTATGCGTGTGTGTATATATATATGTGTGTGTGTCTAATCGCTAAAAATTATATATATATATTTAATTTTATGGAAAACAACTTAGAGTTGTATTGGAGGAATGTTGACTAATTACCTTCCTTTTATGATTAATAACATTATAACAGGAAAAATTTCTTCAGATGAAAGAGTGATTAGATATTGGAAATGGCTGCCCAGGGAGGAGGTGGAGTCACCATCAGTAGAGTTGTTTAAGGAAAAGCTGGATGTGGCACTCCATGGTCTGGTGCTCAGTCAAAGGTTGGACTCGATGATCACAAAATCTTTTCCAACCTAAATGATTCTGTGATTTTGTGATTTTATTAGCAATAACCATGCATGACATTCCCTCTTGTATTAGCAATAAATCTGTATTAAACCAAAACTTTTTACTTTCCTGCTGCGAACACTCTACCTGAATTCTTATTTTGCTCATCTGCACAATGGTCTCTTACAGTGTGCTTGCCAGTGGTGCATTGAGTAATGTGTTTACAGATTTGCTGCACCCTGCTCATATTTTCATCATTCTATTTCTCTTGTCCTCTCAGAGTATGCAAAGAATGTGTCATTTTGGTAAGTAGGAACTTTTCAGTGTACTAGATGCTCTCATTGTATGCCATGGGCAAAACCACAAACTTTTACTCAGTACTTCTTTTATTTTACACCTCCTGCAGGAACTGATTGGCAGTCTCAGACTCTGTTCTCTACCTTAAGATAAACTCTGGCATATAATTTAGTAATAAAAGTTTCGGCTGTGCCAGTATAAGGTTATTAAAGGCATTATTCAACTTGGACCTTCAGGTATGTCCTAGACTCCTGTATATTTAAATACTGGCAAGTGTTAGTTAGTGAGAAGATAATTAGGTCAGGTTTTGTATATTCCTGTTAATGGAATTCCCTAACGAACTCATGGGCAAGTTTATCATTGAAAAGTGATACTGAAATAATAAATAAAAGCCAGATATGTTTGTTAGGATAGCATGGTGCTTTGTAACCATACTGGCACTTGGTGTTATTGCAAACCTTGCACAGTTTTTAGAACTGCAAAAAACCCTAACTACAAGTGGCAGTCTTTGAAACAAGAAAGACTATGGCTTCTTTAAAGCCTTTCCTTCAGCCTTTACCCTTGTGTCCAACCTCAGCAACCTGGTTTTCATTTATGAGCTCATCATATAAAGAAACAGGTCCTGGTAGCAGTGGGATGATTTTACACGGAGGTGCATTGGCAGAGCTATATAATACACAGCAGATGTTTACTTTAATCCTTTTTATCTGACTAGGCTCACACAATGTCACCAGTTCTTCCCCTCTCCACAGGATCTCGTTTCATACCCCATGCATTAAGGCTATGGCACTGGAGGTACAGCTGGCTGTCACTGCTTCTTTTGTATGTTCCTGAAAAAACATTCTGATGCATTATTCATGGATTTTTTTTTTTTTTCTCTCTGTCAGATAACACTAGGTCATCCTGAAATAGTGTTTCTAAATGCTGCAGAAATGTCCAACAGGATAAAAATATCCCCTGTCCTTAATGAATAGGAAGAAATTATCTACATAATTTTTTTTTACTTTCCAAAGCTAAGACTGAATGCAAATTGCTCTCAACCTAGAGGAATCAGATGAGCTTTAATTGGCTTTATGAATATGTTCATTGGTGCTATTTTACCTAAAAATTGTAGCTGGTTGTAGTTTTTGGCTAAAACTGGCAGAACTTGGGTAAGTAGAGTGAGTATTGTGAGGTTATACCCACAATACCCACAAGTGGAGGCACTGTGGATATAACTTTCCCTCTGTGAATTTGCAGTGCTCATGGGTTCTCTTTGCCAATGCAGGAGAGAGGGAGGTGTGATTTAATCGTTTCCTTTTGAAATGGCCAGAAGGTTTTGGCACCTCAGCTCCAGGAGAGCAGAGGAGCTCTTAGATTAGGCACCTGCCTGCTGTTTGGTATAGACCATGCTGTGGGTGTGGAGAGATGTGTTTCAACCTTCGTCTAGCTCATTTTTGCTCTCTTCCATATTGTTCTTCTTTTGTTTTTTTCATGTGATATCAAAAGCCAAGGAGAGCCATGTGGGTAATGAGGAGGAAGAAGCTGTTGGTATGATTTTTGGTTGGGCTGTTCAAAGGATGACATCAATCTAAGGGCTCATTTTAGAAATACTAAAATGCTTTATTTCAACCTTTTGTAAAAGCAGTTTTTAGCATATTCTCTTTATCTTTTAACAGTTAACTACAATGTTATAAAATGCTCTGGAAATATTTCCTTTACTTTGTAGATCATTGAGCTTTTTCAATGAGCATATATTTTTCAAAAATTTTGAAAATTCTTCTTAATTTGAAAATAAAAAAAAAGGGAAAGTGCATTAGCATTGGCCTTGAATTATCTTTTAAACTATTTACAAGGTAGTTTCACTTCCTTATTTGCTTAACTTATTTTTTGATAACTCAAGTTAGATGACTGACTTTTACCACATTTGACTTGAAACTGAAGCAACTCACTTGACCTTCTAGGCAGGAGTTACAATTTAATTATTCTTTCTGTTTTTTTAATTTATTGTCTGTGGTTACACTGCAGCTTTTTGCAGATGTTACAGCCCTGAATTAGAATAACTAAAGCTGCCTCCTTTGATCTGCCAGGCTATGTGAGAATAAGAATGCACTGGTTTTCTAAATGCGTTTTCATTTCACTCATTCATGTGTAGTTTGGAATCCATCAAAAAGCTACGCTCATTTAAATTCTTTACAATCCAAAAAATGTATTTCCTCCTCCATCAGGGTTATGAAGAGAGGTAAAATCTATAAATCAACTTTGGGGTTTTTTTTATTTGAGGGTTTTCTGGTCTCTCCCTCTGAGGATTAAAAACCATGTCTCAAGGCAGGTCATTAAGTATCATCTATCTATCTGAGAGATTTGTAGGTGCAAGAAAAATGTGGTTAGACTTGATCAAGGAAAGAACTACAGAAAAAGAAACTCAAATTCTCTATTATTTCTGTTCTGCTGGTAGTTAGTCACTGCTGTAGTTTTCATTTAAACTTAAATACAATGCATTTCACTGTATGAATCATAACATTTAGTGTATCTTTATGATAAATTGGGAAGCAGAGAAGAGCATGGCAATGTGCTTTCACAACTTGAAAATTATTTCTTTTTTGACTGGCTTAAAGTAGAAGATGGGAAGCAAAGCTTTTCTAGGTTAGCAGTGTTTGCTTGGCAAGGCAGACCTAATAATAAAATTGAGATTGTCAAAACTAGCAATTTTAGTTGTTAAGAAGAACTTGATGTGGACACTACTAGGGCCCAAGAAAATGCTCCTAAATTTTACTAGGGGCGAACAGGAAATGATCAATACACAGGAAGATAAATATATAGAAAGATAAACAATCAGATTCGGGTTTTTTTTAATAAAGTCTCAGTGATGTAAAAGAATTATTAAATATTTATGTTCACTCTTCTTTATACACCTGACAACGAGACTTCTACTGCACAAGCTTTGGATGTGGGAATGATGCAAAACAAAAGGCTGTGTCCAGAATCTGTGCAAAGTGACAACTCACAGTCACAACTGGGTAAGAAATTTAAAATATGTTCAAAATAGTTTTATTAAACCTACTAAAGGCAGGCACAGTGCATGAAACTAGTAACACACATAGTGAATTGTTATTTTACAAATGTCTGGTTTATTAAGGTGCATCTACAAATTTTGAATCTCCATATTCAAATAAATTCTTGCAGCAATGTTAAATATCAGACGTATGATCAAGCATTGTATTTGTGTATCAAAAACTGCTGTGAGCTCAATATTCACTCCCTTCCTGATAGCTAGTATAGCTGATACCTTCTGACATTCTAGTCTCTGCAGAAAAACAAACACAGGAGTTTCCATATGCAACATTCTCAGTAGTCTCCTAATTGTGTTTTAGTCACATCAACATAAAAGACATTATTTCATTAGAAGTTCACTGTGCAGCTTTTCAGAGTCGGGGAACCAGCTGAAAAATGAGCCTCTGGGTGTGAAGTGAGGCTTCGTGGTCTGTTTGACACGAGGATTGGGAGAAGCTGTCAGAGGGAGAGCAGCGCTGAGTTATTGGTACAAGAGACCTGCTCTGTTTCTTCCCGAGGATAGCAGAGTGCAGGCTCAGCAGTACTTGGCAAAAGCAAAGGAGATGTTAAGACATTCTCTGTTTCCTGCTCAAGCTGCAGGAGCTTTAGATCACAGCTTTCTCCCAGAAGCAGTTGCAAGTTGCATCTAAAGCTCAGGGTGCCCCAGAGGCTGAGCCAGTTTGTCAGGAAAAATTAATCCACAAACACCGGAGATTTATGTCCAAAAAGGAGACAGAGGAGTCCTATAACTTTATTCATGAATAAAGGGAGAGGTTATGGACATTTCCCATGGGGTATCTTAAATTTCTTAGAGGACGCAGCCTCTTTTTAGCCTCATTCCCCAGCCACAGATTCCCTCTCTCTTTTCCCATTGGCTGAGGTACTTGAGAGCTACAGACTTTCCAAATCGCCTAATACAGACCCCCTTTTAATGTACATTCCTCCCCACCTTTTGTTTTCTTTGTGTCTCTGTTCTTTTTCTCTAGGCCCGGGGATTCAACACATCCTGGGGTGAGTAACAATCTGTGTCAATTAATGGAATTCCTTTAGAATTTATGGTTCCTCCCATTGCTTCTTTCACCTATCAGTATCTGGCCTTATCTACCAGCAGGCCCCACAGTTTGTTTGTAAAGACATCTCCCTCTTGATATTTTCAAGTCTGACTTTTGCTCTCACCAGTGGTGTCACCTGGCACACCTGGGTCACACAGGGCACCATGCAGGGCAGGCTCAGCTCTGACACCTGCAGCACCTCCTCAGCTGTCTGAGCATTTGCAGAAAGCATGAGCAGGAGAGAAGCTGTCAAGAGGACATGTGGATGTGAGGGCCAGCTATGGTTTGGGCACAGGCCCTGTGACTCCTTCCACTCTTAGCTTTCAGAAGCTCTAAACTTGTGCTGGCTGGATCACCAAGCAGCTTCCATTCAGGTGACAAGCTGTCAGCTGGCTGGGGACCACTGCTGTGGAAAAGGAAAAATTACATTACATTGCTTTACATTAATTGAAAATTTGACATCTAATTTACTTTCAAGGAGACTGTTTTCTTACTGATTGAAATGTGGATTTCCCCTTCGCAGGGAGAGAGAAAAAGAATTTGTGTATTGGATTCTTACCTCTCAGTCTAGTGCTGGGTTATCCCTCCTGGCTTCTTTCAGAAACATAAACAGCAAGATCAGGCTCTGCGTGGAAAAGAAATACAGATCTTCCTGGAAGGCATAAAAAGAAGTACTTAAATAGCCATGTGGTATATGGAATTGACTTTTTTTTCTGTCTTTTTTTTCTTTTGCAGATGTACAGCAGAGTATGGAAAACAAACAGAAATTAAATTGCATTGCTTCTGTGAACAGCTGCCTGTTAGTGTGTCTGTTTGTTGTCTCAGTTCATTAAAATGGGAGATTAATATAATCTAGATTAGGATCAGAAGTAGGCATGACACCTCTTAAAGTTAACAAAAAGTTTCATTTCCTTTCTTATTATGTGATTCACAATCAGCGGTAGTTATCTACTAATACATACTTTGTCCTGACATATGTCAGCTTGGGTGGTTTTAATTATGTTTATTTTGGTATAATTATTTTTGGAATAGATTGGGTTGTAAGCTTATTAAATTGACTGATAAATTGTATGAATATATTCATTTAATATTGCTCCAATTCTGCTCCGATGATCTTTCTTAATAATAGAGGAAAATTATTATCGTGAAGAATTGTAATGTTGGCGTCACTCCTTGATGATCACTGATACATTCAAACTGTTGATAGCCCACCTTGGAGATTGATGGTTATGACATGGAGGGAGCAGAGATTTCCAGACCAGGGCCATCAGAACCATGTAATATTTCTGAGAATACAGTTTCTTATTTTGACTAATATTATCCAACTTGTTTTGCTAGTGGGCCTTGTTGGCTCCCTCTGCCTTCTCTGTCTGTTTTATCTTGCCACCTCTTGGGGAAGGAGATTATCTTTCTGCTCTGTGAATGTACAATGGTTTAATTCAATGAGATTCTGAACTGGTAAAGTCCTACTAGGTGCTTAGGAAGGCTGATGAGTAAAACCACTGTTAGCAGCTGCTAATACAGGGAGCACATCTATGCATCGAACTGCTTGCTTTTGTCTTCTTGGGCAGAAAAGGGGATCTGTAAGATCATATGGTACCTGCCTGTGGATGGCGACTCATTCTGCACAAAAGCCTTCAGTTTCCCTCTTTCCCTCGCACAGAGCAGCAGGAATGGGCAGAGCAGGGCTTTTTAGCTTAAAAATAGTGTATTATGCACAGGGAAGGGTTGCATGAGCAACCATGCATGAGAAGCACTTTATCCTGCAAGTCTCTAGGAGCATTTAATCAATCTTTTCTGCTTTCTCCTGGCTCTACAATCTGCATTTCCCCACTGTTTCTGAATAGCAGTTTCCACTCTCACCTTCAGTCTTGCACTTGTGCTTAGCTTTGGCTGTCCCTCCAAAAAAAGCCATTTGCACTTGCAGACAGGCCCAGAAGCAGTGTCTCCTGTGAGTCACACTTATGAGTCTATCAGAGTTTTGCTGTTAGAGAAATCTTTTCCACAGCTTGGCCTCCATTTTATATGAATTTAAATGATGGCAGAGAAGTTGCTAGGATGCTGACTCTTCTCTTACACTGTGCTCTAGGAGTATCATGTTATGCAAGGCAATAGTCAGATTTTCCTTTATTAGATGTGACTGACCAAACCCATTAATACTTAATGGAAATAAGACTGTTGTATAGTTTATCCAGATGTGCAATGGTTCTCCAGAGCATTATAAATTGCTTTAAATCCTGGATTCTTCCAAGTTCAGCAGTATTTCTGCAGTTCACCATAATGATTGAAATCGACAGAGGCACTCACCCTAATTGCTACCTAATCAAATTTGAAAATACATTTTCAAGGATGTAAGATCCTCTCTGAAACTTGCTTCCTTCCCTTTGGACTACTGCTGTCAAAAATTGCTGGCCTTCTGGTTGGTCAGCAAATTTCATTTGTTGTCCCACGTTGCTTTAATGGGAACCGAAGTGATGAATTGATTGGTGTGAAAGTCCTATGATTAGTGTACTAGGAAGATTTAACATCTCAGATATCTCTATCTATCTATCTATCATCTATCTATCTATAGAGTGTATGTGTGTGTGTATTTTGTCTTCATCTCTGTAGATTTTGTAAAAATGTATCCCTCAATTTTTTATCTCAGGAGTCTCCAGTTAGATGTATCTTTTAACTCACTTTGAATTAAGAAAAATAAATCTTCTCTGGATAAACTGTGCTTCTGAAGCTGAAATCATACGGCTACTTGAAAAACGTTCTTTTTCATAGAAGAAAAGCTGAAGAGGTTTATTAGAACTTCAAGTCAGTTAAGAAAAGACAGAAAATTTCAGACTTGCATTCCTGTTTTCAGTGCTTTCTCTTACCACTTCTGTTTCCTACTCGCCTGCTGCTCTGAGCTGAAGCTCTGCAGCTGCTCACACTGAGGGGGGCTGCAGCAGCCCAAGGTGCTCCTGTCCTGCCCCACGTCAAGATCCCCAGCACCCTACACCTGCCCCTGCTCAGAATGGGGGACATGCTCACCCTGCTCTGAGTTAGAAGTAGGATTTGAAAAGAAAATAGAACCATCGAGTATAATGTTCCGCTAAATAAACTGCAGCTGCCCGCGTGCATGTGAATGCACGTTTATCTACCTTCCTCACGCCTTTCCTCTGCTTGTTCCTTCCTGATCTGCCCTGATCTCTCCCTTTTATCACCCTGCCTGCTCTCTCCTAAGCATTCAAGAGATATTGCATAATCCTAAATGTCTCATCTGCTCCAGCCCACGATTCTCTCTGCCCTGCATCCCAGCAATGAACAGATACTCCTTTAAGAGGAACTGCCTTTGTCAGGAAGAGAGTTTCTTTGGTGAGTTTCACACCAAGGATAACGGTGTAATAATTTCTTGCTGTGCGAATATTTGGTATTTTCTGTTCTTCACTGGTCTGATCGCTTGGGTTCCTCCACCAGGCAAAGTGGGGCTGCACCCTGTTGATTGGAAAAAAAAGTATATACATTCCCAAACCATAACCATCTGCAGGATGCTCTATTTTCAGTACTAGTTGTATCACCATTTTCAAATATGATTTTGGGTGGCATGAAGAGGAAAGATAGATATGAAGCTAGGAAGGCAGTGCTAGGCAAAAGTGCTGTGCATATGCAGTAGCCTGGGAAGTATACATGTTTTCTTGGCTGTCTGCTTTTGAACAGATTGGTGGTTTGCTGTTGACTTTTATTTTTTTACTGCGCTGTAAATCTGCTCAACTCCTATGTGTTGCAGAAGTTTAAGCACCTCTGAATTTGCACAATTTGGAATGGAATTTGCAATGCATGGGGAGGGGGGCTGTTGCATATATAAAAGACAGAATTTTATTTATGGAGACCCATAATAATGCACTGTAGGTTACTGAAGTATGTAGGATGAACAACCATAATAATAATGACATCATAAATTTCTAAATTGCCGTTCGGGAATAAGGCTTGGGGAGGATGGTAGCCAAAGTACAAGCATTTTCCTGTAATTGCTCCATAGGCATGTAAGTCAGAGTCTTTTCTTCTTTTTTTTTTCTTTTCTCCTTGGTGAGCAATCCCTGTTTCTTCAAGACAGATTCTCTTGTCTGTAACATTCCTGTTGCATGTGTAAAAAACTTTGAAAAGTACTTTGTGTCTCTGTGCACACATGCATACACATGCACCATTTTATTTGCTATTATTTGGAAAGGCCTAAGAAGCCTTTTGTGTTTTGAGAAAATTGAACATGAGATTTGAAATGCATGCAGCTTGTACTGTCACAGCACAAGGCTTCCCTGTTTGTAAAATGGGATTGTCAGAACTCGGGAAAAATTTGTGCTTCTCCCTTGGTGCTGTGAATCGAGAAAATTGAATCAAGGAAATTATTAATTTTTTCAAGTACTTGGTGAATAGAACTATTGGCAATAACAATCTCAGCATTTTGTAAGCCTCTCACTCATGTGCCTACCCTCCATACACACCTTGAGCACACACCTTGTGGTTCCTTCATTTCTCCTTTTTCTCCTCTTTCCCTGGATCACTTTCTTTTGTCCCTTTTGTGTACAGCTGGAGCTATTTTCTCTTGCAGTCTGTCTTTCCAGAAGCAGAAGCCGCAGAGGGCAATGTGTTCTGCCCGTGATGGTGTTTGTTGAGGTGGATGGAGACGTGGGTGAGCTGATAGTTCTGCATCTGGAAAATATATGCAAGGCCACGATCGGTCCACATATCCCTCTACAAGTCAGCACCAGAAATGGATTTATGAATCACATTTTAGTCAATAGCCTCTTAAGCATTAAAGAAGGCACAGTCTCCAAGCAGTTTTCAGGAAACTGTACTGAAGGTCATTTTCTTGCACACTGAAGGGTCAACAGTTTTTAAAATCATGTCGTGCGCCAGGCCTTTAAACTCTGTGCAGCTGACCTATATGTTCATGTGCTGGCATTCAGTGTATCCTTGTCAGTTGTTTGGTGCCAAGTCTAATTTTCCAGATCACCATTTCTTCAGATTTACAAACTTTTTAAATAGCACAATGCCAACTTTTTCCTTTCCATGCTAAGTGCATCTTAGAATGGTATTTGACTTCTGAGATATCCAAAACCGACAGAGAGTTTAAAGGCAAGAAAAATGCAGTAAAAGCTACTGCAAATGATTTTTATGGGCGCATATAATTCAGGGGGCTTTTGGCTGCTATAATAGCTTTTTTCAATCAAAACTACAGCTTTTTCTGTATGTGGTAAACCACTGTGCAATGAAGATAACCTTGACAAAGTATTGGAATAATAAGGCAAGTTCTATCGAGTTTGCATTCCTAAATTATTCAGAGACTGTAAAAATGTACATTGAAATATTTTGTGCTTCAATAAAAGTGCCCCAATGCTCTTCCCTTTTTTCAGTGGATGCAATGGTCTCAAAACCACATTCTCAGGTGATTCTCTATTTTATACTGAACAAAGGCTTTATGTCACTGTCTGTCACTGCACAGTCTCCTAAGGACCCTTTGGAGGTCAGACTTGGCAGCTGTCCCTGGCACATGAGTGCTTGGATGCATGTCAGCCCCCAGCAGAGATGTTAGGTAACAGAACAGAGGCCTGGACACCATTTCTGAAGTCTGTAATGCACCTGTGACACAGTGACAAATCAGTGTGCTATGTTGTTGTCTTCAGGAGAAGTAGAATTTGACCTATGGAAAAGAAAAAAAAAAATTAGAATACTAAATATCTAGAGGCTTATAAGAAACTACGGCAAAGCAATGAGAACTATGAAAGTCTTCATATCTACACTGAAGACAGGTTCATTAGGCAGTAGGTCAGCGAGCCAGATGAGTTAAGGTGGAGAAAGAAAGAATGTTACTGGAATTGCAAATTATTTTAAAGTACATAATGATTTAATATATCAACACACAGGATAAAATGTCCCTTTGCCATAGATAAATATCTAAAGACCTTACTGAGAGCTGCCTAAATAGTCTCTCTTATTCTACTTCTTACTTGTGCATAGGAAAATGTAATATCTACTTAAATGAATTAGAACTCCTGAAAATTAGTTTTATCTTATTGGTGTGTGAAAAGCTGCAACATATGCTATTATTATCCGTGGTGCAGTAATCCTGATCCCAGCCCTATACAATACAGAGAAATATAGGAAGAGAGTTCAAGTTCCCAAAAACTTATCCTCTAAGGGTGGTATGGACTGTAACATGCATGCAGGGGTCACTGTGTGACTGCCAGGGTGAATTCTGTATTTTTAAATTCAGACAGGAAGAAGGTGAAAACAGTGATATAGCTGTAAAAACAAATAAACAAAACAAAAAAAGGAAAAAGAGGTGATACAAGAGAAAAGAATATGAAGAGATAAATGGAGAAAATGTGTTAGGGTTGACACGAGAAAACAGAAGGAATTGCTGGAGGTAGCAGCTAAGTAGAAAGACAAGCAGCATTCAGAGTAAATACTATAAAAAACAGCTTTGTCTTCTTATCAGTGTTGAAGGTCAAGGTCTAAAATGTTTCTGCAGCTGTTCTTGCCAATGTAAGTCTCTGGCTGCTTCTATTCAAAATAAATCCCAGATGCTATTTAAGTGATAGCTGGCATATACATTTCAGAAATAGGGGAATGCTAAGCTTTCTTCAGACATCATCTTCCAAAGTGATTTACCATGGAATTGAGTTTTCAGTGACTCACCTGGCGGGATCATAGTCTTACTTTTCAGTAGAATTAATGGCAGAATGATTAAATAACAACTAGATTAAAGTAGTGCTTATGTTTCTTTATTGCATTTCCTGCGTGTATTTTAATTTATTATTTTTATTATTTTTATTATGTTGTGCTACTCTCCAAAAAGATAAAATTCTTATAAAAGTTCCAAAGGCTCATTTTTTGAAGGCAGTAGGCAACAAAGAGTCTCTGTCCAATGAGCCTTCACCTGGGGGTCTGACAGACATACGGCAGCAAACTGTGTCTGTGAAAGTAAATCTAATCTAACAAATGCCTACGCTGCAGTCACTTCTCCTCTCCTATCAGCGTCAGCATTAGAGAGTTTAAGGCAAAATCATATATGCATAAATTATTTGCCATGTCCACAATGCCTGAAGGACAGGCAGTCACCACGGGCTGAGACAGTCGCAGCAGATGGCTGCAGGATCCCTGGGCTGACGGGCAGCAAGAACAGATTGTGGTGTGACATTCCACATTGTGGCTTGGGCAGTGTTGTGGGCTGCAGCAATCCCGTGTCCAGCCTTGCAGTGGAGTCCCTGCACAGGGCCACAAGTTTGTCCTGCCCTGTCCTACCCTGTCCTGCCCTGTGGCCCCCTGATACTCTTCAAGACCTTTCCTCTGTCTGGCCTACAGAAAACTCAGGCATGAGAAAGAATCTCAGCTGCTTTGCATTTTGTTTCCTCATTCTGTGGAAATGAGGACTGTCTTTTGCTGCTGCTGGACTCTCTGGAAAGCCTCCATGTGAATATCTGTGTGCTCAGCCCTTTCCCCCAGCCTTGAGAAAGCCCAGCCACACATCACCCTGCCAGCATCCTCAGCATCTTCCTTAGATGTCATCGGCAAATCTCAGCTGGGAGCCAGACTGCCTGAAGGCAGCAGGCAAGCCCTGCAGGGACCCAGGGTTGGCAAAACTGCAGCAGGAATCCCCATGATTTAGGGCTGAGAGGAAACCTCTGGGTGTGAGTACCGCACGCAGCTGAGAGAGTCTCTCGAGTCTCCCGAATGCGGGCAGAGAATCTCTCTCATGCACAGACTGCTTCAACAAAGCCATTTTTACCGTGTTGTCATATTTGCTGTCTCACTGGAATTATAAAATTGTCGCAGTATCAGAAAACTGGGAGCTCTAGAGATTGGTTATTCTTTGCTGACTAATATGTAACTTTATTCTTCTTTACTCTGTTCTCAGTTCTTTCCAAGAAATTGTGAAAACTTTGCAGCTTCCAAAATTTCAGAGGGATTTTTTGTTTGTAACTTTTGCTTCACTGATCGGTAGAAGTTAAAAAAAAAAAAAAAAAAAGCAAAAAGCAAAAGAAAATTCTTCCTAACAATTAGAGATCTTTATGGCAAGGTCATTTTCTTACCTTGAGATCGGAGATGAATACTGTTCACTTTAAAACAGGAGGAAAGCAATCAGCCACTCTGATAAATTCCTGTAAATAAATAAACAGCCTCGCAAATTTAATCTCAAAACGTCCAGTTCTTATAGCTTCATCCTCCTTCAGTTGTGCTCCATTGCTAACCCTTAACAGAGCAAAGAAAACAATTTGACTCCACTGACCATAGCTCACTGGCTTCAAGCAAGGTCTAGTATGGCTGTGATTTATGTTCTGGACCTGCAGGTCGTAGCACTTTGTGTTCACCCTCCTATGGATTTATTCTTGCCTGCTGAGGTCATGGCCAAACAGCTCCTGCTTTAGAGATACTTTCTCAGCTATCTGTTGTTGGTTGGTCTCTTTTCTTTTCTTTCTGTGTAACTTCACTTGGTCTGAAGACGAAAAAATTCAGCTTATAACCTACAATGCCTTATGTACTTTTTTCACATATAAGAATAAGTTAAAAATGGCTGCCCTAATGGAAGGGTGACCTAGAGTTTCTTAATTACAGTAAGAATTGGTAGAAGATGCAGAAGGCCTTCTTTTTAGTTTGCTGTTGGATTGAGAACTTGCAAAACCATTCTGTTGCAGCAAGGTGAGAAACAACGCCCTTTTCTGTCTTCTTTTTTTCTCTTTTTCTTCATTTGATTGAAGGGCAGTGAAAATATTCTATGTCTTTCATACACAAGCTATCTGCTTTGATTGTGACCTCCCCACAAATGCAGGACTTAGGCAATTCCAAAGATCTCTTCAACTACTTAGAGACATAGAGAATCCCCAGCTACAAGTCTTTTGATCAACTGGTGCCAAAGTGTGTGTATTCCTACTCAGTTTGCCACAGTCACTCTGATATCATAATGGATATCATATATGCTAGCTGTCAAAATACCAGAATTTACTATAAAGTATAAATTAGAATCAGGCATACAACTTTTAACCTATGCATTATGTCTCTGACCACGTCATTTAAAAAAAGCAGAGAAAATTAGCTTCTCCAAATCATGAAAAAAGACCCTAGAAAACCCAAGGGTCACTTTAGAAGGCTGGTCTAGAAAATGAGCTCTCAATTTGCTTGCAGGTGGTCCTGACAGCAGATCTGACAACATGTTTATTTGGCTGCTGTGACATATATTAAGCTTCAGTGCATCCCCCTGAAGGTTTAGAACATGAATGGTTTCTAAATAAGGGACTCACACTGCACTTCGAATAATTACCCCTGCAGCCTGTGGCCTGCACAGGCAAAGACGCAGAAGGAAGGCAGAGTTTTGAGAAGGGAAAGTCTGGTGGAAAGGGTGGCTTTAATCTGCAGTGGCTGTTATTCAGCTATGGTTTCCTGGTCAATAACTATGGCACATTTCCTAGCACATAATTATGTGATTAGGTTACTGTAATTAAAAAAATAAATAATATTGGGGTTTTTATGTAAAAGACCATCTAAAAATATACATCTAATACCCTTAAATGTGGTTTAAAAATGTACTGTGCATTTTTACAGGATTTATTTCAAAGGTTTGTAGGAATATTTTTCCAGCTCTTTCTCTGGGGAATCTTGAAGTTCAATCAGATTATTTTCCCCCCCTGTACTGAGGAAAGTAAAACATTTTGTCCTCCCACTGTATTTCAGGAATCTTGCTACTGTTCCAGCCTATTACTGGTATTACTTAGCACTTACATAATGCTCAAAACAAGGAGGAGAAAAAAATAATTTTATCAAAACTAGTGAGCAAAACTAGGAGGAGAATTTAGTTTTTCTGACTCATTGTCATACTGTTTACGCTAAATCCCACTGCTTCTGGATAGCCTGACACCTTAGCATTTGTTGTACAATGTTGAGAGCTGATAAAATAACTAACACCTCATACTGCATTTAGAGAAAACTCATAAAGCTTTCATCTGGGTTTTTTTTCTGAGACAGAGCCTCAAAAAGAAGCACAGACATTAATCTGACTAACCCAGGTCAGATTATACCCAAGAAAGGAATTTTTTTATCTGTCTTTTTTTTTCAATGCGCTTTAATTCGGCTCTAAACCTCTCTCAGCATAAATGTGCAGTGTCCTCCCTCAGCCACCTTGTGGGTTTCAGCAGTTTGTAAACCATTCCAAGGTTGCTTCCAAATTATTGGAACTGAGATATAAAACACAGGCCTCAGGTTTCACACTTTTTTTTCTGTAGAATAACAAATGAAACAGTATTTGTTATTTGTGAAATTACAGTCACTTCTGTATGACTTTAGTACTTAGGATAATTTTTTTTTCTGTTACAGAATAAACAAGTCCCTTAAAAGCACAGTGGGCAGCTGGCCAGAAATAGCCATAAATGCTTTCTCAGCAGTGTGAAACTTCTAAAATGAAGTACAGATGTGGTACAGTGCCTGGGAAAGGGAGGGAGAAGTTGACATGATGGCTCCTGCAGAAATAGAGAAGTTGGATATAAATCAATGGAGTAATGCAATGTGTACCTATAAATGTACAGGAAGGCAGAATAAGCCGCAGGGATATAGGGCCAAGTGAGAACCTTTGATTCTGGCTGCCAGAGGCTAAGGTGGACACATCTCAGGTGGAGAGGACTAGAAAGTAAAACCTGCATTTGTGCTGCAGAAGTGTTTGTGGTGTTCTACATAGAGACCTGGAAACGGATGTGAATGAAATGGCAAATGGAGAGTAGCAGCTAATGAAAGAAAAACAGGGATTGTATTTATGTGACCAAGATTTACAGAATACAATAATTGAAGGTGTCTTTTGAAGTATCACTGCTGAATCACTGGTTTCAAGGGGATGGCAAATCTTTTATTTATTAAAGATTGAAAAATTTTCAACTCTTGTTTCTGATTAATAGCACAGCCATCAACTAAGCAGGGGTGTCATGCTAGGCTACAGCCTGTATAAATTATTTGCGAACAGAAGCAAGTAATATATTCTTACAAGCTAGTCGCTATTAGCATTTGTGAAATTTAGTTCCCCGGTTCATATCATCTCACCAAGTCACATATGAAGTGAAATTAGAAACAAAAAGCCAGGCTTCTATCATCCAGGTGTTTGTCTTGAAACATAAACAATACTGCTCTTAATGGGGTTTGTAGTACTTTAGTGTTTAAAAGCCTCATGTCCAGACACTGGAAATGTTCTGTGCATAAAAGGAACATACAGAAAAATTTAATTTACTGCCGTAGGACATCTTTATTTTTCTCTTATTTTTGTAGTACAGATTGGCTTGTATGGAAAATGGTTTTGGTTCACAGTTTCAGTGAATAGTTTCTGTGCTCAGTTTTGTCATTCTCATTTAAACTTGTAATATGGGAACAATAGCAAAATTCATATTAATACTTTCTTAAAACCGTATTCTCTCCTTTCTTTTGGTAATAAACCACTTCACTGAATGTAAATTTTGTGGTCTGGATAATCTGTGCTTTCTCATCTTGGTAGTTCAGTTTTTCAATGGAAAGAAATAACAGTTACATTTTTGACAGTAACTCTATATAACTAACATGAAATGAGTCAAAGAATGAGTGAAAACTAATCAGGCTTATACCTCAGAATAATCCTAGCTGAGAAAAGACTTCTTCATTAATTATACCTGGCCTTGCTACCATGAAGTTTTAATGAAAAGAAAAAGGTGACTAAAACTATGAAGGTTTTTGATTAATTCTGAGTCTGTTATTTTCATTTGATCTGTGCTTCTGGCCTTAATGGGGACACCACTGATGATCTGCAAGCAAGAATAAGGCTGTGCCTACATTAGCAAGTGGGTAGCTCAGCAGGAACATAGCATTAGATCAAAGCAGTTGCTGCTGGAGCCCCAATATTTTATGCAATTTGCACTTTTTACTTGAGGTTACATTTCGCCTGGTCTGCAGAATTGAATGCCCCCATCATGTGTGTGCTTTGGAAATGTCCTGAGCCCATAACACTGGTTAAAGCCCGTTAGGGTTTGTAGCGCATTAAACCTGCACCTGAATCAGGGTTTCCTGTGTAATTTCATCTGAAAGAAATCTAGTTCTCTTGTGCCTGAATTGCTCTGCAAAATGGTCCAAAATGCTAATGCAGACACAGCCTGTGCCAGCCAACAATATGTATACTTTTTTCCTATCTTTCTGCAAATATCATGTTGACTGGAAAACTTCACAAGCTTCTAATTTAAATTTACAAAACCAAAGATATTTCAAATTATGCTATTTTCTGAATACAACTTGAGGTAGCAGTATTATGCATAGATATTCTATGCATAAATTGTAGACCAAAATCATATTGCCTTCACATCATAACTAAAGGGTGGATGCATTTAGTACAAACCACATAGTCAAGGGGTTGGTATTAACAATCAGTGCAATAGAGCTCCAAAAATTCACTTTAAATGCACATAGAGAAAGCTACTTATGGAGTGGCTGAGAGAATTTTGAATGCAGTGCAAGATTGTATATTGTCACTTTGCACAGAAGTTATCTGCTTCTTGATATTATAGTAATATGAATATTTTCCTTATTGTGGTTACATTTTTTTTTCTTCAAATAATGGATATTCTCTTGCATGTCTACAATGATTTAGCAAACTATGTTAAGTGATGACCACATTTATTTGTACGCCTAAATCTACTAACATATTCCTAAATTCTCCAGCTCTGGAATCATCTGTATCAAACTTTCAATCTATGTTGTGTATGTTTGTGCTTTTAAAAGTGTCCTTCTTCACTAAAGGCTGAGATACATAATTTTACAAAAACAGTGTAGATATATGATATGAAAGAAAAGAGCCTTTTTTTTTTTTTTAATGCGGCAAAGACTTAGATACACTGCAAGGAGCCACATATGTTGTCATTTAAATAAACATTTATTTGGCATTTCTCAGAATCAAGGCAATTCTTTTAGAAAGTTCTTAACAGTTTGTAGATTTTCTAGTTTCACACTATGGAGTCTATTTTTTTGGCACATTTAAACCAAACACATGTAAGTATCTGCATATGTCCCTTATTTTCTGTACTTTATCTCTTTCTTTACACTCTGAAGAATATAATGAAGCCTGTTTGCCACATTAGCATTGCATTTCTAATTAAAGTGCTTATTTAAAAAAAAATTAAGTGATAATCTAAGGCCAGATAAATGATCCCAGAGATAAAAACTTTTTACTAAACAAAAACATAGTTCACTTATTTTATGACATGCAATACATTCAAAACAATTAAGAAACACCACCTCAGTTTAGGGTATGTAAAATATTCACATTGCCTGCAAAATGTAGCCATTGAACTGGGACACAAAATGCATGTGCACAGCAAGGACTGTTTTTAATAGATAAATCCTCTCCTTTCAAATCCTCAGACACTTCTGCAGGCTTTCATTCTAGACTATAACTTTGTCCATATGCTCTCAACTGTGCCCAATAAATCTAAACACATATTTACTCTGCATGCTTTACCACGCTGATTTTAGGAGAATACAGGAGTTCTAACAACTGTATGAATAGGCAATAAACCAGGACCCTTTCGAAAACAAATCACTTTTCCTTTTCTTAAAAATTACTACATGCTGTCAAGATAGATGAAGAAATAGGGGATCAATATAAGGTATTAATCTCCTCAGTATTACAATACATAGTCCTTTAAGCACATGCCTAGAGCTAGTGAATTATTGCATTTGAAGTCAAACTGCAGATTAAACTTGGAGCATGCAGAGGGAGGCAGACAAAGAGAGGGAGAGAGATGAATCTGTATAAGGGGGAGGGGAGTGACATTTTGATTTGACACATTAGAATCTTTTTATTACTGTTCTGCCAGTAAAGAGCCTCTCTGGAGGTGTATGAAAGATTTTGCACTTAAAACTAAACTGGCAAAATAATCTTCTTTGCTGTGTAGATTAAT
The DNA here is from genome assembly GCA_013397895.1 of Origma solitaria. NCBI lineage: Eukaryota > Metazoa > Chordata > Aves > Passeriformes > Acanthizidae > Origma > Origma solitaria. Next base: position 1,604,758 of record VZRL01012168.1, on the reverse strand, counting down.
GTTGGAGAATTTTCCTTTGCTTGTCTAGGACAGTTCTGATTCTCTCTGCATACATTTAAAACATCTTTTGATTTTTCCTATCTTCCCCAGGTCTGGGTTCCTGAAATGTGCTAGTCACTCTGTGAGGGAGAAAAACAGGCACAGATTTGTAGCTCATTTTTTCTCTAATTGAAGCAACTTCCACACTTGTCACAACCTCCACATAGAAAGAGCAGGGAGGAAGAGGAGACCTTGGGTAACAAGCAGGCACATGAAAATGAAATAAATCAAGGTTCCAAAGACACATGTAAGAACAAACTATTATTTAAAAGTCTTGGTTTCTCATAGCTGTATTTCTATCCATCCCCAGACTCACCTTCTTCTCCCAAACTATATAACTACTTAACATTATCTTGGGGACACTTTAATTATACATTATGCCAAGACTTGGGTCCTTCCCTGTCTCAATTGGCATTTTCATTGTCCCACGTTTAAACATCCCTACTTTCATTGGGCTCTGGTTCCTGCCTTACAATACTTTATGATTATCCTTTGATAATATTTCTATTTCTTCAGCAATCAAATTTAAACTTAGTCTTCCTTCCACTCCCCACTTGCTGTTGCCCAGTTGTGGTGGCATTGGTGATGACATGTGCTGAATGTCCTTCAGTTAGACAATGAAAAAGGCAAAAAAAATTAAAGCCTCTCTTAACTCTTTGAACTCTTTTGGCTTTGCTCCCTGCTCTTCTACAATTCGAACATATGAATCTGAGGAACTAGAAGAGAAGCTAAAAAAAAATTAGATTGCAGAAAGTATTTTTTGCATCAAGAAACAACAATCTGTTTGCAGAACTAGTTACCACTGTGAAGGCTGTAAAACCCAACTACTGGCAGATTTGCTAGTGCAAGACATGTGCAAGCCAACACAAGGTTAGATCCATTTCATCCCTTTGCTTCCCTTGTCTTAGAATTAGTCATTATAATTCCATACAAGCATTAGTTTCTTGTTTTCGTGAAATGCAAGTCAGAGCCTCTTTAAATTCCCAGCCTTGATGATTTGCAGTAGCAAACAGTTCCATAGTTTACTGAAAAAAACTCTGAACAGATATTTCCACTTATCCATTTATAATATGCCATCTCTCATTTTTCTTACATTTGCATTCTTCCTCCCTGAAGCAGGAGGAAAATTATTTAATATTATTTGAAGTATAGGAGGAATCTAAATTTTTTTCCCCCCAGGTGCACACTTTCTGTGCTTCAAATGTATTGAATTTAATGACATCTTATGTGAGCTCAGTGTCTGGTCTCCCTGAAGTTCCTCACAGTCCACTCTGCACTTCCATAACCTAAATAACTTCTGCAACTTGTTTACTTTGCTACTCCAAATCATTACTATGCCAGAAAACCTTGGTCTCAGGGTGCAATTTTGAGCAACTCTGTGTTTTCCCCCAGCAGAAACTGACAGTTTAATTCTAGTGCTTCTCTTTTGTCTCTCAGACACTTTTGATCCACAGTAATACTTTAGTTCGCAAATATTTACTTTCCTTACTAATTTCCTGTGCAGGACCTTGTCAGAGGACTGAACAAACTGCCTGCTATCTATTGTTTTGGAGACACTCTCTGAATTTTAGCATATCAGTGAGACTCTTCAGAAAACTCAGCAGGCTAGGCTTTATCACATCCTGGTCTTTCAGGTGTTTATTGTTTTACTTTCCTGATATAGATGCAATGTTTATTCATCTGTAACTTCTTGGATCGCTTATGAAGCCTTTTTAATTAGAGATATAAAATTTACCACCTTCTAAGTTACTGATATAATAAGCATTTTTAATTAAAGTCTGCGCACTTTCTTAGCTGCTCTGCCCCGTCAAGGTTTTGAATTCTGTGCTGTCTGTCCTTTGGGCCTGTTGACATGAAGCTTTTCAATTATCAGTTTCTTTCAGCGTCTTTTCCTGTGGTAGCTCAATCATCACAGCTCATCATCCTCATTGACAGGAGAGGCAAGCTGCAGAAGCCACTCACTCTCTGCAGCAGAGACTGCAGCAAAGAAACAACCCTTGCAAGTGCCTGCATTGCCTTTATTTGTTCTTTCTATCTGCAGGGGCCCATGCTCAGCCCAACCAGCAGCTGAGAATTTGAAGTTCCATACATTTCCATGCACTGAAATCAGACCTAGAATGTCCATTCAGCTTGGGGCTTCCTCCAGTGACGCCCACACAAAGTGTAAGTTGGTGAGGACACTCCCCTCTCAGTCTCTTGAGTCTGTAAAGTTTATAACCTCAATGTAAGGGTTTCTCCCATGGTTTTCCTTCTTCCTCCCAGCTGAAATACAAAAATAGCAGTGATGCATGAATTTCCACAATCTCTGATACATTCTTGGTGGAAAAGTATACATATTTAGCTGTACTCTGATTGCTCTCATATGTTCTGTTATAGACATAATAGAAAAATGAAGCATGAATATAAAGATTGCTTTAAATATATTTCAGAGAAAGAGAAAGCAGATTGGTAATGTCATGCATGACAAAAAATGTTACTCTTTATTGAATTAAAATTCTGCCACCCATAAAATAATAATTTTTTTTACATGTGAGAAAGACAGAATTTTCTAGTTACATTAATGTAACTTAATAACTGGCCCAAGGGGTACTCAGCTCTCAAAAGATAAAAAAAAAAATAAAATCCCACTCCAGAGTTTTAAATTTCAGATCCTAAATACAGAGTCTGATTGCTAATTTCATGGCCAAGAATTCCCATTAAACTTCTCTCAGAAGTCATGCAGAATTGGCCTCCTGTTAATATTTACAGGAAAGTAAAAGGGCTATTAGTACATTGTCTAATAATGTGCAGCAGAAACTCTTGATGGAATGTCACCATCTGTGTCTGTGCCTAAAATGGAGCTTACTTTTGAAGATATGATTTAAATCATTCTTTACCAATTAAAGTACCAGAGTGCCAAAGAGATGACAAGCTTTTTCCTGTCTTCTTCTTAAAATTATGAGAGTCTTTTTCATTTTTTCCCCATCCTCTAGAAGTTCATGTGAAGTAAATTTTCAAAGTAGTGACATTAATGGGACTCATGCAGTTAAATCCCTATGCATCACTTTGAAAATTTACTTGCTAGTGTACTAATGAAAATTTAGGTCCTTGAATATTTATGATCCTCTATGGGATATCATAAATGTAGCTCTTATTTAAATAAATAGGTGGAAAATTTGCCATGTATGCATAGTTTACTGGCAGTCATATAATTGCAATCAAACTGCATTGTCCAACAGTATCAGATTAATTTCTATTGTTCCATTTGCTGTTTGACCTTATCCCCCTTGATAATTGCAGATTTTCATCTGGATTCCACTTCCAGAGTTTAATCTTCCTCTTATAAGGACAGTGAGATAAGGACCAAGAGCGCAGGAAAGGGGAAAACGTTTTAATTGGGAAAGTGTATTTGAGATGCTGAGAGCTGTTGGTTTCCTGGGAGCTGCACAGCTGATGTCTTCTTTGGTTGGCCTTGGAAATTTCCATCAGCCACTGGCTGGCAAGGAACCTCCTGGGTGGCTGCTGAAGGTGGGAAGGGAGGGACAGGGAGGAGTGGTGTAAGACTGTAGTGGAGGATTGATTTAATCCTAAAATTTGGCGCAGACGGCTCCAAAGCTGTGATTACTGCTGGGCCTATTCAATGTCCATAGCTCTAGATGGGCCCTAATAAGTAATCAGAAACAGCTTCTTCAGCAGGGCTGCTCCAGTTCCTTCCTGGTGCTGGGTATTAATCACACATCGTGAGAGGAAAAAATTCAGATTCATTCTGACATGATTTAGCCACATGTACACACCACATCTTTGCAAACCTCAGTTTCTTTCCTTGTGGTGCCTCTCTGCTTGGAAGGCGCCCTGCCCCTTCATCCATGGGAGATGATAATGCCCAAAGGGCTGTAATTCTGGAGGTGTATCCAGAACCAATGCACTCCTTCACAGGAAATTGTGAGTCTGTGCCTCAGGTGCCGGCTATATCTGCTGTTCAATCCTCCAAGCACAATGAGAGGATTGTCTCTTTTGCTAAACCAGCTCCTGCAGCCCTAAAAGTCACAAGTCAGGGTATTTCTACATCGATGTCATCATGTAGGCACGTATAAGTTGTCACATCTTCTTGTTGCCCTAATTAGTTATTTATTGCTTTTGTGTCTGAAACACCTTTAGAAAAATGCAGTCCTTGGAGAATGAAATGTTTTTATGAAATGTTGCCAGCTGAATAGTGGCACCAAAATAGAACAATGACAGAGCATTTGTTCATCTAAGGATTCAGCGGAGGAGGAACCACGAGCGTGGCAAGCTATGGCAGCCTGACAGCTTGAATTGTCACACAAGCAGAGCTTAAGTCTTCATCATCTTTATCCTTTGAGAACATAATTAGATCTACCTATTAAAATGATATCTAATAAAATCGAAGTTTTCATACTAATTATATAAAAGAATGAAGAAATAGCACATGACTAAGCAACATTGATTTCTGTCTCGTTACTCGATTATTTATCTCCCCAGAAAAGTGCCATTTTAACAATGTTTAAATGCATTTCTACTGATATAGAAAGGACCTTACAGGGACAAGAGTAAGTTTAATAAAAGGGGAAGGAGAGGAGTGAGAAACAGAATCTGGGGAGCACAGTTGGAAAGTTCTCTCTTAAAATATTAAGCTAACAGATACCTCCTTTTTTAATTACCAGAGTGTTGTATCTTTTCTAAAAAGAGCCCCAAAACAAAACCACAACCCTTGATCCATTCATTGGTGTTCATGCAATTTATACAACTCTACTGTAGACTAATTCTTGTTCCTTTAAAGACTAGGTTTTTCTCTCTCTCAAGATATGTGCGTGTGTGTGTATATTTGATTTTATCCAAAGTTTGGGATTTTTCTTGTTTTTTTAAAAAAACAGCATAATTCAGATATCTTTTAGTGCCTCAAGATTGTTGAAGACGTTTGTACTTCGAAAGTATAATAGTCCTTGTGATAATTTCCTGTTATTCCTCTAGGAAGCTGAAAATATACTAATCTGACTTCATGCTTTGCTTTAAAGATCCAACCTGTATCTATAATGTGTTAGCTAATGGAGCAAGTGTTTTGTGTACATGTGCATGCGAAGGAAAAAAAACAAAACAGAAAGGAAAAGCTCTAGGATATGTTGTAGTTTCCTTTTCATGAGGCAAAAATGGCAAAAATAGGAGCATTGTTGCTATGCATCTCATGGTCCTCGCTCATGTCCCCATGGTAACTAGCAGAAGTCATTTGCATTCTGCAGAAGCATCAGCGAGATCATGTGTGCAGCACTTCAGAGGGGAGCATGGTCCAAAGGACATGGGAAATATGGCCAGCTCTGCAAAGACTCTGAAAGGCCACCCTCAGGAAGCTAGCAGAAGTCCTATTAATATGTAAGCCCTGCCAAAACAAATCTTTATTTTAAGGACAGTTTGAACCTTCGGTAAGGGGCAAAGCTCTGGAAGTTTGTGGTGATCTAACACATAGTTCATGACACAGGCCCTCAAATGTTATCAGTATGTAAAACCCTTCTGAAAGCAGAGATGTTGATTTTTTTTTTCAATTTTAGGTTTCATCCTCATTTCACTGCATTATAAAATTTAAATAATGTTTTCTTTCACTATTGCATGCCTGTTTTCCTCCTCCCAAAAATGTCCTTCTCTCTGTGTTACAGATTTTCAAGATTTATAAATATTTTTTCTATAAGATGTATAATTATATTTGTTATAAATATGTACTTTAAATATATAAGTAATAATTATAAATCATTTATAGAAGCATAATTATATGTCAGTATATACTATAAATATTATATACTTATGAATATATTTCTTTAGCAAATGCCTGTTTTCATAGGAAATGTCGCTGATAACATTTATCTATATGTGTGTTGGGTTTGCATTACAAAGTTTTGGTAGCAGGGGCGCTACTGAAATGGATTCTCTGAGAAGATGCCAGAAGCTTCCTCTGTGTCCAACAAAGCCAACGCCAGCTGGCTCCAAGACTGAGCTGATGCTGACCGAGGCTGAGCCCACCTGTGATGGTGGGAGCCACTCTGGGGTAATGTGTTTAAAAAGGGTGGAAAAAGCCCTGCTCAGCTGCAGCAGGAGAGAGGAGAATACACGAAAACAACAGCCCAGAAGACCCCCAGGTCAGTGCAGGAGGGGCAGGAGGTGCTCCAGCCACCAGAGCTGAGATTCCCCTGCAGCCCCTGGTGAGGCCATGGTGAGGTAGCTGTGCCCCTGAGCCCACGGAGATCCATGGGGGAGCAGAGATCCTCCTGGGGCAGGTGGGAGCCTGAAGGATTCTGTCTGGGACCCCATGGGAAGCCCACGCTGGAGCAGGTTGGCTGGCAGGACTCGTGGCCCTGCAGGGGACTCACTCTGGAGCAGTTCATGGGGATTGCAGCCCATGGGAAGGACTCATGTTGGAGAGGGTGGTGGAGGACTGTCTCCTGTGGGAAAGACTCCATGCTGGAGCAGAGGAAGAGTGTGAGGAATCCTTCCTCTGAGGATGAGGGAGCAGCAGAGACCACGTGTGATGAACTGACCACAGCCCCCATTTCCCATCTGCTGAGGAGAAAGAGGGAAAGAATTCAGGAGTGAAGTTGAGTCCAGGGAGAAGGGTGTGGGGAGCATGTTTTTAAGATTTCATTTTATTCTCATTAGCCTCCTCGGATGCGGTTGGTAATAAATTAAATTAATTTCCCTGAGTCAAACTTGTTTTGCCCGTGATGGTAACTGGGGAGTGATCTCTCCTCGTCCTTGTCTCAGCCCACAAGACTTTTGGCATATTTTGTCTCCCCTGTCCAAGAGCGGAAGAGAGTGACAGAGAATCCTTGTCGTAGGTCAAACCACAACATCAACCCACCACAATATACCCTGATATCTCCTAAGAGTCCTACTTGGCAAAAAATCAGATGAAATGCAAGGAAAATGAAAGAAAGTAACAAAGAAGTACTAAGAAGAAAATAGCAATTCTCTGTGTTGAGGTATTCTGACCTTACATTCCACATGCTTTGTATGCAGTAGCTTAGATGAGTACCAAGAAAAAGACTGAATGTTTTACATTTCTTCTATTTTTTTTCAATCTACTTTCTTCTCTCTTGACTATTCTCAATGCTGAAATTCCAATTGCTTTTCTCTTTGAGGTCTTCAGGTCTAGCTACCTATTAGCCTTTAATGATGTTTCTCTCAGAAAATCCCACAACAGTCTCTCTCTCCTAGTTCTTAAAAGGTGGAATTTTTGAATCCAGCATGCTCCAGAGTACTTCACTCAATTGTGGAGCATCTGTTAACATTTAATTATTGCTTTTAAGCGTGTGTGTATGTGTGTGTACATACACATATGTATATAAATAAATGTTTCTTTCTCACCTGCCTTAACCCTGGCACTGGAGTGGTGCAAGATCTGGCTTTGCTGATGCATCTGCTCAGTCCTTGCTCCCTCTACAGCAGGTGGCCACAGGAATGGTGACTACCTGGTGATTCATCATGAGGATTGTCATTACAGAAAGCCTCCTCTATGACAGAAGCTCAGATGAGATGGGACAAGGCCAATGCTTCAATGCTTTCACACATGAGGAACCAACCTACACTCTCACAGCCCACAAATACCTATAGATTTGCCTAATAAAGCCTGAGGCCACATGCATGTAAGTCAAAAGATATCATTATGTGGCAAATGCAGCAAACACAGCAGTTCTTTTCAATATAGTAATATTTGAACATCAGAAATTCTCATATAATAGGAATTATGAAAGAGAGAAATAATTTTTGTAGTCTTTCTCAGGATTAGCCGTGCCTTAGCATACTGAGCTATCTAAGTTCTGCAAAGTGAACATATTATTCAGGCCCACTTCCCTGGCTTTAAGTTTGCTAGAAAAGCCAGGTTCACTGAACTCTACATAGAAACTTTGCAGAACTGGGCTGTATACTGAGCTGCATCCTCACAGACTTTGGAACTTTGATTTTCGGCATTTGTCTATCTGTTTCACACCTGAGTTCACACTCTATGCAATCACATCAGTTTAGGCTGATATATTTAGACTTTACCTGCATGTGGTTTTCTGTATGAAAGCCTCTTTCTCTCTTTCTCACTGCTCTGTAGGCTCATGCGGAATATTTGCACATCAATAACATTACTAAAACAGTGCACCTGATTTATCACTCTACATTTCTGATATTGCATGTGCTGGTATGAAGAAAGAAAATAGTGATTTTTTGACGCGTCAAGAGCTCCCACATTATTGCAAATACAGTTTAAAATATTGTATAGTCCTTTCAATACAAAGATTTATTTCTGCTACCTGTGGTTTACTGACAGTTCAGGCATTCTTGGTATGTACTTGAGGCAGGCTAAAAATCACTGTAAGGTGAAAGAAATGGTAATTGGCTAGAGAATAAGGGCTTCAGTGCAGTACGTGTCTTGGAGTGTGTCCTTGGACAAGAAAACATGTAGATAATGCAGAGATACAGTGAGATTTCATTACCTAATGTTTACACAGCACTTTGAAGAAATGAAGCATTACAGTGCAAAGCATTACTTTCAGTCACAGCACTTCAAGGATGTAGAAAGGATCAAATATCCTTTTCACTTACACATTGAAGAGGGTGTCTGATTTTGTTTTGAAGTTCTAACATCCTTTTGGCTTTTTATTTCACTTCAAGGTTGCTTCTTACCTCTCATTGACTACTTACTTTAAATTCCTTTTTCTGCATCCTCACCCTTTGTTATAAAAATTGATTCAAGGTTTGCATGCAGCTGCTTAACTGGATGCTTGGAGGAAGGAAAAATGCATTATTGAAAGGAATGTTCCTTATTTCAAGAATATTGTATACTGCAGGAATATCCTTGTCCAGTGTTCAGTTTCTATTAATAGAGTGGCATAGGCTTGGTTAGCCTTGAGTCTACTATGTTAAAGTAAAAGGCTTTATATCTTGGGTAGCTTACAGTGATATATAGGCAGTTTTACATAATTTTCTGCTTGTAATGAGTAAATCAATGTTTGCTTTATAAAGGAACCTGCAAATGTGACTCGTATGCAATTTGTTTTCAAAGTCTGTATTTTAGTAATTTGAATTTTTTTTCTTTTTGAAAGCAATTTGCAAAATTTATGAGAGGCAGAGGGTTTTTTACTTCCCAAATGATCCTCTGCTCTCATCAAAGAGTGTGTTCTAGCAAGTAATTTCTGCAAGATGAAAGGATAAAGTTTCACCACATTGTACAGAAGTAGCTTAGTGAAATTTACTTGCTGCAATATTTGACTTCGCTGTTTTTATTTATTTCTATTTACTCAAAGCTTGCTCTAGAGAGACTAAAAATATTAAATAACGTGGGACAATTTTGCTTCCTGATGTTTATTCAGGGATGTTTGTATAGTGTTTTCAGGGGTTCAAATCATGCTTAAAACAAATTTTATCAGTAGCGTAAGGTCAGTGAGATCATACGCTTTTTTCTAAACTGGTCATGAACAATTTGACACAGTTATGAACAGTTTAAGCAGATTTTCAAATATTCAACTTAATTATTCATGCCGTCACAGTCCTAAGCCTGAATTTTCAACAATAATGTCTCAATTTTCTGTCTTATTGCATTCTCCCTATTTCTCTGTATCTTTTCATGAAGAAAAATTACTTGCTACTACTAGCAAGCTATTGGTGTCCTGGCATAACTTCAAAAAATTATGAGACAGATGACAGATGACACAACGGAAATCAGCACCAAATGGAGGGAGATACAGACTCCCACAGCTGAAAAGACAGGGGAATCGTGGGATCTCTGGAAGTAAGTGCAGTGGTCTGGAAAAAGAAATACAGAGACAGAAAATGCTGGAATAAAACTTCTGGATGTGCAGGGTGCTGAAGGATTGAAGTGAAACAACAGTCAAAATCAGATATCCAAGATACACAAAATCAACAAAAGTACAAAAAAAAAAAAAGTTCTTTTATACCTTTCTAATCAAGGAGCTGTGAACATAAGGAACAGCAGCAGCCATACTCCTGAGCACTGCTTGGACAGACGAGAGGCAGCGCAGATGAGGTGCACCCCAGTGACTCTCTTTTTCCTGAAGTGCTGGCAGCAGGCACATTTTAACCACACCAAGTTCACTTATACAGAACTTTCTTTAGGGGAAAAGGCTGCTTTAAGAAAACCAGTCTGAAAAGAAATAAATTTGTTCTGCAAAAAAAGGGAAAACCCACTTGTGGCAACCAGACAAAGTTTGGACCATTACACAGAACCAATTGAACTTGTATTTGTCCTGCCCCAATGATGGATTTGAGAATGAAATCTCTGCCACTTCTTGCAAAATGCATCCTTTTGGCTTCTAGGAAACATTTCTTACCTTTGCTGTGGCACATTAATTATTTTGGTAGAAAGCAGTGCCGTGATTTTGGGAGTCACACAGCAGAACAGCCGTGCCGACTGAGGGGATGAGTAAGTGATAAGTCATATTTTAAAAGTGTCTGCTAAGATTGGAGTTGGACATTAACAGACCATTTTCGCCACTGTCTGTGTTGTTTTGATAGTTCCTAAAACAGCAGCTGGTTCTACATCCTTAAATGTTATTTTTATTTTGGTAAGCTTGTTCTGCTCCTGTACTTCTTACTGCATAACGTGGAGTCCGCACTTGTCCCTTAAGCTGTGAGCAGCAGAACTGATTTGGCAGCGTAATAACTACAGACCATGCTTGTTCCCATTTCATACGAGGAGTGACTGTATTTCATACACTTAAATATCCACAATAACCTCATGGAAGATTTGCTTTGGACGTAGGAGGAAGAAAAAAGGAACTCTCTCATGCTTTTCACCAAGTTTCTGTGTGGTATGCTGGGAAAGATCACTAGGCTTTACAACTGTTTCAAAAATATTACTGCACTTAGGTGTCTAGAACTCCTGAAAATCCATTTCAGAAAAAAAAAGTGAGGCATTGCACTCTCAGATTTTTTTAAAAGATGGTAAATATGAGCTTTGGAAATTTTTCTCTGTTTAATATTGAACTAGGCTTCAGCTGGGTGGGAAGACAGTGAAGTCCTTTCCCAAATAAAACAGCAAGAATTAATTTTTGGTCTGCCCAAGGATGTAGGTCTTCACAAACATCATGTAAGTTTTATGAGTTAATAGATATAAAGGTTGAAGTAAAACAAAACAAAACAACAACAAAAACCCACAAACCAATAACCAAAAAAACCCCTGTCAGTACCATCTGAAGTCTCATGACTTTTAAAGCCTTGTACAGGAGATTAAACCATGTACAGGAGTATGGAAGTTTTCCCTTTCATCATCAGAGGTCTCAGCTGCTGAACAGCTTTATCAACACTGTGTTCAACACTTTATTTCCATATCTAAAATTTTAATTGCAGATATTAGTCCCATGCAGTTTGGTTATCAAGACCAGTAAGAGATTTCTTGAAGGTTCCGTTTAACTGAGTTGTCTCTAACAGTTACCTTACAGAGCCAAGTTGAATTCCTGCAATGCTCCACATCTTCTCTTGTATTCATCTTGTCTTTTCCTTTTCTCTTTGGTTAGGGTACAACTTTGTCTGTGGATTATAGGACAGGAAAACATACTGAGCAGTGGTTTACATCTGTAGCATTGCCTGTTTTCATTAGATATTAAAATTGTATTCTTATAACTTTGCAGAGTTTTTCAAAAGAAATTTTTGTTTTTCTTCTGCAGGAAAAAGTTACTAAGTCAACACTGGTTAAGTCAGTTTATGATTGCCCTCCCAATAAAAATGCCTAAGTGTAGAAATCCAACGACTGGCAATCTGTAAAACTTCAATCCATTCTTAACAATATTAAAGTTAGTTTCTTTAGAAATCTTCAATTAAATTTATTATTGTTGAAACCTTGGAAGAAAGTGTGGGGTAAGAGTTAGGTTACCACTGTGAAATTCACTCTTCCGTATCATATTTTTCCATTGGTAAATTACCTCTATTTAGTGTTTTACTGATCCTTGCATGTTTTTCTTTTGTTCAAACAATACAATAAACATATTTTTAATGAAAACTTTTTGGAAAGCTTAACAGGAGTTACTACAGTACCTTTTATTGCCATTATCCACATGACTGACTGCTTTTCTAAAGGAACAAATAAAAGTTATCAACTTATGCTGAGAAATTATGGTAAGCATCAGGCTCAGACACAATGCAAACGGAAAAGCCTTCTAAAAGAAGCAATTTTCATTTTAAGAAATTAGAATATCTTGAAAATGTATTATAAGCATAATGGGCAGGCAAAAAGTAATTTCTAAAATATGTTAAAATAAATTAAAATATGACGTAGCTATTAGTGAGGCAAAATTAAGCTAACAAAAGGAATTAAATATATAACCATATTTTCAAATATTTCTGTGAGTTACGTAAGATATTAAAATTTTGTTGAATATATATTAGTTTGCAATAAGTTTGACCATAGGTTTTCTACCCTTAGAAAATAAAGCAAAATGTTTGAGTCCATAACAAGTTTAAAATGGCAAATTTAAAACTACAAAAAATTAGATTTGCTTTTCTCCTTGGTTACCTTCCAAAACCTTTAAAATTATTCCACACATCCCCAATGTTCTCTGTCAGCAGGCTAAAAACCAAGAGGTAATCTTTCTAAATTCAATTTTAGTCTGATGTTTAGCCACCAGAGGCTCCTACTAGGACTGCATGACTTATCTCTTTGACAAATATATCATAAAAAAATTTTTAAAAAGAAAAAGAAATAAAAAAGAAGCTTTTGGGGAACCAAAAAATGCTAATAACAAAGAATGAACACACTGAATCTAAAGAACTAATGAATTGCTTGCCCTGTGTATTCAGCAACTTCTCACGAATAACAGATATTGATTCATGGGCAGTCTGCTATCCAAAAAGAGGGAGATCTATAATGCATATTTTTAATAATGCAAAGCTAAGTCACAGTGCTGCACAGCACTGTTCACTTTTGATGACTCTCTTACAGCAAATTTAATTTTATCTGTTCTGAAGTATCTCGGTACTCCTGCAGAGAATTCACAATTCAGTGGGCTAATTCTGCCTTTTAAATTGGCAGTAGGTATGATTTTATCCAAAGTAAAAAGTGATTTACATATTTCTTATGTTTGGGGCAACAAGTAAAGTTTTGTGAGTCTCTTGAAACAAATCCCAGAGTGTCTTACTTTTGGCTTCATATATACTTGACTAGGAAATGTGACATCTACTGTTTCTTTTAGAAAAGTGGATTAATTTAATTAAATCTTTGTTTTTGACACAAAATTAAGATGAAGCTGTAAGCAGTTCAGGTGATGTTCGACCCTATTTATTTTTCTATGCAACTGTTTGACTTCGATGAAGATGTAATAAAAGGAAGAATTGAGCTTTTTTTTTTCTTCCAACTACATTTTAAATTAGTATTTGCTTAATATACGGCAATTTTATTATGTGGAGAAAACATTGTGCAAGCTGACACTAGGAAGTTTTCTGAGTTGTGATGAAATGTGAAAAACTGTGTGTTCTGTCTCCTATGTCATTCTCCAAGCTGCTAACCAGAAACAGAATAGCAATGTACAGAAATAGCTATGTAGTTCATAGCTACACTATGTTCTGAAGCCTAAAATGAAAATTAGTTCTATGTTCCTATGAACAACAGTTTCCATATGATTATTAATGCAGCTGTACCACTTGTGGGGATTTCTCCAAAGTGCTCATCTTGTTAACAATTCCTATCCATGTTAATCTGCAGATATCTACCAAACAGCAGTGAGCACCTGGAAACCCCTGGCTTTAAACATTCTTTCTGTTTAATGTCTGCACTGTTTCAGAGACTCTTGTAATGCACTGGAATTTGAGACTGCTTCAGTCTCTCTTCTGCTCTAAGGAGCTGTAAACACTCTTCTGCAGAATGTGGACGAAGACCTGGTCTGTGAATGTTGTCAGCACACATTTGTTCATGTCCAAGGAAGAACCTGCTTGTTACTGGCCAGTGCTAGAGGCAGGATGGGGAATGGGGGCACTTTCTGTCATCTGAAGCAAAGAGGAGGTTGCACACATGGCAGTGTTGTGGGGCGTGTGGGCTGAACCCCTCTGGGATCATTCCTGCTCAGGACAGCCCCAGCTGAGCTCCCAAAACTGGAGGTGGCCACTGGATATGGGAAAACCCTGCCCATACTCAAAAAATTAAACTTAACCCCAAGAGGGGTCACTTCTACATACAATATTACCATTTCATCCTCCACTTACAATTCTGTTTTAAAGTTTTTTCCTGTGTAATAAGCATATGGCATGCTGTCCCCAGGAATCAGATACAATCCATGAGTAAAGAAGAGCTGTGAATGCTGAATGTTGTCAGACAGTAAATTATACATTTGACATCACAGAAAGATAAAGAGCAGCTAGACCTGAGGTAGCAAATCCCCACACAGGTTAGCCACACTTTCCAGGTGTAACTTTGTGTGTTTTCTGCAGAGGGACAGATCCAGCAGCTCTGGAGGCACAAACTGAATCCAAACAGAGATGATCTGCTTCAACCAGGGAAGACTGGGAAAGAAGAAACCCTTCAGAAACACAGGGAAGGAAGGCTACACATTAATGTAGCTACAGATCAATGTAAAGCTGTGGAATCCCTCAGAACTAATGTGCAGGCAGAGATGGGTCTAGGAAGAAAAAAAAATAACGTCTTTTATTAGTGTTATTTTAAAAGGAAAAGTTGTCTACACCCTCAGTAGAGGGGAAAACAACTCTTCCTTTATTCACATGGATTTCATATCAGTAATACTTGACCTTAATAATAACATATTTATAGTAGTGTTGGTATGTGTTCATTTGGTTTCACATATCTCATACTAAATTGCCGGGATACATTATTTGACATTTGAGCTTCTAATTTTCATATTAACGAGTATGTAACATGTCATGAAAAGCAAATACAACATTACATGTTACTGGGAAAGATTTGCAAAGGAATTTATCAGCATAAATTCTACACATGTGATCCTGAGTTCTGAGGAAAACAAAGTGGTTGACATTTAGGATTTTTTAATTGGCGTTCATGGCTTAATTTTATCTATCTTTTGGTTCTGATATATGCAGCAATTGACACTAATTCTAAAAGAACCATGGCTATTTATTAAAATCCAAGGAAATTTTCCAAACACTCAGAGTGCAAATAACAATGTCTTTATTGCAGAGACCTTTTCTCCTTTCTAGGTGTGTATTTCTGTGTTCCTGCTAGGAACCACCATATTTTACTTTTAGAATTGCTCTCCCAGGAACACTTTTGTATCTGTCTGTTCTGTCCTGTTCATGAGCAAGAGAAAAAGAAGCAGATTTATAAAATGCACATGAAATCAGCAATGAAAGAAATGAATGACATAAAAAGAAGTCATTGAATTCTATTGTGTAGATTCCTTATTTCCCAATATGACAATTTTTTAGTAGTAGTAGGATTCACAATAGCTGCTTCCCAGTTACTTCAGTGGGAGTGTAGGTTTATCTAGCTCACATCTGCTATGTTGCTGGGATTCTTCCCTAAGAGTTAGGAATGGCACAGACTTTTTTACTAGATGAAAGTTGCTGCATAAATAAAAAGCTTGCATGACTTGGTTTAAAATAACTGTTTTCACTTATACTGCATTTTACTTACAATTTGCTCTATCTATTCTGTCTTTCCCATAGAATAATTTCTTACTAAAAGTAGGGGGAAAAAAGTGAATTGAATTTCATTATTGTACCAAAGAAGCATTTCATGAATATATTCAATCTGTGCTAATGGATTTTAACACATTTTTACTATCCTACAATGAACTGCTCATAAAGTTTTTAATTACCAAAGCAGTATCCAAAAGTATACTGCAGAGAGGTGCAGTGCTGTAAAATAGATTATTCCTTTATACATTTAATCTTCGCTCGCTAATGCATCTACAGGTGTCTGTGTTTAAGTAATATAATAGCTAATTCTATAAATATATATAATTCAGCTAAATTGCTGTTCCCAAAACAAGTTAGTCTCATTATTCTTCAGTTAAAGAAATTAAAGAATAGCATGCAGCCCATATAAACCTGATATTCATCACCCAGTGCCGTGGGGTATGAAGTATAGTCTGAGCTCTGTACAGTGTAACTGCTTAAGACCAAATAACACCCAGACAATCAAAGTATAAGTTCCTTTCCCCTTCCTTTGGTGGTGCCCTGTTTGCCTCACAGTGGGCTGGCATTGGACTGGATGGCACAGGACATTCACTGAGGTTTAGGAGTCATGTGGCATTTGCTGAAAAATACTTTTTGTTTATATGGTGCAGGCTTCAAGCTGTGCCCCTTCCAAAGAGATCAGTAATATTCCCCTCCCCTTTACCCTGTTATACCCAGGTTAAAATGTTCACCAAATGATGAGAGGAATACAGGTCTTTTTTCTCTGGGTCACCCAAATCGAATTAGAACAAAATCCTCTAGTATCTATGATTTGGTTCTCTGACAGGTGTTGATCAAGTGGCTACTGAAGATGAGCTGCCAGCAGCCAGGTGGCCAAGGCCAGTGCCATCCTGGCCTGGATCAGCACAGTGTGGCCAGCAGGACCAGGGCAGTGAACATCACCCTGGTACTAGTGAGGCCACTCCTGAAATCCTGAGTTTGATTTTGGGCCTCTCACTACAAGAAAGGCATTGAGGGGCTGGAGCAACTGAGCTGGGGAAGGGTCTGGAGCACAAGTCTGATGAGGAGCAGCTGAGGGAGCTGGGGGTCTCCATCCTCCAGAGAAAAAGAGATTCAGGGAGAACCTTATTGATCTCTGCTGCTACTTGGAAAGAGACCATGGCAAGGTGGGGTCAGTCTCTTCTCCCAGGTAGCAAGTGACAAGAAAAGAAGACATAGCCTCAAGTTGTGCCAGGGGAGTGTTAGATTGGATAATGGGAAAACTTTCTCCGCTGAAAGGGTTGTCAAGCACTGAAACAGACTGCACAGGGAAATGGTGGCACCGCCATCCCTGGAGGTATTCAAGAGGCCTTTAGATGTGGCATATGGGGACATGCTTAATGTTTGGACTCGAGGATCCTTTCCAGCCTGTATGATTCAATGATGTACTCACAAGCTGGCTCCTGCCCTGACCCAGGCAGGTCTCCCATATGAGCTGCTGGTACCTTAAAATCATCATGCAGGCTCAGGCTCTGATCAGACAGATAAGTTCTGTGTGCTCCTTCCCCAGTCATCATTCAGGGAAGCCACATGTTCCTACTGGTCCTTAAATGTGACCATATTTCTGTTACGGGAATACACTTGAATGGTTCCCTGCCTGTGGCCAGGATGCTTGTTAGTTTGAGGTCTGGTCAGAAGTGAAATTGTACCTTCCAGGTAAGCTGAACAGAGGGTGCTCACAGTTTGCCTGAGGCAGAGAGTGCATGTGAGATACAAGAACTGTTCTCCTCTGTATTACAGAGTGCTATAGTTCATCCACTTTTTTCTCCATTAAACCTAATTACTTATGTTTGAAAAAGCATTTCTTAAAGGATAAAAAATTGTGTATTATTCAAAACACAGATACCTAGAATTATTCATTTCAGTAAAACCTTCACAAGAGGGTAGAAAGATCATATTGGATGATGATCTCAAAGATAATATAGAGAGAATCAAGCTAATGTTATTTTAGCTCTTTAATTAGCTAATGTGTCCTTCACACCTTTGATATTTTCTTGTATGGTCTGGAATAATATTTAATAATCTGAGAGTGAAAAGCAGGAATGCAGCTTCTGGGGAGATGTGGATGGAATACAGAATATGTTTGGAATTACAACACAGCACTCCCCACTTCCGTGTAAATCCCAGGAAATCTCTTCCACGGGCAGGAACAGAGCAAATGCTGAAGAATAAAGGAGACTCCTTGAAAAAACAACAGCATCTTGAGAGGAAAGACAGATGAGCTTCTTGCTCCCTTGAGGAGAGAACAGAATTGTTTTCTCACTGTATAAGCCTCAATTTTTAACTGATTCTCCACAGCAGATGCCTGTCTCTGAAGAAACTGAGATACAGCACTAAAGTTTTCTTTCCTCATCATCTGCAATGAGTCAGATGTAGTTTGGGTCTCTCAGCATGAAGAAGAGATGCAGTAACTTGAAGGCTATGCCCCAGCAGTACACTCAATATTGCAGCTCTCTATATGAGGGAAAGTGCCTTCAGGTTCTTCCACTTTGACAAAATACAGAAACTCTCTTCTTGAGATGGTGACAGAAGACTGTAATACCCAAAACCTGGAAATGCAGCTAGGTGCATTTTTTTATATTGAGAATAATAATACCTTAGAGGTGGTTTATTATGTGTTTTGTGTGTTCGCATGTAAAACATAGGCAGCAAATTTTTGTTGTGGCCTGACTCCTTGGAATTGTTATTGCTGATCTCACTTTTAGAAGCTCGTGGTTACTTATACAAGGGAATTCCAGGACCAGACTCCTCATCCTCTGACCAGACAGTGACAGCCACTGCCAGGTGCATTCGATGCCCAGGAGAAGACTGGGGTTTATCTACATTCAGCAGATAAAGGGCTCTTATTTGCTTGGATGTCTGGGATGTTTTCCTCGTGCCTGTAAAATGTAACTGATACTACTAAACACTCCCTGTGGTGGGCTCAGGGCTGTAGCAGTGGAAGGGAGATGCCAGATAATCCTACAGGGACAGCTCAGGCGCGGTGTGCAGGGGAGCAGCTGGAGTCAGATGCCGTGGATGTGTCTGGTGTCGGATGGCAGCTCTGTGAGCCATGGGACACAGGGAGCCACGGCTTTGGGCACTGAGGGACACGCAGCAGTGCTGCTGGGTTTAGGGACTGGGAGACAGCAGTCGGGCTCTCAATGTTAAATCATTACCTTTTCAGATGAGAATCCCAAAGGAAGCTTCCAAAAAGTACAGACTGAAAATACCGACCTGTAGGATTGCCGTCTGTGGTGTTTGGGTCGGTTGTTTCAGACAGTCGGGACAGAGACGAGAGATCTCTGGAGTTTGGTCTTAGAACATGAGGTTTATTGTGAAAGGGTGTGGGTGTAGGAGACCTGCTGGGAGCTGCCAGACACAGCTCAGAGCAGGGCAGAGAAGTCAGAGAGAGAGAGAAGAGAAGTACAGAATACAGAATGAAAGAATACAGAATCCCGTGTTTGCTGTTTACAATACAATAAATCATCTTCTGTTCTGAATATTCTAATTTTCACTAACCAATCTAGAACAAGCTACAAATCCTACAACATTTACATACAGCCTATGAGAGTCATTGCATTACCATACGGCGTTATATTTTAAACTCTAAAAACTGCTTTTTGGACCCTCCGCCAAGTTGGTAGGGTCTGCTCTGACCCTTGGATCTGTCTGCAAGCAGAGGGTATTGTTTAATCAAAAGAGGTATTACCTTCAGTGGCCATACCATTGTTTTCCAGTTGTTCAGTAACTGGGGTTTGGTATCTCAGAGCTTGTCTTCTTTTCAATCTCGCTTATACTTTCCATATTCTCAGCATCTTTTGCCAGGTAATAATATTTATAAGGCTTTCCTATTTCATCCTCCCCAAGACCGACCCAATCTTTCCTGCTGACAAATGCACCATTTTTTGCACGTTTTTGCATGCAGCATCTGACCAGCGACAGGATGACAACAGTAATGAACCTGCTAGTCTTTGGGAGGTTAAATGAGAAATTTGACAGCCAGCTGAAACAGCAAAAGGCTGAAACTGAGCTAACGATAATCATCAAAATGGGAATTTGAATAGAGCTCTGATGTTAATGCTCTTACACTTTTAATAAGTGCCATAGGATTTCTAATTACCACAGTATCCAGGAGCTCCACTTGTTCTTTTACAATGGTAATGACTACAGCAGAGTGGTCCCTCCTAGCACTATGCCAAGGCAGATGCTCAAAAGTTAATCAGGGGGTAAAGTGCCTCTACACCTAAGTCCTGTGTTTCGATCTACTCTTCAAATATGCCAAAGTTAAATTTTATTAGTTTAGCACAGATTAAAAGGAAAACTCATCTGGTAGGTATTCATTGGATAAAAAACATACCCAACTTTTATTTATTTCAACTTCTGTTCAGGGAGAGTACATTAAGAATCTACCTGATTTCCATTAGTTTGTTGTGATCTTGTACTACACTGAACCCTGTGAGGGTTTAAGTCACTTTGACCTAAGCAGAAATATAAAAGTGGGTACTTTTGTTTAAGGCTTTGCAGTTGCTGTTTTTGTTTGGGTTCTTTTAAATCCGTCATTGCTGAGGTCTGACTTAGCAAAGACTTGTGTTGCTCTGGGTTTCCATGGGAGCTATGTTTTATTTTGGTACAATGAGCAGCACTAGTACAATGCAAGTAACAATAATCCTTGGTTTTAAAGAAGATGGCTTGTTCCCAAAAGGCTTGATTTGGGGGAACCATTACCATGAAGAGAGGGATTGTTTCTCTTGTTAACGACAGAATTGTCTGCATCAAAAGTTGTCTAAATGCAGTTTTTGTTTACCTTTATTGAATCTTTGTTGTGCTAGCTGTTCCCAATATTCTGGATTTTCATGCTGCTAGTGTTTTTATGTAAGCTTTGCTATTTTGGGAATATGAAAGCAGTGCAGTTCTGGCTCTGTAATTAAAGGACTTCAGTGATCTCTTTTCTCTCAGCTGCTGCTCATGAGACTGAGAAAGGAAGGACACAAGTCACAGATAATACAGAGCAAAGCTTCAATTTATCAAAACCACCAGTCTTCAGGGTTATTTGGATGATAAAGCTGAAGTCTATCTACAAAACATGGTGATCTGAAAGAGAATCTGTAGAGTTTTCCATAAACTGTGGTATGAGTTGCAAATATGATGTGGCAGCTCATCTTTCTTGCTTTTCCAAGTGAATAGAGTCCCCATTACAGGAGAATGTGGGAAGCAGTGAGAAATATGGTGCTGATACTGGTGACATAATATGGTGTGTAATGTCTGTGAGTCAGCACTTCTGCTGAAATTGATTTATGTACATTTGCCAGCACTGATCTGATTTGCCGTGTAGCCCAGGTAAATCAGAATTCCACTATGATCTGGAGAAATTTTTTTTTAGGCGATATGAAGGAGACTCACGAAACACAGCTGACTAGGAGAAAGGCAGCCATACCGTTGCTGTGTGTTATAAACTGGTTTTATAGTGCTGAAACTGTAAAAGCAAACCAAATTACATTGGGGATCCATTAAAGACAAAAGAACTTCTCAGACTGTGCATAAGTAAACCGTGGAACATCTTTTCCAGGTTATTTTGCCTGTCAGAAAGATTTACGTACTAAAAGCACCTTGGAAAAAGCTCTCAGAAGCGAGGTGTTCATTAGCCCAAAGAACCATGAGCTGCAAGCAGGAAGAGTTCACTACAAAAGCATGACATAGGTTTATTCTGTTCTGTACCCCTCCTAGACCAACTGCTCTTTACTTCCCACAGCTGGGGGCACAGAACTGGATTAGATGGACCGCCCACCCTTGTGTTTAGGGACTCTCTGGAGAAAAAAACAGAATAGGTAAACTGATCCTCATTCAGAATGAGGTGTGAAACATTAGGTTCCTGTAACCCGTTAAGGTTGTGCCCAGGACTGGATTTTAGTGTTCTTACACTGATAGCAAGGGCAGAATGAGAAATCAGGCCCCATTACCTGTGTCTCTTCAACTCTTATCATTTCAATCAGCAAACCTCTACAAAGCCTTAATAAATTGCAAAACACTGCAAAAAAATAAGATAGCAGATATGTAAATCAGACATCAAATGATAAGGCCAAACAAAAAGAGGAGTAGGCGAGATCTGATTAAAAAATCTCATCACCTTATTCAGTTTTAGGAGGAGAAATGGTGAAAATTCTGAAGGGAAGGGAAAAAGTTGACGTGGTGTCAGACACCTGCCAGTATTTCGTGTAGAAATAGAAAGACTACAACTGAAATAAAAATTAAGTTAACACTTTCCAACTAATAGCTTATCAGTTTAAGGGAGATGAAACTGAGGCATAGGTAGAAGAAGAAAAGGGTTAGGATATGTGCAGTGCACACACACAGACAGCCCCACAAACCAGGGAGGGAAGGAGGCAGTAAGTTCAACCTATTGTAATGTGGGTTGAAAACTTGTCTGCTACACAGTAAAATACAGACTTAGCAAAAGACTATGATAATGAGGATTTCAAATTCATGTGCCTTCAATTATTTTTTTTTGTTTATATCTAAATACAAGTAGTGCTTTCTGCCGATGATAAGCACTTAAGAATATCTGTCCATAGTATCCTAAGTGCAAGCTAAAAATCCTAGTTTCAGATCATTTTGTCATTGTTATTATGGGACGTAATTTTACTTTAAGTCCAATTCCTTTTCTGGGTTCTTGTATAAAAGTAAGATGTAGCTGTGGTTTATTACTTTAGATTGTGTTTTTCAGTCTATAATTTAATAGTATCTGCAATATTTATTAATATAGCAGTTATCCATCTCCTAAAAGATTAATAAAAAGATATCGTACTTCTACTGTTAACTTGAACTGCAAATGTCTTGTAGCTATTAGTATCTGTGAAATCAGGAGTGACCGAGTATTTTCAGTAAGAGAGCCTTGAGACAGCAAACTTGACTTAGTGAAGAATAATTTGAGATGATCAAGTGAAAAGTAAGAAGATTACATCTCATAACTCTATAATAACATATTTACACAATGATTGTAATGACTCAAGAGAGGGCATTAAGAATCATTGAGGGAATTACACGTGTTTTTAAAGTTTCTAATTTTAATTATCTTGTTCTGTAATGGACTACAGTGTCTGCAAACCAGCCATCATGTACTTTCCATCACTAGAAAGTACACGGAACATTTTGGTAACTGCATATGCAGGTTTATTTATTTTAGTGCTGAAAAGTGAAAAAAAAAATAAAAAGAGCATAAATGGAGCTATAATGTTTAGACTAACACTATTTTCTTAACTAACATCCTTGTGAATGAACATAGTAAATTTGAACAGTATGTGTTTTCACCATCTGTACTCCAATAATGAGAGCAGCCACTAAGGGAGAATAGGGTATTTAAGTATAGCAGGAAACATCAGTCTGCTGCTCTTAGCCTGAGCTGAATTTTCATCTTTTAGGTGCCTTGGTCTTAATTTATGCTCCATTCCTAATTAAATTGTCTTGCTGACATGACTCAGAAACCTGGCTTCCTGTGCCTCAGCCTTTATTTCTTCACCCTTGATTGATAATGAATGTGCTTTGCCATCATATATTGTTTGGGTCTTGTGAAAGACAAACTGTGTTACTATGGACTGCTGCAGTCTGATCTCATAGATGAGCTACATTGACTGTGAAGAGACTTTCAGTTAGTATTATCAATTATTATGTCATGGTAGACTTTTATTCCTTCTAAAGAAGTTTTTCATAAACTCTCCCTTTAACGAATCAACATCTATCTATAATTAAAGTGACTAGTGAAAAAAGTCATCTATGATCATTCATCAGTGGAAAAAAATGGCAGCAAACAGCATGAAATTAAACTTCTGAAATGAAAAATAATATTTAATTTAATTTTGTGCCCAAGTAATTACTTTTCATTTCTTGCCACTCTTGAAGTATGTTTCATTTTTGTCACTGCTGATTTCAAAGAACAAGAAAACAGCAGGCTGCTCAAGATGCCATTCCAGCATTTTGGGGAAGGTTAGGGTGGATCAGCAGAGGTGCAGGAAGAGCTAAATGCTATCAGCAGGAGAAGAAGAAGTGGTGAATGAGGAAAAATTATGAGAAGGTAGATTTATATTCAAGTACAACATGTATGGTGCAAGCTAGGTAGGCTTGCTACTCTGTAAAAAAATTATTTTCGGCATATGGCAGCTCAGGAATTACTGGTTTCAGAAACATTTGTAGTGCTTCCAATGAGTGGATTCAAGTCTCTGGACAATGGATATGCCTATGTAGCGAGATTTACTTTTATTGTCCTTGTTTATTATTATCAGCAGAATGTGCTGACACTTTTGACATTGCCACATCCAAAATATGCTGCAACATGAAAGTGGTTTGTAATATTCTCCAGCTGGCATGGCTCAGTCCAAAAAGATATGCTGTTAGAACAGCATCTTTGATATCTTGATGACTCCAAAATACAGGAAAAAAACCTCTAAAACCAACCAAACAACCAAGAAAAAAGCCACAAAAGGAAACCACAACTGGCAAGAACTTGAAAAACTTTGCTGTTAGGAAATAAAAAATTTGAATTATGTTTTCAATATAAATAATCTCTTACAAGCAGTTTTATTAAAATGGCTTGATGCTGTAGTTGCTTTACTCATACTTGCTGTATTACCAAACAGATATATAAATGATGAGGACTGTAACTGGCAATTTGTGTATATGTGTTTGAAAGGAGTCACTTGAAAGAGAGAGACTGTGTGTGTGTGTCTGTGCATGTCCAAGCAGTATTTGTTATGTCTGGTGAAAAGGAGAAAACCAAAACTCCACCATGGCATTTTCATGTCATTCACATAGGTCATCTGCAAATGTGAAGCCCATACCATCCAGGCTAACCAGAAAATGGCTTTCTGAGCTTTTCATTCCCTATGTGGAACATAATTGGAAAAATGAGAGTGCTTTTGGTTTTCTCATTTACTTGCTTTAGGAGAGGTGCGATTGAAGGGTTTGAGAGTTGGCTTTGGGCAAAGTTGGATGCCTGTCCTAGTCACTGCTGATTTCTGCCCTGCATTTCCCCAGCTCAGTATATCCTTGTTTGTCTTCCATTTGTGGATTCTTAATACAGGCCCAATTTCTTTGCCCACCCACATCTAAACACTTCTCCAAAATCTCAGAAAATTGCCTGGACTACCTCTACCTCACTCACAAGAGGCAACCTTACAATGCTCCAGTCTCAGGGTCTCAGCCTTTAGCCAAGTCCCTGCACCTTCACGGAGAAGTGCAGACCCTGCTGCTGTAGATTCGTCTACACAGGTTTTTTCGCACAGTATGAGAAGAAGGTATTGCAGAAGGACTATTAATTCCAAACACAGAGTTATTCCATGGCACACATGCAAAAGGAAACACATGGAAATCCCAGAGGTGGGGGATGTTTCCACCGGTTCTACCAGGACTGCCTTTGTGCTGACTCCAAGGGTACGGTGAATGCTCAAAACACTGTGGTTGGGAAACCTCTGGCTTAGATTAACTCTGTGGCTGAAGACAGATCTGCTTGTGTTTGCTGGAGATGTGCTAGAACAGAAGTTGTTCTCTTCTTAATGGAAAATGGCCTAGGGTATTTTGTGATGTTGTCCTGGATTTAAACATGGCTTCTGATGTTTCATCATTTCATCCATTTTATAGCAAGGAGGAATAAAGTCAATGGAGCTGCAATTGCTTCTCACAGGGCAACTTTCACTATGACTTGACAGATTAGGAAATGCCAATGTTTCTTCCAGGAAAAATGGTGGTGGTGGTATAGGTGTGCAAATGAGTAAGAAGGGAAATAAAAAACAAAAATCTTGCCCCTAAAAAATGCTTTAAAAAATGATAATATGCTCTGCCTAGAGAGAATAAGGCAGCTGTAAAGCAGTCAAAGTAGGGAGGCTGTGCTCAGTGCTCTAGTCTTTCTGAACTCGGCAAAATTATCACATTTGTTGCTTTTGCTGTTTAAATGAGAAGCTATTTAAGCTGCTCTGTTTTGCTGCTTGCATAAAGCCTGCTGCAATACAAGAATGATCTTAGAAGGAGCCCTCTAGAAATAATGAGCTAGAATAATCATCAGCAGAGTCTAGTACGTTCTGCTTTATAGCAGCAAGCTTCTTCACAGCTTTCAGGCATTGCTTCCTTTGCCCTCTGCAGTCATTAATAGTTTTATTCTTTTGCAGCCTCCTAGATGCTCAGACAGTTTTTAGTGTCACAGACTACCACCGAAATGCTGGTGATGAACAGTAACCATGGTTTTCTTTGTAATTCTCATATTTCTTTCCCAAATATGTTACTGGAATTTCTCAGGTATGCCTTAATACTGTATTCAATTTGAAGCACCTTTTTTTTTCAGGAGACACATTTAAAACCAGGTAAAAGTACCCTATGTTTTATTATAGTTAGAATTTGCTGTCATACAAGCTTTGAGAATTGTCCTTTTAAAAAAAAAATACTAAAATTTGGCTACTGATGAGTATCATCCATTTTTTTTTCTATTTTAAAGAAAGAGCTTTAAATGTTTCTCTCAGTTCCAATAGCACTAGAACTTAAGACTATGGACTATAATGTAATTTTATGGACTGCATTCCATTTTGTTTTTATTTTAAGTCTTGGGAAAGTTAGTCAAGAGCAGTGGGTTTTTTTCATAGGATGCTGAGCAAGCCAAGATTAAACTGTTTAAGAGGAACAAGTATTTCAAACTGCTATCAGAATAATGAAAGAGGATTGAGAAAAAAAAATTTTCCTGCTACCAAGTTAGGAAATAAAAGTGGCTTGTACTGTTTCCAAATGATCTTGTAGCTGCTGCTAATTTCCCACTTAGCTGGAAAGTCCATCATTGCTGAAGAGAGGAAGAAAACTGCAACAGACAGAGGCCAGAGCAAATAAAAACACAAGTGGGGTGGTAGTTTTGCATGTATAATACAGGGAATTGTCACCGTCTGACGGCATAAATTACTTCTCTGAATCTTCAGAATGTGTAAGTTATATGAATAAATACATTTCCTCTACATGGAGCATATTTGGAAATAAGTCTGCCTTGCCTATAAAACTTGAGATGTTGCCTCTAATTCAGTGTGTTCTCCTTGACTACAGATTATGCCTCTGGTGTCAACATGGGGAGAGCTCTCCTCTGTGCCTTAGGAATTCGGAGAATGAACAGTGTTTACAAGTGACAAATCTGCTGACATCGCAGCTTCAGAGACATAACACAGTGAGCACCTTAAAACTACAGCTCCTGCTCTGCTGTTCGTGAGTTTTCTGAGTGGTACTCCTGCCATGTTTTCTAGGACTGCCTTTTTCCAAGGCGAAACAGGCTTTCCAAATAGAAATTAACGATTCTGAATTTATATTTGAACAGGATTTCCAAATAGAAATTAATGATTTTGAATGGAGGCTCTCAGCTCATGAGAATGTTAAAAAACAAAGATTCTCCAAATGTTGAGATGGAAACAACCATGCACATTTTGGACATGGCTATGACAGCATTAATGAAATGAATAAAATGAAAAGGGAGCTACCTTTCTTCATAAGAAGAGGGGGGAAATCTTGTATAAAGTCTCATCAGTGAATATCAGGGAGGACGTTATACACAATTCCTTCCATTATTGTTCAAGGATAACTTTTTTTAAGGGTTGTAAGGTCTGCTTCTGGTTTTTTTAATTACTTCTTTAATGAGTACTATAAAGAATAAAAACAGTTTGGCAAGATCAAAGAATCCCAGATGTTGCTGTTGTAAAACGCACAGCAACTGATCGAAGAGTACCCCAATGAATTCAAATCCAGATTGGAGGCAAAATAAGAACAAGAAAGAAACACTCTGTTGTTTTATGTTAGCTTTTAGTGTACTTGAGAAATTGCAGAAAGTGATACAAGAGCATCACAAAAGCTGCTGCATTCTGACCATAAAAACTCAGAGCTCAGCAAAATTTTCTTGTGGTTGACCCCAATGACAGAGGTGTGAATTCTGTAATGAGGCATTTGTTAACATTTTCCATTTGACATAAAATTCTGTAATATAAGCAATGTCACCTAACATAAAGAGGTTTTAATTAGCGAACATGACTATTCCTGAACTTAATTATAATCTAAAAATACTATGTACACAGGAAAAAATATATAGGGGTATAAAGCTTAATTGAAAATCATAAAAATAGAACTTAATTTAAATTTTAAAGTAAGGCTGTTATTTTCTTATCTTCAAAATGAACATTTTGATTCCCTGAAAAATTGAAGCTGGCTATGTCACCATAGTGAGGGATAGGAATAAAGGTTTGCTTAGAATTTTCCATTAGTAATAACTTCTCTCACACAAAATCCCATGTCTTACATTTGAGAAATGTGTTGATAAATATAGTTTTACTGATCAAAAAACATTTTCTTAAGACTTTGCATCTGGTGAGTTTCAATATCAGATGGATGGGCACGTCTGTGGAAAAATGTACCACATATGCTGAGTGTTGTAACACCCCACCAAACCTTCCCCAGATGAATAATCAAGTGTGTTTATTTGGAATGGTTTGTTGGTTTTTTTTCGGAGAATACACCCACAAGAAAAGAGAAAAGCCAGATCTACAAGGTCTACTAGACAAGAAAATGTCTGATTTGTGCTGTTGTAGAAAAAGTGCTCTGGAATGCCTATCAATATTCATCCATAATCTAAGTTTTTAACTCCTTAATATATTTTTATAATACTATCCTCTTTAGCAAATTGGAATTATTTTATTATTTTATACATGAAAAAGAAAAACCCAAGCCAACAAAATAATCAAACAACTAAACCCAAACCCTCAAGGCAATGGCTCACCACCTCCCACACAGAGAACAATGTCAGTCTCCAAGCAACAGCCACCTTGGGAAAACCACATTTTCCTCCACCCAGCTCCGACATGACACCACATGGTCTGGAATATCCCTTCGGTCAGCTGGGATCAGCTTTCCCAGCTGGGTCCCGTCCCAGCTTCTTGTGTGCCACAAGTTTACTCTCATGCAGGGCAGCGTGAGAAATAGGCAAGACCTTGATACCAAGCAAGAGCTGTTCACCAATAGCTAAAACATCCCTGTGCTATCAGCACTGCTTTGGTCACAAATCTAAAATACAGCATCACGCAGGGTGCTGTGAAGAAAATCAGCTCCATGCCAACCAGACTAAATAATATTACCCAAGATTCTCTGTCAATCAGCCTCTGTCTAAAGGTAGATTTTTTTTTTCTTCAGAATTCAGAAGAACATTTCTAAATATACACCGTTGAAGGAAGTGAGTCTTTCAAGGAAACCAAAATAAAGTAGATGCTGTTTTTTCCCCTCAAAAAAATAGTGTATTTTAGATAATTACTTTTGCCTTGAGATCAAATTTGGGTTACCAGGGAGGGCATCGTGACATACCAGAGAGAAGACAAATTCTGAGGAACTGTTAACAAATGATGTAACTAAAATGCAATTGCAGCTACCAAAGAACTGCAAATGAGTGTATGATCATATTTTCCATGTCAACAATTAGGGCTGATTTGGACATGCCAAAAGAATATTCAAGGACATCAAACACAGAAGAGATATTTAATAGCCACTATGAGAATAATGTTATTTGGAGCAGGAAGGTGAAGTTTGTGGCAAGCAGACTTGTAAAGCCTCCAGAACAGCAAGTTCAGGAAAGCAAACTGGCAAGGTGCTCAACATATTTAGTGACTGGAAAGGGGAGGAAGAGCCAGAAGCAGCAGTTAATTGCATAATTTTATTTTTTTAACAAGAAAACAGTGTTATGCTATGAGGCAGAGGAAGAGAAGACTAATTATAAGTGAAAATTTTAAAGCAGAGTAAAAACAGGGTTCATAGTTTGAACCAGAGAAGGGAAAAGACAGAAGAGGTAGGATTACAGGTCTGACTCAAGGTAAAAGGACAGTTTCATTGGGAATGTCTCAAAATAAATGTACATCTGAAAATAAAGAGGCAATAGAAAATCGGAACATTTATTTTCCAGCTGTTAATCAGGATTTTCTTTTATGTGTTGCTGTCCTAGGTTTTGTCAGTGATACAGGGAAGCTCAGTGACAGATGACATTTGATATCTCTCAACATGGTTTTCACACTGTTCTTGATTGTACCTGGAACTGTAGGATAGAGTTTTCTTTATTTTTTTAAGCACGCAGATAAGCATCATATAGTTTCAAGGGTAATAAACGATCTCATTTGTCTATGTATTTCAGGACTCTAAAGAATGATCAAAAGAAACCGAGATCACATCCTTCTACTTTAACTTCCATGAAAGATGTCTAATACACATCATTCCAGACAGGAAAATGTACAAAAGTCCTTTGACAAAGCATAAATCCCTTCTGAAAACTTTTCATCCCGTCAGTAGTTTTATACTAATACTCTTCATTATGGCCCAGCATTTGACCCCCATTCCCCTATCTGAGTAACTACTCCAATAAGTAATTTCGTTTGCTTGGCTGGAATCCCATTTAACTGTGCTCCTGACTCACTTGTGAGCCGAACTGCTCACAGCTGATAGGAGAGGATTTAGCATTTCAGCTCATATGTCAAATAGAGTTGGGCTGCTTAACTTTTTTCTTCTTACTCACTGTGAAATAACTCCCAGAAGGAAAAGTTTCACATGGTAAAGACTTCGGGCAGGAAAAGAAGTCAAGAACTTAAGATCAATTAAATAAATCAAGTACTTTCAAAAATAGTATTTGTTTTAAAGATAAATTGAACAACAATGAAATTGACCTTCAATAATTCGGTAAAATTGTACTCATGCAGCTCAGATTGAAAGATAGCAACAGGCTGGTAAATTAAGTCTAAACTATAAGGAAAATCATAAGAAAAGGAACTGTGACAGTCTTGGGTAAAATGCCACAGAAGACCAGCTTGGAAAGCACATCAGGGATCATCTGGTCCAACCTTTCCTGGCAAAAGAGCTGTCTAGACAAGATGATCCAGCAACTTGTACAGATGAGCCTTAAAAGTGTTCAACCCTGGGGAATCTGCCACTTCCCTAGGCAGCCATTCCAATGGCTGATTGTTCTCATTGTGAAAAATTGTTCTCTCATGTCTAATCTGAATTTCCCCAGGATTAACTTGAACTCCTTGTCTTACCTGTGGGACTCCTTGTAAAACGTTTTATTTACTCCTTCTGAAATGTCCATTTATTCATTTTTTATTAACTAAAGCTAGTAAAACAAATTGCTGTCTAAATGAAGTCTTGAGAAAAAATTCACCTTAAAGGAAAAAGTCTGGAAAGTAAATACAGAAAATGAGTCAAAAAAAAGAACACACGAAAGTAAATGTTCTAATATTGCTCTGGAAAAAAATTATGACACCCTAAATTGTAATCTGAACACCAAAAAGTGACAGTTTTCCATTTCAGAATGTTATCAGATGCACTATGGCTCTAAGTCTTCCCTGATAGCTCAGAGAGGATCTCCAGTTGTGATGCCAGTGATATATTTAGGATTCACTCATCCCTAACAGATGCCTACTGATTAAATCACCCTTTATGCCGTTAACGCTGCTGAACCAGAGGGCTGGTTTGATCTGCCAAGAAAATCCCATACAAAAGAGTGAAAAGCATTTTTTTTTGCTTCATACGACTCCACAAGATGCTCTCAGGCAACATCTACAAATCCAGCCCTACCCTTCTGTTCCTACGTTACTGGTGATGAAAGAAAGCTGATGGTGCTTCAGGCAGAGAAAAGGACTCTTCTTATCAGTAGTTACAGCTCTGACCCACGCAGCTGCCACTGCTGTCTAACACATCTCCAGGGATTGTTGTTGGGAAAATGCAACCTGTCCCAGCTGTCTGTTCTCCTTTCCACGCAGAGAAACTTCCCACCTTCTGAGCAGGCTAGGAAGGGATGCTTGCCATTTATTTGCCCTGGTTCCTGGGATAAAAACCAATGTATAATAGTGTCTGGGCCCCGAGCTGGATTGGAAAACTGCTACCAGGGAGGAAAGAAAACCTTTTTGGTTAAAATGACAAATCGTCTGAGTTTTTGAGAAAGTTGCAGCTGTTTTGTGCTTTAGCCACTGTCCCAGAGATCACTGACAAGAAAACCACGAGCTAATTATGCCAGGTAAGCAGAGTAGAAAGGCAAAATAAAGACTACACATAATTATGCTTTGGAAATTTTCCTTTATTTTGCAGGTATATTGTTTATTTTTCAGTTACATCTACAATTCATATCAGTTACCAGGTTGGTAATCCTCACAGCAGAGTTCTGAAATTCCATTTCTTTTTCCCATTCCATCTAAAAAGCCCCCGTAAAAGACTTCATTCAGCATCTCAAACTTGGACAGATGCATTCCTGAAGATGTTGATTAGAATATATTATGACCATTAGCACTGAAGCTTAATGTTCATTTTATTGTACTTGCTTTTTGCTTTCTGAGGAAAAAGTAAAGAAGATTTAATGAGACTGAAGACAATATTAATAGAAATAATAAAAAGTAATCCTCTAGTATATTATGTCTATTAATTCTCACAAAACATTATAGATTATGTGGTTTTTTCCATTTGAAAAATGTTTATTGGGCATTTATTTTACAAGCACATGATCATTTTTAGTAGTTAAAAACCTTACATTTGAAAAAAAATTCCCAACCCAAACCAAAATCAAAATGTATCATGTTTGTGGACACAAACCAGCCTCACAGCAGGCAAAAGAACTCTGAGTACATTAAAAATAGTTCCCTTTAGCACTCTTGGCATTTGGCATTATTCTGAAATATATAGAGTGGCCTCTCTGAGAGCCAAATTTAAAGCTGATGAGCCACTGATGAGGTAACGGTTATGTCCCATCTCTGCTTCCCTTCAATGATGCTTCAAATGGGAAATGTAGCATTTTGGGGAGTTTTTTGCTCCAAATGAGATGTTGACTGTCCAGTGGGAAGATAAAGATTCTATTACATGTACTTTAAAAGCCATAAAAGATAACCTTAATTTCCGAGCTTACATTTATTTGCACTCACACAACGTCTCCCATTTCCAAGGCTGAGTATGAGCAATTGCCAAGTACATAATTGAAGGAGAGAGATGCAATGAATAAGTGTCAGGTCTAGAGCTAGTGGATTCACAGAGAATGTACTGTCTACAGGGAAAAAAAAAAAAAAGAAAAAAAGAAAGTTGAATCCTGAAGTATGGAGCTGTCAAATGAAGCTGAGGATTTAAAATTACCAGTAATTTTCTTACTGTCTTCAACAGTTGCTGTGAACTTTCAACAAGGTGGCACAAAAATGCCATATTTCAAGTGAAAGCTTGCAACTGTTAAGCTGAACTTTTTAAAGTGTTGCTATTTCATCAAACTTTGATTGACTGGAAACTGCAGCCTTCTCATTTTATTCATGTGCAAAATACAGCACGGCAGAAGCAACATAACCTTTAGCAAACTACCTTTAGTTTCTATCTCTGCAGATTGTCTAATAGTGAGGTAAAAGACAGAAGGGATTTTTCTTTAGGAAAAAAATTAGTTAAGCTGAGATGTGCTTTAGATTCAGGTTTTAGATGCCACAAACATCTGACACCCATCAGATTCAAAAGGAATTCTGGGCCTTTCAATTCCAACAACAAATCTCGAGACATGACTAGCTATACTATGTTTGATCATCAATACAATGCAAAGAATTGAAAAAAAAAATTTCGTGGCTTCAAAGTATGTTTTCTAGACTCAAAAAATTGTCTTTGAATTGTATACAATGGTCCACACTTTGTTTAATTATGTAATAACAGCAGTAATAAGAAGTATTTGTTCAGAATTGGCCTTTAGTTACTATTTTGGATTGTTTCATGAAGAGTCCTCAAGTTCTCAGCAATAATGACTACTGGTAATTATAGTTAGTGGATTTTTCTGGCTGTGTGGCTTGAAACTGGGAGTTTCTATATTCTATTTCATTCCCTGAACTGTCATCTTCATCCTCTGAAGAAAACCTGTGAAAAGCAGAAGCTATTAAATATTGAATGCTACTAAACTGTAATAGAGCATATCCCCGGGTAGGTGCCTTGTGTCCTTCAAAAATATTCTAATGCAATTGATTCAAAATGAAGACAAGTTCTGTGAAACCTGTTCTGCAATAAATTTGGGCAAGGTCAGAACCACAGCTAAAGAGCAAATGGAAGGAAAAGAAAGAGAATACCTGTTTTCTTAATATTTTAACTGAAGGGCTGTATCTACAGAATAAATGCATAGTTGCATCTCAGGCTCTCTTCTCTGCCTCCTCAAGCAACAAAAAGCCGAAAATAAAAATAGAAGAATTCTTGAACTGACATACTTAAAACAGTAGGAGACTTTTTACAGTTCCTCTTACATCTGGGTTTTTTTGCTGGGTTTTTTTTCTCGTCTCTCTCCTTTTTCCATGATCATCAAGGTCATTGTGAGGTTTTTTTCCTTTGATTTTAATTTTATGTCAGTCCATTCATTTTTATGTAAATTTCAGGAGAGGTGATTGTATCTTCATTTCTCCAGCCATCTGGCACACTGGGAAATACAGCAGCATTCAACCCTAATGATATAAATAAGAAAAAAGTTCGGGCATTACAGACAAGGCTTTTTAAAAATACCAAAAAAACAAACAACAAGACAAAAACAAACAAGAGATGTGATTATTAATAACAGAACCTTGTAAATATTTTTATGAATGAGTTTCTGTAATTAAAGCTTTCTAAAACATTTACTTATTCAGTAAGAGATCCCTTTCATGCCACTAGTATGCTTTTCCTGTTGATAAATTAACAAGCAGAAATATCTTCTCCCTTTGGTGAAGCTAGGTGCATCATTATTCATGATTGAAAACCAAAACACAAAAGTAAAATGTGGTGATAAGCCATAAAATTTGCCCCAATAAAAATACTCTCAGGTTTTATGTTATTGTACATATATTGTATTTAAAAGAAAGAGTTGTAGTAGCCAAGAAATTACATTAGTTTTCAGCAAATAAAATAAATGAGGCTAGAAATGAATTCACAGTCAGAAATATATTTGTTTTTCAAATTGAGCCATGATTTTGTTTTAAACGGGTATTTAATAACTTTTGTATAAACTTTTTCAATAGTAGACTCCCGTAACATCACCTTTTACATTTTTCATTATTTGAAAATTATAATTCCGTATTAATAACAATATTTAAATGAATATACAAGATGTTTTGTTTTCCTAAATGAGCCAGTGTCAAATGGTTTAGAACAGGAAGAACTGTGATACCACAGATGCACTTGCAAATTGCAACTGGCTTCAATTTCCTCCCAGGTAGACCTGCATCATTTCCAGGCTCTGGTGCTATTATTTTGACCTCTTATAATAACGGCATACCATCTAATGCTAATAAATGCAATACTAATGTAATTCTTTGCGAGCTAGACTCAGTGAAAATGGTTTTGGAAAAACAGTACTGTACAGAATACAAATGCACACACACAAATAAAGCTTAGAAGTACCCGTTCTGAACCCCTTAGTGAGGCTATTGTTCTGTAATCAATTAGAGCTTCTCAATTGCTATGCAACTTTAAAGTGTCTCGAGGGAAAATTCATTTCCTTACCTGGATCTGACTCTGCTTCATTCAGGTGTTGGTCAAAATCTTAAGATGTTTGACTATATAGTAAAAATCTGGTTTAACCCAAGACTAAGCTTTCTTTGTTAACAACAGGTACTGGTTTTGTTCAGGAGAGAGTTAATTTTCTTCATTATAGCTTTGATGGGGCTGCGTTTTGGATTTGTGCTGAAAACGCTTTTGATCATATAGAGATATTTTTGTTATTGCTGCTTAAGTTATCGACTTAGAGAGAGTCAAAGCTTTTTCTGCTTCTCTCCCCACCTCACCCGCTTGGGGTACACGAGAAGCTGGGAGGGTTCCAGGCTGGGAGAGCTGAGCCCAGCTGGGCACAGGGATATCCCAGACCTCAGGGTGCTGTGATCAGCTCATAGAGCTGGGCAAGAAGGAAGGTGGGGATATCCAGAGTTACGGCACTTGTCTTCCCAAGTCACCATTCTGCATAATGGAGCCCTGCTGGCCCAGGGATGGCTGAACACCTGCCCACCCATGGGAAGTGAGGAAAAAATGGGGTTTTTTTGCTTTACTGGCACGTGTGACACTTTTTTTTACCTTTTAACCTGTCTTTATCTCAACCCATGAGTTTCCTTTTACTCTTCTAATTCTTTCTCCCATCCCACTGGGGGAAAATGAGTGAGTAGCTGCGTGTGACTTCGTTGCCAGCTGAGGTTCAACCATGACACGGTAACATACTGAATTGTTACGCAGAAATATTTTCCATTTCTCTTTTGGGAAAATGCCTTTGTCTCATATTGGCTTTCTTCCTAGAAAAATAATTTCAACTCATCTATTAAACCAAGGCTTTCAGAAAAAAAAAAAATAAATCTTAAAATAAAATTTTAAATGTACCCAATTTTCTCATTAGAAATATATGAAAGGTCTAACAGGGTAAGTGGAAAATATAGGGCACAAGAAACAAGATACGGTAATTGAGACCATCTGTCCCACTAAATATAAAGCACATTTGCTTGTGGTTTACTGTCTCTCTGATCTTATTGCAGCTCCAAAATGTGACCATTCAAGTAGAGGAAAAAGATTTCTGATGCATGACAGGAAAAATTTAGATGCACTCATTTCAAGAGGAGTAGAACATGTTCTTAAATTCTTTCAGAGCATGTGGAGAAGAAGAGCAGAGACAAGTGCAAGAATAGCTGATCCTTTTTGGCTGTCACTGATGTTTGACTATCCTGACACCTTACAGAGCAGCAGCTGACCTGGCAGTAATTCTGGTGACAACCCAGCCTACGGACTAGAATTATTTTCTTGAAGCATTCATTACTGTTATTGTTACTTTCATATCCATTAAGAGCACTGTAGGTCTTACACAGGCAATCACAGCTGACCATTCTGTTGCCATCAGTGTCAGAGGATGGGTAGAGTAAGGAACTAAATTCCAGAGCAATGTCTTGAATGTTTTCCTTTTCCCCTAACATTTAATTTATTATCGGTTTGGTGATATGGTCAATAACAACTATAC
The DNA here is from genome assembly GCA_013397895.1 of Origma solitaria. Lineage (NCBI taxonomy): Eukaryota > Metazoa > Chordata > Aves > Passeriformes > Acanthizidae > Origma > Origma solitaria. Next base: position 1,568,127 of record VZRL01012168.1, on the reverse strand, counting down.
AAATCACAGTATTCAAATGTTATGTACACATTATAATCTGTGTGTTTCACTAAAGATATGGCAACCTTCACAGTGCCGCCATTTACAGACCTGCTGCTTTGTAAGTCCAAATATGCACTCAAAAGCTCACACTGGAGTGACTTGATAGCTCCTGACAGTGGGTATGGGTTTGATGCTGATGTGTTTGTTGTTGGCTTGCTTTGATTCAGTTTGGTTGTTCCCATCTTTTCCCAGTCTCAGGAGAAGAAGGAAACAGAAAGGGTTATTCAAGTAGGATGTGTATAAATGCATACAATATAGATATTGTGCATTGCAAAATATCATGTGTAGAGACTAAATCATAGAATCATTCAAGCTGGAAAAGAGTTCTAAGATCATCAAGTCCAACCATTTACCCATCACCACCCTGGTCACCACTAAACCATATCCCCGAGTGTCACATCCACATGCCTTGTGAACACTTCCAGGGATGGGGATTCCACCACTTCTCTGGGCAGCCTGTTCCAATGCCTGAAATAATGTATATATACTATATATGTAATGTATATACACTCTATATGCAGCACATACTGTATGTATGGATAGATACAGACTATATGTATATTGTACTATGGATGTTTATACATATATAACATATGGATATACTATACATAACACAATATATACAGTTTGCACCTATACACATAATTTATATCCTATATATCTGCCATGTCGCATCCCTGTAGCACTAACCTTGACTACATGATACTCCAGAAGATTCTTAATTGCTTTTCTGTGAGAAAACATGAGTTAGATGCAATATATGCACAATATCTACTTATATTTTCAAAGATAATATTTTTTCAAAAACTTACTGGAAATGTTCCGCAGCCTTGCGTTGCCAGTGAGTATGCAACTGTTTAAAAAAATTATTTACTTTGCTGAAAATGAATGTGAGTTCTCAGCAGATCTAGGAAAGTCAGTTTAAGACTGCTGTGGTAAGAAGGAAAACTTTTACCCAGAAACATTTTGTGGTATGATAGTTCAGTGAACAGCTCAGTGTTCTGCCAGCCATTTGGGAAGTTTCTTTTGCAATGGAATACAGAAGGTCTTGAAAAGTAAAAGAAATATTAACTTAATGGAAACTGTGACTTTCAAAGCTAGCAAATATGTATCTGTAATTCTCACTTGAACTATTTGCTTGCGCTGGGTTAATGAAGTCAAACACCAAAAGTTTTCTTGTGCTGTACAAAAATCAAAGAATGCTGAAGGAAAAGAAACAGGAACTAAAAGCCAGATCAGTATCTAGACTGAAAGCACACCGAAAAATCACATTGTGGTGTAAACTCAGGAAAAATGAGTTTCAGTAACAATACAGATCCCAAACTGGTGCTAAGGAATCAGGGCCTAATGGTTTGGATACAAAGAGAATGAACCAAAAGTGCTGTTTTAGACTAACTCTTCAAATCTTGTTGAACTACATTTTTTCGTTAAAAGAAACAATTACATCTCTCATTTCAGATTTCTAATGAAAATGAAAAGAATGCATAATGATTAGGACTGCTCTAATGAATCTCTACAAGGAATTCAACATAAAAATATGTAATGGTTGCCACATTAAAATTTATAATTAAAATTGTATAATAAGATTAGTTTCATAATGGTACTAAGATATTCCTTTGCTTAGAACACATTAAAATATGCAACAGCATGGTAAAGAATCAGCAGAAACTAGAAAACTTCTGAGATACTACAAAAATGGGTTATTTGATTGACAGAGCACTTTAGCATAATTTTATGTGATATGCTTTCTATGACAAGAACAAATATTGGTTACAAACCTAATTCTGGCATACACAATTTTGCAGTTTTTGCCAAAAATTATGTCAGAAGTTACATTTATTCATAGCAGGACCTGCAGACTATATGTGATTAATGTTTCTATCTTGGCAGGAGAGCCCAGAATTTATGATTTATTCTCTCTGCCACAGGTTAGTCAGACAGGAGGCTGATATACTAGATACCACTGCTATTGTAAATTTATTTGGCATTTCATTTTTCAGTCACACTGATGGTTATTTTCATACATCTTCAATCCATCATTTCCTGCTAAATCCAATTAGTTTGATTGGCAGATTTAGCTTCCCCTTGGGTCTTTGTCAATATTGAGTAGCAGTAAATACCTTGAGACATTTTTTCAAAACTTTCCTCGGTTATTTGCTTTTTCCTTACCCAGATAACTATTGATTAGCTGGTTTTGAGCAGCTCTCACCCATCCACAGAGGCTGAAGAACATGGTGATCAAAATCAACCAGGTACTAACAAAGTCTGCACCCTCTTCTGAAGGGGAAGGGGAAAATCCTGCCAGGGCTGGGGGGTCCTGGGTTCAGCAGCCCCTGCTCAGGACCAGCTTTGATACAGGGGTGCCATGGCCAGGGCCCTGATGGGAAAAATCCCTGGGGAAGGGAGGTACAGCAGGTGTTAAATTTCTTAAAGGCAATATTTTAAAATTATTTTTCCTCATAAACTAATTAACGGATTTACATACAAATGATCAGAAAATTTATTCTGCACTCAGCAACACACATGCTGTCTTTTTCACACATAACAATGAAGCTAAATCCTTGATTCAGTCTTAATTAGAAAGCTATAGCAAAACACTTCTATAGTGTTTTGGTTTCTGGATATATAAAGGGAAGAAAGAGGTATAATAATTGATGCTGAATTACTGTGAAAGATGATCAATTTATAGAAAAGGTCAATTAAGTGAGTTGCAGAAAAGATTAAATAGGAAGAGAAATGAGCTTATATTTATGAAAACAAAGGGAAACCAGAAGCTGGTCTAAGATGGATTTCACCAGAACAAAATATTTGTGTTTGCATGCCACATAGTTCAGTGGCCAGGGGGAACAGTTGGTCTGTTCCTCCCCTGAACTGGTAAAATATTGTGTTCATAGATCAGCTCTTCAACAGAGGCACAAAGTTAGATTTCAGTAAGGCTTGCTAGCAGAATAGATTAATATATTACATTTTCCTTAAAGACTGAGGAGCAGATTTTCATTAAAGTACAGGAAAAAACTGTCAGAGAGCCTCAAATATAAAGGTAAACTACAATAACAGATCTACTAGGTGAAACTTGCCCCTGCTGTAACGAAGCCTCTCCTTTTTTTCAGTGACAGTTTTTGGGGATTGATTACTGTAAGAGCAGTGATAACAATTTGTGAGTTTTTGCAAGGAGTCAGGCTATGATATGTCCTATCTGAATAAAGGATATAAAAAATATTATGTATTCATTTTTTAAAATTTCTTTTTCTCTTGTGTAATTTATGACTGTAGAGGTGAAAAAATCTATGAGGTACTGTAAAAATAAAATTGGAATAGTGTCATTTTTAGAGTGCTCTTTGGTATGGGTCCTACTTTTCACACTCTTCGATGGAGTGGAAAACTTTGGTTTTTTACTGGTATTGTTTATATGTAATCCAAACACTAACACCACCATCACCACCACCATCCCCTCCTACTGCAGAGCATGTAAATACATTTATTAAACTTGGGTCAGTCTTATCCAGACACAGCAGCATCTATAAGCATTTCCAAATCATGGAGAAAATGCTTCTCTTTAGTTACAAGGGAAGGTTATGAATGTTGTGTGGGCAGAAATTCATTTGGTATGGTGTTAATGACACCGAGAGTGCACGGAAGGTTGTACTAGAAAGAACTATTGGTCTGGGACCTGGTCACTAACGAAATTCTTTAAGCAGCAATTGGTCTGATGGCATTTAATCTTTTGATTAACAAGGGCAAAAAATTACTGTTTATGAAAAAGAACATACTAGTGATGCAAAATGAGAAAGAAATGTCAATGTAGAGAGGGGCTAGAAAATTAAATGAGATAATCTGGAATATCTTGCACAAGAAATCAAGGTTGGGCACTGGATTATTAATGACCAGACATTCTTCTATAATTTGCTAGTTGGTTATGACTTAACCGGAGGATACAATTGATGAATTAGCCCAGCATGCCCACTGAGAGCTGTCATGCTGCTATTAGAAGAACAAACATAATCCTAGGTACTTATCAAAGACATATGGCAAACCCGATGCTATCCTTTAATGTACTTTCTTTGGCATGCTAAACTCAAAAAAGGTCTCTCGTGTCAAATCAGATGCAGGGAGGCAGATCCAAAGAAGAGGTGTTAGCATCATGTCTAGACTGGGCAGCCTGACAGCACTTCCCTAAGCCTTTTGCTTGAGGACAGGAGGTCACCCTGCATATCCTTCAAACAAGCCTGCAGTCGAGGTTAACATTTGTAGCTTGTAAAGTTTGAGAAGCAGAACATATTGCTTCAAAGTTGAGGCTGCAGAAAACTGGCTTACCCAGCTTCTGCTTGGCTCCGAGCTCAGGCAGAACAGGTCCATGCCTGATTCTGAGCTGAACCTGCTCACACACTCTGAGTCCCCAAACTTACAAGATAAGTCTCACTCCTCATGGGTGTGCAAGCTTTTGGGATAGATTAATGACAAGTGACAAGTAGTCTTATTAGCAGATGACTGTTCTTTTGTGCATGTAAATATGGGTATTCACACTGCGAGCAGCCATATGTATAATTTATTTCTGTGCTTCTGTGATGGATCACATTTTAATCTCTGGTGTCTCTTAAGATTAGGAGTGAATGTGTTTTCCAAGCTTATACAGAGATAATTATTTTTGTGTGTCACCTTTTAATTCAAACCCACCCCTACCCCAAATCTTATTTACCCTTCTTTCTATATTTAAAAGCAAAATGCTGTACAGATGAAAACCAGAATTTTTTAACTAGACAGGAATAAAACTTTTTCATCAATATTGATAATTTAAATTACTTTTGCGCACATATGTATTTGGTTATTTGTTTACATGACCTGTACCTCAGTAAGAATAGCTGTATGTATGGGCAAGTGAACATGTCTTCACAATGCACATTTTAGGTACAAAGAAAAAGAAATTATTCTATTACTCTGCCTTCCTAATATTTTCCTAATTGCAATTTCTTCTATGTATATTTTCTGCTCTCAGCTGTTCTAATTTATCCGGAAAAAAAAAAAAAAAGAAGTTTCTAAATTGAAGAGTCTAGAGCAAGAAAAACACATTCTGAATTGAGTGGACAGGTTTTTTCTTTTTCTGTTTTTCTTTTCTTTTTTTTTTTTGCTGTCTTATAGCTGCTTAGACACTGAAATCAAAAATTGGTCAGTTTTTCTGTTGAAGTCTGATGTACAGCCTGAAAATTGCAATAAAGCCTAGATGACTTACTGAAGTGGGTCCAGAGGAGGAGTACAGAAATGATCAGAGGGCTGGAATACCTCTCCAATGGAGCCAGCCTAGAGAGCTGGAGTTGTTCAGCCTGGAGAAGGTCCTGGTGGGTCTTTAGAGTCCTTTCCAGTTCCTAAAGAGGACTACAAGAGAGACAGAGAGGGACTTTTTACAAGGGAATGTGGTTTTAGGACAAGGGAGAATGTCTTTAAACCAAAAGAGAATAGTTTAAATTGGGTATTAGAAAGAAATTCTTGACTGTGAGGGTGATGAAACACTGGAACTCGTTGTCCAGGGAAGTGGTGGCTGTCCCATCCCTGGAAGGATTCAGGACCAGGCTGTCTGCGATTTTGAGCAGCCTGACCCAGTGAAAGCTGTCCCTTGCCATGGCAGAAGGATCAGAACCAGAGGGTCTTTAAGGTTCCTTCCAACCCAAGCCATTCTCTCATTCTGTGATTCTGTGCTATAGAATCTATATTATTTTTATATTCCAGGGATGAATCAGAGCTTGTTGTGGGAATCACAGGCTTGTAGTGAGAACTACCTTGCGGTGGGAACTGCTAGCTTACCTCGGTTCACAGGCATCAATTCCAGCTCAAAACAAGCAAGAATTTAAAACAGCGATATCTGACTTCTCACAGGTGGTGTTACTGCAAGATATTATAACTATTGCAAGATGCTATAACTATTGACATTGTGGGGTGGTGAATTGAGAGCCAATGGATGCGTGACATGAATGTTAGAGATAGCATAAAAGGGGCCTTGGAAAAAACAGCGGAGTTCCTTTCTTTGACCAGAAGCTGTTGTGGTGAGTCTTTACGTGTCGTGTCCATCTGAACTATGACACCTTGTCAAATAGTTCTGTACCTGTAAGAGGATAAAGAGAAAAGATTCTTTTTTACACCACTGACACCATTCCCAGCTCCTTGAACACAAGGTTTGTGTTCCCAGTGGACTCCCTGAAGCAAAGAAACCCTCACTGAGCTTGTGCCTCCCAGAGAGTGCTCCAACCTTGGTTTTGAAACAAGACCCAATGGATGGAAGTTGAAGTTCCCAACAGCTGGAACAGGGGCGCAGCAGACTGTGCAGCATGCAGCTAAAACCATTCTGTGTTCAAAAGTCTTTCCTGTGCCATCTCCTTGTGTCCTTGGCAGCCAAGGAAGATGGTGGCATGGAAGTAACCGTTCTCAAATGGAATACCCAAACACAATATTTGTAATCCCCTTTAGTTTGGGCATTGCTGTTCATTTTCCTTTTAATAAAGGAAATAAGAAATAAGTGTTTATTTTGGAAAGGTGAGTTCCATTAGGTAGAGTGATGATCTGATAATGCAAAAAAGAAAATAATTAATATATATTAATAATGTTATAGGAAATCGCAGGGCAGCCTTGTAAAAGTTAGAGATTAAGAAGTCACTCTGACTTTTGTGACCTTAAGCCTCATTTATGAATGGCAGACATTATTACTGCTTTTCTTGAAAGAGTAATTTCCACTTCAATTTTTTGTTGCTAGATGTGTGGTTAGAGAGAAATTATTATTATTATTACTTAAAATGGGGACAATTCAGACAGTGCTGTTGATCTGCAGAACTTTAATCTAAGTGTTAATTATCTTTTCAATCCTTCAATCTCCCAGTCATTTAATGATGTATCACTCCTAGAAAGAATAAGCACCTAAAAGAAATCAAATGTGAATTTTATGAAAGATCAATGAGATCTATTGCAAAGGAGCAATTTGAAAGAGAAAATGGAAAATATCCATTGACAAATTAGAAATTTTACAAGAATTTATTGGGGTCCATCAAATTTACTGGCTTATTAAAGAAGGAGTGGACTCCTGGTCTCTCTTTTAGACATGTTTTGAGTTGCTATTCCCTCTTAATATCTTCACTAGTTGTGATGTCGCTCAGTGTGGTCACAGCATCAGACTACCATATTCAGATGACTTATACTCACAACCAAAAACTAAATCTAGTGTTCTCTGTCTCCCAGCAGGAAAGGAAGCTTCTTGTACTTCATCTAGTGGGCCAGAAGAACCAGCAGAAGAAACTGGTTTGGGCTTTTTCCAAAGTTTATGACCAGCTTGATTTAGTTTCTATAAAATAAAAAAGGAGTGTATCTTTGAATGAAAACATGAGGAACAGGAAAGCTTGTGAATGCTATAAAAATAATGTTCAGACAAAAAGGCTTTTCAAAGTAAACAATAAAGTTGTGATTTATATCAGCACATATAAACTGCACTAATAAATAATATAAGAAAGAAGGAAAAAATTAAAAAAACTTTCAAAATCCTTGTTTTGAGACTGAAAGCAAAATTGCGCAGCGGCTGTAAGAGGAGTTCTTTCTAAATACATAGCAGTGTACAAACTTAATATTCCCTGTGGCCCAAAAAACTATTCACAAGAAACTAGAGATGTCCCTTTTCAATTATCAAAGAGCATCTACAAAACATAAAGAACACCGGGATTTTTCAAAGAGAAGTAAATGTAAAAGAGTCTTTAGGGGGAGGTGAGTTCTAAGGAAAAGCAGGCCCATATTGTGTAGAACTCTAAGTATTTATTAAAGTTTTCTAGAAAAGAATTGTTTCCTTTTCTTTGAAGAAATACATTTAGGGGTAAACAAAATTTTCTCAGTCCTCAGTTGTTAACATGGATAACTTTGCATTAATGTACATAACTCTACATGGAATTCAGTGCAAATTAGCTGTAGTTTTTTTAAAAATTGTTTTGAGGTTGCATGTAATCCTTTTAAAAGGAACTCACAGTGATTGACTGTGAAAGAGACCATTGTGCTATTTCCCTATATAACCTGAATGCTGTAAAATGTTGCATTTTGGTTTCTTGGGGGGAGAGGATGAATGAGGAAGAGATGTGCATTAGCAGTGAGGTTTCTTGCATTTATAGAAAGTGAACTGGAGGGGCCCAGAAATATCCAGAACAAAAAGAGGTTCATCATTGGGAAAATTCCAGAAGCCATCTGAAAGAGAATTCCCTTTGTGAGTAAGCCATCTGGCAGGTCGTGCTGAGTTATGCCAAAAAGCTGAAGCAATCAGAGCACAGCAGGGGGAATCTCATAAGCATGGGAGTGAAATCCAGCTTTATGCTCACAGCAGTTGACTGATACGATCTACTGGGAGAGCTGGATTCCTCCAGCACTGCTCTGGGGATGGACTGTGCAGGCCACTGGCAGGGCAGGGAAAGGCATCTGTGGTCTCTGTTCCTTTTAGGAAACCACTCTAAGAATAACATAATGGCTCAAATCTAAGGCTGTCCATGGTCTTTTCAAAGAATAATCAATGTCTCAGCAACCAGGCAGTCTGTTTGGCTAGAGGTGAGCACAATATCTGAGCTGTGAGCCCCTGCTGCTTCCTCACAGAAGACTTTTGGCCGGTGGTAAGTTCTGGAGGTTCCAGGTGATGGGGTAAAAAAAATGAAAGCATTGGACTGCACAAGTCCAGCTCTGCCACTTAAGGAAGGGCAGTATGCATAATTTCTTTTGTGTATGTGTACGTTCTGGCTATTTTACTTACGCTTCATGAAAAATGAGAGCAATCTAGACTTGAGGACAACGTACATTTGTATTTTCTAATGTATTTCCCAATAAAAGACATTTATACCATCTCTCTGTTAGCTTTGTAGCTGGATACATTAGCCAGTTCCCACCAAATCTGGTGATGTCGGTTTCTGATATGTTAAGATTTAGAAGCTTTGGGAGAATATGTGCCCAGGTAGAGGAGAGAGCACATATTAGTGTCAATAGTGACAAATGAAGAACCAGCAGTAGGGGCTACTAAACAAGTTTTAAACACAGCATGCCTTGGGAAACCAGGCACATAAAATTGTGGTGTTCACAGAATTGCTCTTGTCACTGAAGGAACTACTCAAAAGAAAGATGCAAAAAGGGGGTTGTAAGTAGGAGAAATCAGAAGAAATTCTGAATTTTGTTCACTCACAAAAAAGAGGAGAGAAGAAAGAGTTAATATTTTGATAGCCTGCCCCTGCTCAAGCCTGCATGATTACAACAAATACTGGAGAGTAAGTGAAATGTGTAGCTCATGGCTCAGTCTAATACAGAGTTATGCAAGATTACAGTTTGAAATAAAAGTATTCATGCCCTAATGATAATGCAGGAAGATGCCAGGAATATCTGAAGTAATTAAAACTCGGAAATTTATTTGAAAATCAAACATGAGTCTTTTGAAATTACATGACTGGGAAGGGCAGTTCCACCACAGTGACCATATCAGCAGAGATGCTGGAACTTACTGCCTTCTGCTCTGCTTGGAACTATATTTAGCCTTGAGTGTGTTAGTCTTTGATCTGGAATTTCTTATTTTCCTGCCAATTTTCACAACATGTTTTGAAGTCTGACTGGTTTTCTGGCCCTCAGAGGAAAGTAGAGATAGGACAGGAAAACAGAAAACTTCACCAAAANAAGGAAAGAAAAAAAAAAAACTCCACAAAAAAAAAAAAAAAAAAAAAAAGTGAAACTGCATGATCAGTTTTCAAACTTATGAGCAATTAGGATATTCATGCATCATGGTGGATAAAAATTTAAGTTCCAATAACAAAAAGTAGTTGAAAACCAAGAGAAGTCAGTCTTGATAAGAAGATTTCACTGGATCATTTGCATACTGTAAATACACAGTGCATATGAATCTTGTAAGTCAGTTAAATGGATTTTAAAATGGTATAGGACTTCAGTAAATTAAGCAGAATTTTAAAATCTATTTTAACTTATCTGAGACATGTAAGTGAACTTTTAGCTAGCTAAAGTTAAGATACTGTCATTCATACAATTTCTGAATTATGATTTTATTTAGTCTAGAGATAGAAACTTTAAAAGAGAGATCACAGGTCAAGTAGAAAAATGAAATAAGAGCTATAAAGCATTAGTCATAAGAAGAATCAACCATCCCTCTTTCTTTAATTTTTGTCTGTCTTTATGTGCTATACATCTCAGTCTCCCCTGCTGCCCAGATTGAGGATCTGAAGATCCTATTTGCTGTTAATGTGTTTCTGTGATGCACAGGCCAGTGCTACTGACCGCAGGATTTATCTACTAACAGAGATCAGAAGCCTGGCACACAGAAAATAAACAATAGCTTTTACTTGAAAAATTGATTTTGTCTTAGTCCCTGAATCAACCCAGGGCTGATTCTGTCTGTGTTTGCTCTATAAAGATCTGGAGACCCTACTGCCTCTGATAGTGTCACCCGATTACAGCTTCATTGTCCTTCAGTAGATGGTATTTTAACAGTCTCGGGGATTGGATTTCACAGTGCTTTTTACTCATAAAATTACCTATTCTGCAGTTACTGGACTGTAGTCTTTCTAGACAGTTTACAAGTGAGGTCTTTGGCACCAAGTTGCACTGTTTAAAGAAGTTTAGCTACTCCAGGTTTAGTTAACTAAGGGGCCCATGTCCACATGTTCACCAGTTTCTGTTTAGTAAAGCTCCTTCAAGACCTCTTGAAAGTTGGTCACAAAATTGATTCCATAAAATGTTACAGACATTGCTGTAGAAATAATTTGTATATGTTTAAACATACCATGTTTATGTGAGGGATGTTTCAACTGCATTAAGTTCTGCTTTGGTTGGTGTTTTTCTTTGCACTTAGAAGTTTCTAGAATAACAAATGGGGAGAGTTGCTCATATAATATAGTCTAACCTGAGCTTCTCTACTGTTCTCTAGTGATGCTTTTCTGGAAAATCATGTCTAAAAGAAACAAGTCTGCTGTACTTTTTAAATGCACCTGGGTTATTTCACTAAGTGTTCTGATGCTTAATCTTATTATTAATATCATTATTATAATTATTTATTTTTATTTTTATTTTTAATTTTTATTTTTATCATCATCATCATCATCACCACCAATAATTTTCATTCCGTTTTGCACTATCCTCTAGGAGTCCCCACTCAGAACCTCTCCAATTTGTGAGCCCTGTACAAACACAAAATGAAAACACAGAACAACTCCCAGAGAGTTTACAGCTAAACTGTAATGGAACTGAGATGAAAATGGGGTAAACCAGGAGAATGTATAAGCAGGTTCCAATACAGTGATTTCATGTAACGGTAGCTTTATTAGCACTAGTTCAGGACTGCAAGAAAATACATATGCTTTCTTTCCCATCTCTTTTGTTATTGGCTGGACTTTTGCCGGCAGCCTTTTTTTTTCTGGTTTAGAGTCCATTGTCCTGGGCTATATCCCCTCAGAAGTTTTTAGTTTAAAAAAAATTTCCAATGTGGAGAATATTTCTGCATAAATCTTTCAGGTCCTTTTGCACAACTGCTTGATTTTTCTAAGACAGAGTTTACATAAGTGGTACCTACTGAAAAGTGTATCTATTGGGTGGTGTTTGGGATCAAGTGTCTCCAGCTTGAATTGTGGTCCAATTAGTACAAGCACAAGAAAAACTGTGATGTCTAGAATAGGTTCTCTTATAAAAAAACCCCAACCAGAACAACACTAACATGTGAACAGCACTCTAAGTCAAAACACTTAATCCCTATTCTTTATTATTTGATTTAGATGCCTGCTGATTTCTGTGGAGTTAACGGGAAAGGAGTATGGTTTATTCACATTAGGTAAGGTGATAAGATCTTGGTGACTGCAATTCAACTCAGCTAAAAAAAAAAGCACCAACTCAGCAACTTCATTAGTAATTTTGATACTCACCTATGCCCAGTCGACAATGAATTTGCCAACCAATAAAACTCTTTTTATAAATGCTCTTTCAGCCTGTCTGCCTCCTTAGCTCTTTCTTGCATTTGCTCATTTTCCTTGCTGGCATTCCTGCTCTTATTTTCATTGCCACTGACAGCATTGAAAATATGCTACTTGAGGATCCCACTATTCAGATTCACTTCCACAATCATTATCAACCTAATTTCTCTCTCTCTCTCCTTCTTCTTCTTTTTTTTTTTTTCCTAAAAGTGCTTCTTCTGTTTGGTTCCTGGTCTCTATTCAGTAGCCTGGGTTGAAAAATGGAAAAAGAGCCCAGCTAATGTTAAACAGTAATTCTGTACTTAACCCACTGAAGTGTGCACATATTACCACTGCATCTATAATACCTTCCCTGTGATTACCCAAGGGAGCTTCATGTCCCCTCGCTGAGGCTCAGATCCAAGCAGACACATTACTGGGCTGAAAGCCAGCAAAAGCCTCTCAGAAAACAATGAAGGCTGCCTTAGGATAATGTTGCCTTTGATACTCACCTGCCCATCAGGCAAACTTAACCCCAAGTCACACAGCTGCTCATTAGGGGATTCCCTTCCCTCAGCTCATATCTTCCTGTGCATTGCCTTGTGTCAGCCGTGCCTGGCACGAACAGATTATGGGCAACCAACTTCACCCAGCACAGAGCTGGGAATTCAGTGCTTCCCTGCTCAACAGTAGCCAGTTCTGCCATTAGATCCCATCTGGTCTCAGCTTCCCAGTGTGAAGAATTTCTGGAAACAGCATAATGTGAGATGAGTGGGAAATTTGCTGCTTTTAATACTTGCTGGATTACTGTAGGTGATTTAGAGGACTCTCTGTGCTGTCATGAAAACACACTGTGGCTGGTGTCCACACCAAGAAAAAGAAAAAGCATATGCCATCTTTTCCACACGCTCACCTTCAGTGCACAGAACTGAAATAGAATGGACTAATCAGCAATGAAGAGATTGCTAAGAGAAGCAGTTACCCAGAAAAGTATGTCTATGTAAGCACTATCTCCGATACAGTAAAAACAGGAACTATCAGAATAGGCAAAATAATATTCAGAATTGTTTTTAAAAAATCATTCTTCTCTTCCCAGTTTCTTCTTTACAAACTTTACAAAGAGGAAGGAAGGAAGGAAGGAAAAGAAAGAGTGAAAGAGAGAAAGAGAGGGAGAGAAAAAAAGAGAAAGAGAGAGAGAGAGAGAGAAAAGAGAGAAAGAGAGAGGAAGAGAGAAAGAAAGGAGAGAGAGACAGAGAGAAAAAGAGAGAGAGCAAGAGAGAAAGAAAGAAAGAAAGAAAGGAAGGAAGGAAGAAAGAAAGAAAGAGAAATAAAGAAAGAAAGAAAACAGAAGAGATAATGTAAAGAAACAAGATTGCAATATACTTGGTCAGGCAGCCAACCACCAACCAACCAGTGTCATATCTTTTGGCAGACAAAAGAAGTTTCTTTTTTCTACAGTATTAAGAGAGTAATTTAAGTCACTTCTAAAACCTCCAGTCATCTGGAGTACACAAGGTAGTTTACCTGTAGTCACTGTTATAATAATTTCTTTCAGTTCATTTCCTTGGTGTTAACATGAATAAGAGCCACGGCATTCAGCACATTTAAGTTACAAATTCTTTTCTTTCCCCTGAACAGAGTTGTACTTGTTTTGGATCTCTTTTCCAATCTTTTTTGTTCAATAATTCTCCTCCCTCATCCTTCCACAATATTACCACAGTATTGTGAAAAAGTGTAGGATCAACAGCTGAAGGCATCTTCAAACTTTTGCAGGAGCCAAAGTTGAAAGTCATTGCAGATTTTGCTCTGGACCTCAGGGACAGAGCTGATGATTGCCAAAGGCTCTCATAAAATCTGAAATCGACTTTGAGAGCAAAGGAGGGGTTCTGCCATGCCAAAACACAGGACATAAGGAAATGCATGGTTTGGTCCAGCTGTTTTGTCCTTTCATCCTTCCTCTGCGGAGAGAGGGAGAGTGAGGAATGAATGAATAAAAAAACATAGCACAGATATACCAGCTCCCTTTTTTTTGTTTTTATTCCCCTCCAAAGATGTTATTTTGCCACACCTGCTCTGAGCAGGAGACGTGGAAAGATTAATCCAAGCTACTGTGTCCTTTCCTCTACCTGTTCCCGTTCCTCCACCAGTTTCCCTTCCCCAACTCCAGCCTCATAAGAGCTACATTTGGCATCAGAAGCAGAATAAGTTCAATTCCCTAGGGCAGGAGGAAATGGTACATGCTAACCCTGACAGCTGGTGTGCTAACATTGGGAAACACAAGCCCACTTTTCTCTCTTCCAAGGAAAAGCGACCAAGGGATATGGGGCAGTCCTTTTTGAGGGTTTGTAAGAGTAGTTTCCTATTCCAGAAGTACCTACTGTCCTACACTGCACTTGATACATAAACACCCTTATGAATTGGCTGAAGGTCACTGAAGAGTGATATTCTTCGCTTGCATGTGTGTCTTTTGCCCATGAGTCTCCCACAAGTTTCCTCACTTTTACTCTTCTGATTCTCTCCCCCTTCCAACCAGGGAAGAGTGAGTGAGTGAGTGAGTGAGTGGCTGCGTGGGGCTTAGTCACCAGCTTGTTTAAACTTTTTGGTGCCCAACATGGGACCTGAGGGGTTGGAGATAACAGCAGACTTGATTTGAATGCACTAGATCAAATTTACAACTGTTCTTGCTGTTCAGCTATTAATTGTGATGGTCTGATCCGAAGGTACCAGGCGTGAAAGAAATGGAAATATCGTTAAATTCTTGTAGCCTGGGAAATGAGTTGCATGTTATGGGAATTACTACAGCAAGAACCCCTTGTTGCTAGCCAGGCTACCAGCAGGATAATTTCATTGTAATGTCGCTTTTTAATGACAGGTTTCATGATATAAAAGGCAAAGAAGTAAGAAGAAGATTGAATCTTACTGGAGAGCTGGAATTTCAAATTGTATGATCCAGAATGCGAAAGCTTCTGACTCTGGATAAGGAACTCAGTTTATTCTGCTCAGAGAAACTCAGTAGCTGGAAGTTTCTAGATATACTCTATAATGGATTTCCCATGCTTCAGCATCAAATACCCTGCCCTGTGTTAATGGATTTGGGGATTTCTTTTTCTTTTATTTCTTATATTAATGTTTATTAGTTATTTGAAAATGAAATGTAGGAAATCCCTTTCCTCCCTAGTTCCTCTCCTTGCAGTTCATACTGGCATCTTCAATCTGTGGCCTGGGAACTGGGTCTAAGTAGGATATGATAAGGAAAGCCTGGAAATGAGTAGGAATTAAAGGCATAGAATTGCCAAAAATGTCTGCTAAAACATCTGGTTTAGCGGCAACAGCATTCAAAAATTTCTGAGAAAGGTGGCATACATTATCACTGCTTTTATATTTTAAATTATTAAAATCTTACAGCAGTTCCAGCCACATACCCTATATACTTACTGCACACTTCACCTTTCATCTCAGGACTCATTGCTGGACTGGGCAGACCATGTGGTTTGAAGAACACTGCCAGGTAGCATCTACCCAAGAGGTGATGTTTGGTGCCTCTTCCTGAGCTATGGGAACATTTGTTTCAAAACTGTTTAGTGTGAAAAGGGGCTATAAAACAACTCTTTCACTTGACTGCTTGCTTATTTCACGAGATTACACACCCACACACACACACCTCACCTAAGTGGCATCATCCCCATCATGACTAACTCTTCAAGCATCTGTGAGTACGTAGAAGTATTTTATCTATGTCTGGCTTATAGTGCATTTCTAGCCTGGAAATAATTTCCTGTATCCAAACATGTAATACTTGATACGGATTGCTATCCAAAGAGCATTCAGACATACTGTATTTTGGCATTTAGCCTCCCAGGCAATGACAAAAAGCAGGTGAATTGGACTGTTACCCAGGGCCCAAATTCATCATCTGTCAGGTTTTAGGAGGACTGCATGCTGTGTACCAAATATTGCGTAAGATTCAAGATATTTGAGATTTTTCCATATCTATGAACCATAGAGCAATATTTCCTCTAGATTAAGGTTTTCGTCTCCAGTATTAAACTAGAATTTTCATGAGAGTTTCCATAAATCTGTGTTCATTTTTATGTAATAGACTTAGAAGTGAATTAGTTCTTATCCAAGCTATGTCACAGTAGAGATTATGGAAAAAATGAGAAGCAACACAAATAGCCGAAGTACTCACATCTCTCCTGCATTTTGCAGTAAACGTCTATGGAGGCAATCTGAGATACTTTATTAATCCATGGAAGCACACACCACAGAAAGGAACTGACAGTGCTGTATGCAGTCATGCTTGGCTTTTGATATGGTGGGTTTTTCGTAACACTAGTTTAACTAGAATAGTAACACTAAATCATCAGACAGCACTTATTAACTATTTTTCATCCACCTTAGTAATTTACAAAATAAAAAAGAAAAATATTCACAATAGATTTTGAGGGGGTTTTTTTGTTTGTTTTTTTTGCTAAAGATAAGGAAACCATTTAAATGCATATTGGGACATATCAGATTATAAGCTTCTGAGTTAACATGATATATCCCCCTCGGCACCATTACTAGTCTCTGCTGGCTGTGATTGAAAGCATAAAAGAGGTGTGTGAGAGGCTCTATGATGAGGAAATTGTACTTATAAAGGTGATGCCGGGAGCAAAGTATTCATTCAAAGCCCCAGTCTCAGTTACCATCTTCTGTAGGACATAACACCTTTAACACTGCCTGATTCCCTGAAGTCTAAAGTGTCATTCACATTAATTATGGTGTTTGCAACTTGATATATCAATCTGTGTTACCACCCATCTCTCAGCAAGACTTACTGAATAAGACTTTTCTAGTGAAGAAAGGTCATTGCTTTTCTTCATTTCAGGGTTTGTAATCTCCTGCATTTTATAATGCCAAAATAATTGCTCCCACTAGGATATCGCCCAGCTGTGCTCAATTTATAATTTGTAATATTTTCCTTTCTGTAAGTCAACTAGTGGTACATTTTTATGGCATTCTCCCAAGTGGATAATGATCCAAAGCAATGTATTTATTTAGAGGATTGGATAAACTGGATCAAAATTCAACTGCAAAATGTACAGAAAATGCATTCTGTTTTCCTAGTGTTTTTCAAAATACATTTCTCTTATTTATGTTAGTTATAATGCTTACAGTCCCTCTGATTTTCTGTCCCATTGTTCATTAACCAGGGAGGAAAAATATTTCTTTCCAGTATGTGCTAAGAATTTTAAATACGGAAATGTCAAGACGCTGACTCCCATTATGTCTATGTCATGGAGACAGAAAGGTGAATTTGAAGGAGTTTTAGTTTAACAAAACATGACTATGGTACGCAACATGAGAAGGGCACAGGAAAGATTGAGGCTTTTCTGGTCTCAGCTGTTAAACATTTGCGTTTTCTATTTTGATTTACTCAGTCCCAGTTTTGACAAATGAATGTGGCTTCACTTGAAGGAGCTTGAGAACCATAGCACAGCTGTTAAATAACAAAGAATTAATAAATTTGACTCTATTCACATAATGGACTGAGGCTAGAGATGTCAGTACAAAAAAGCTATTCATATAAGGCACAACTGCTGTCACTAAAATTGCAAGTCTTAATCTTAAATATTAGTAATTGGGAAAGATGAGTGAGTAAGTGGCTGAATTTTGTGATGGGGTTGGCTTAGGAGGAGGCTGTCCAGTGGAGGGGTTTCATTTGCCAAGGTGGCACTCCATAGCAAACAGACCATAATGTCCATTCTCTGCCAGTGGGCTTTCATTTACTACAAATGAGTTCACTCTCTGCAGGGTAAGACACATACATTTAAATCTTCGAAAGCTTTCTACTCATGCCATGTCTCTGAATTTCCCATCGCATCTCAAAGCCAGGAAACAGCATAATGTTTGTAAAGAGATCCAGGCTGTCTTGGCTCTCCAGCTCATATTTACCAGTAATGCAGTCTTTTAGCTTAACTTGGATCCTTCTCCTGCTCTAACATGTTAAGTCAAGCAGACATAAAAATTATAAATCATAGTCTCACAGGTGGTATTAGCAGGCATCATGCTTCCTGCCAGATCAACACCCTGGGGATGAGGGGTTCTCCAGTTCTAGCAGTACTAAAAAGCATTTGTAAGAGAGCACATCAAAAGGCACATTGCTTTAAAACTAGACCAGGCTGCACTGGAAAAAACCCCACAACTTTATATTTAAAATAGACAAATAATATTGCCATCAATGACCAGATTCTCTCATGAGTTGAAAGATGCAGCTCAACTTTCTTTTTCAAATCCACGTAAAAGCTAAAACACCACTGCCTCATAAATGTCAGAAAGTGTTAGGAAATGAGATAATTGTTTCAGGGTTTTTTTTAATAAAAGCTAGGATGCTTTCAATAGCATGTATGGATCATTTAAAGGAAAATCAGATTTCAAAAATCTAGCAATATTATGCAGACCTATATAATGAATATTCAATTATGACAGTACTAATTGGCATAAAGCAACTAACACAGTCTCACCACATCTCCACAGCTTCCCTGTTCTATCTAGTTAACCCCAGATGGTATTTGGTAGTATTTGGTTAAGCCCACTTCATGATTGGTAGCTGTCGATACAGGAGAATTAGCAATAGAAATGCACTTGTGGTCTTACAAGGAAAACAGTTGTTTGATATTTTCACTAAAAGCTTATTAAGGTACCTGAACTATATCCCACATGGACAGAAAATCTGAGGTTTAGAATGAACAAGGAAAGTTGTGTCTGAATGAAACTGTCATGGTAGAGTTTAAAGTTACAGCTTCTATTAAAAGCAATGAGTTCGTTGTCACTGATAGCAAGTAAGAATAGCTTTTATTCAAAGACTTTTGTGTGGGTTTATCCTCTCCCTTCTCACATATATACATTATTTAACAAGAAACTGAGATAGATTTAAAATTGTCAAACCCATACAAGGATTCTAGGGACACTCATAACTTAGCAATTATTTGTCTGGGTCTCATTTATCACTTTTAGTTGTGCAAGCCTAAGCCCTAACCACCCATGGTACATAATGCTTCCATGCAGCAAAATCCATTAACATTTCTATCTTTGTTAAATAAATAGACCACTTCTCCTTCTTCAAACCTTTTTTAGGTTTATATTTATCATCTGTCATGTGCATTTACTGAATTTTGACAGATCGCAAAAATCCCTAGGAGGGATCCCATCCATCTTGTTAGCTTTGAATTTTGTGACGTTTTCTGTCTAGCAGACCTCAGAGGACTTCCTACGAAATAAAGTAGTTAGGACTACTTGCAGTTTGATAGCAGTAACGTAAAGATGGTGAGAGATTAATCTATCTTAATAACACACTGGTTACGATATACTTCTGGGAACAGACAGACCAGCTAAGAGAATCTGGCAGTGAAGGAAACACCCCGCCCTGTTAGTTTGGATGATGAGGTTATTCAGTGTGACACCCACAGGAGGGAGACCAGGCACGTCACCTCATTGTCACAGCAGCTGCTGCCCTCGTGGCTTTATTTGCAGCGCTCAGTACTCTGTGATTGACTACCAGGAGTAATATCAAGTGGCACAATACCAGCACCAATCACCCTCTGTCAGCTGAGATCACTGACTGTAAGTGGCTCCACGAAGTTCAGGGAGGGAAAGTGTCCAGTTAATATCCATTCACAGCTGTAGGAAGGAGCCTGGTGCACATCTTCTCGCAGGCAGAATGGGAACTTCGGACAAAGTTTATTAGAAAGTCCTCCCATGGTGTCATGAAGTGCAGAAAAGGCCTCCTTGCTTCCTAAACTCCTCAGACAACAGTCTAATTGCAGCTGGATCCAGTCTTAGCTCCAGACTTTGTCAACTGCTAGAGTCCAAAGGATTGCAAAGGTGTAATTGAGCCTCAATACAACTCTGTCCCTCGATTAGGGATGAAAAAACAGATATATTTATACAAATATAAATTATTTATTATGATAATGATTAGACAAAGAGATATTAATCAGAACTCTATTCCACAGTCTATAAGGTATAACCACTTGTAATGCATTATGAACCAATATGGAAGCAATTATACTAAGAAAATTGTATTAAAGCTAGAAAAACAATTATTATGTAGAGATTGATGTTACTCACAGATAACAACAGCAGTGGGCAAATCTCTTTCCCTCAATCTTGAGGAGTAACCTTGATGGGCATCCTCAGAGGAGGAATTTCCATACACACTCCACAAAGAAGCATCATAGAGCACCCTGCCATTAAAAAGTGTGGCTGAGTTTTCATAGTATAAAGTGACTACACTATGTGACTGTCAGATGCCTCCAGACCAACTCTGTCAGCTCAGCAGCTTTAGAGAAGTTGTTGGTAGTGTCACTTGTTTGCTCCTTTATCAGGTACATTACCAAGTCTAATAGATCTCCACCTCAGTGTGAGGATGTTTAATTTTGGAATTGATGAGTCGGGCTGGTTTCAGCATTATTCAGCACCAAAAGTAGCATGATGCCCCTTCTCCATTCACCACCGGTAGCTTTGCAATTCAGCATTGTTTGAGTTATTTTTCCAGGCAGAGCATCCTGCTACACACATTTCATTAAAATTCATTTATTGATGATAGTATTTAAGACGGATATCTAAAAAATGGCAAGTATAGAAATTTTGTACTGATCTCAACAGAGTACCAAAACACTGATGTAAACTGAGGATATTTTACACCTTGTAAACAAAAATCACTCATTAACAAGAAACATTCTGGTTTTCTTTGTTCTAACATTTCAGGTCCTAAAAACCATTCACTTATAATGGGGCACTCCAGATGCTCTGAAACCTTGCACTTGCAGTGACTATTTGTATATCCATAATACAGGTGCAATGTTTGTGCAGATCAGTCTGTGAGAAAAATTGTGACAAACTCAATGTTTGTGAGTAAAATTGTGACAATTTTACTCTTGTCATTCTGGCAGTACATTAGTCTCTCTTGGCACACACACTGTCCTGGATAAAATGGTTTTCTTATGGCCAAAATTATGGAAATGAGACTTTAAAGCAAGTTCCAGAGTTTAGGCAATTTCCTTAAGGAAAAATAAAAACAGAGGCCTGGCTAGCATTTGACCACATACAACAACTCACCTTTCTGTGATGTGATTTTTAAAACAAGATATACATATCGAGTGAGCCCTATTTTTTATATGAATGCTTGCCATAAAGGAGCATTCTCACTGTCTAGGAAGTACTGTTGGGCAACTTTATCTTTTGTTACAGAAACAGAAGTAGTGTCTATGATCCCTTTTGTCTGGGAGGCATAAATACATTTGGATCCAGTTAAGGTATATGCACTGCTATAATGATGCAATTACCTACCTTTATGTAGATTCAAAAATGAATTAGATACACTTCACAGGTATGAATATGCCCACCTAAACCTGCTGTTTACCAGCAACCACATGCATGCCTCCAATGCTAAAATACGAGGATTTTATAAACTAAAACTGTAGATACAAGCAACTAATTTTACTTGGTCCAGTTATTAATTTTTCTTTCTATTTTTCTGTGGGGTTTTTTGGTTGGTTGGTTGGTTTGTTTTGTTTTGTTTTGGCTTTTTTTTTTTTTGTGCAGCAGGGGGAGGCTTATGCCAGGAGTTTTCATGCAGATATAGGAGAATGCTTGAGCTGATATCTCCAAAGCACCAAGCTTTCTAATATTATTCATTGTATCATGATAATATTGTTAAAAGTTAATTACTACTGCTACTTACTTAATTGAATATACTGGTATTTATATATTTATATATTTATATATTTATATATTTATATATTTATATATTTATATATGTATATATTTATATATTTATATATGTATATATTTATATATTTTGGAAGATTAATCATAAGTGAGTGACTTTGGATTTGGCTTTTAATGTAGTTTCCCACTTCTAAAAATGCATCTTTCTGAGATAACATCTTCTGAAAGGTTGGGCTACCTTATTTCCTATTTTTTTTTGTACCAATCACAATGCCTTCCTGCAGCAAGCTTTCCCACGAGTTGGATCAAACGAACACATGAGATTCTGATACTCAGATCCAGCCAAAACCCCATAAAGTCAATATCATTCATTAACCTTTATGGAATGGCTCTGTTAACATAGGCAACTCATCTTCACTACAGTAATCATAATAAAGGACTCTTTCTGAGCCTCTGCTCTGATTAAATCACATTTTTACAAATCTTAAACTGAAATGTGCTCTTATTATGAAGTGAGCAAAAGTCACTCTTATTTTTCTCTACACTGGTAATGGGCATATATACTTACATTGTCAGCTGTTATTCTTGACAATGACAACAGATGATAAAAGAATAGACATTTGCAAAATATGGCAAAACTGCAGCATACTATAAATGTTAATAGCTTTATTCATTTCAGATCTGGAATGTGACAAAATGACTCATGCTGGAGAACAGACTTCCTGGACCACAATGCGAGGTAGGAAATGAAATTAGAGATGGTTAACAGAAAGCATTCCAGCTCAGCATCCCACACCCACTCTTGAAACATTTGTCCAAAATGTGTCCCTCTCCTGAGGTTTGAAAGAACATCTATAATATTTTCCCATTGTCTTTTCTTTTCTCAACTTCTCATTTTTACCTGGTGATGGAGGTCTGAATTACCCCTTCTGTTTCTCATGACAGTGGTTTTAGGATGAATGAAAGCAAGAGAAACCGAAATCCACCCTAAATGTTGCTCTTGGGGAATTTCCTTGCACATTTTGATCCAATAAGATAATAGTTTGGGAAATTCTGTTCTGAACAGAAGCAAAATGAATGCTAAACAGACACAAAGTAAATGTGTTTTGGCATGGAAATACGTTGATCTCTCTCTGAATCTGCTAGTATCATCTAATGGAATAAATTAAATCCTTTATTTGTTATATGTCATCATATACTTCTATTTATACTGATAATATGGAATAAAATAGAACTATGTAATTATATAATTGTATGATGAGTTAAATTAAAATTTTTTATGTTATCAAAATGTTATTTACTGTTGTTACCATAGGAATCTTTTAACACCAGATTTTTATTTTTTTTTCATTCCAGTTTAGCATTTAAGGACATTTTGAAAGACAAAACTCCCTCATGGAATGAAATATAAGTTTCTCTATTTCTTAGTGGAAACTCAAACTATTTTTTGAATGTGAAAGACGCTTCGCTGAAGTATCTTTATATGAAAAACTTTAGCTTTCATGTTCCTTTTCTGCTCATCACTATCATTACTTAAGCAACTTATAATATGTTAATATTCAAAACCAGATAAAATAAACGTGGTTAAACTTTACTTGCAAAGGGTTGGTCACTCATCACACATAAAGCATGGAAAATTCCTTTGAAATATTTTTAGGGGGAGGTTTAGCCACAGAGTTAATTATAGGAAGATGTGTTGTTATAGGAGGGATTTACAACTAATCTTGAAAGACTGAATTGTGACTTTATTCATAAGGAATGTTTCTCAATAAAAGCACGAAAAAAAAATCAAAGGCAAGTAACTCTATCTTTCTCAAGACACAGACAACTACAAAGGGTATAAAAGATGTAAGTACCATACCAGAATAATAAACACAATATAAAGGTCATTTTGGCACTAGAAACCATTAGAGGAACTTTTCC
Organism: Origma solitaria; assembly: GCA_013397895.1. Classification (NCBI taxonomy): domain Eukaryota; kingdom Metazoa; phylum Chordata; class Aves; order Passeriformes; family Acanthizidae; genus Origma; species Origma solitaria. The sequence continues at coordinate 1,544,512 of VZRL01012168.1, read as the reverse complement.
TGAGCAAGTACAGCAGACCATCAAAGTGAGGTCTCTCCAGGGTGTCAGAAAGCAGAATTCAATGTATCAGACTTACCAATTATTACAAGGCAGAAACAATGTCCATATTCTTAGCCTGTAAAGTAAAAGGCACAGATGGATTGATTTACAGAAATTTTATTGCTTACCCCAATGCTTTATGAGAAAAAAAAAAAAGAAAAATAATACGAGTCAAAATAAAATATATATATCTATTTCATTCTTTCATAAGATATATATATTTAAATATTTTGTGTTCTTCAAAAATTTATGGAGGTAATTCTAGGTTATCCTGGTATACAGGAATTCCCACAAAATGCGTACTACTGTCTCTTGACCCAGGCCATGACAGTCATCTCACAATAGGCTGTGATACCACATTAGTGACTTCACAGAGCAGAAATTCCACTACCACTTGCTTGATCCTGGCTGTGTTGAGTTAGAACAGGCTCAGAATGGCAAATCCTGATATGGAAAAGCCAATTACATCAGCACAATGCAGAAGTTATATACACTGCAGCATTTTTTCATGTCTCACTAGAAATCAGTGAAATTGAAGATTTTCAAGACCTTCTGACAAGCAGTGTGTCATAGAGGAATGTATGTGCTCCCATAAAAGGCAGTGGGAAGGATTTTAAATTGTGTGAATAAGTAGTCATTTCTACCTGTTCAAAAAAGAGAATATATTCTCTAACAACTAATCTCTGATTTATTTGAATAGGATTCTTTTGAAGGATGTCAGCTTAATTACTTAGGCAGAAGAAGGACACTTCAGATTTATCAGTATAAAGGTCCTTTACTATTAAAGTTTGCCCACACAAGGAGCTGAAGGAAGTGATTTGGGCATAAAGACATACACAGTCTTATATACATATATATGTATAAAGAATGGCGCTGCAGGCTGTAGCAATTTTTCTGCTAAATAAAACTTTGTTAACTTGGTTTAGAATATGACTCATGCAGTGTCAAGAACAGATAAGAAAGCAGAGCTTATAAAGATAAAGCAAAGGAATATATAAATATTAACAGCTCATCACACTTAGATATGGTTTGAATATTATTATTGATTGAGACACAACTTAAGACCATTGATGGTCTGGGTTTTTTAGTCAAATTTTGGATTAGCTCAGTGATATTTAGACTTACTACAGTGGTGTGCTATATAATAGTGTGTCCATTAACAGCTCTACCATAACAGCTCTATATCACTGTCTGTCAAAAGTATATTTTAAGAGTGGGAACCACCTTACTTTAGTTTGAAATTTAAGTGCTTAGATTAGTCAATCATTCAGGTTCGTTCTGTAGTCAATAGGCTGAGGGTGATTCATCCCACGCTAATATGGGGTTGGTTGAATCATGCACCAGAGATGCCTCTTTCCCTCCAAGAGCTAGACTTCTCCTACCAAGAAACAACAAATATAACCACGTGGCCTCTGTTTTCAATTCTAACTAATAAATGTAGCTGAAATTTCAAACATGGGTTGCTGCAGGACATTTCTGCATGCAGACTGCAGACTGAAGAGCATTCATGGGAGCTCCTGGCGAATAATATCAAACGGCGAAAGCGTTGGGGAGGTTTGTTGGCAGATCTTTCCCCGGTTGCAAACAGAGGGGAGTTTGTTGAGCCATATGCAAAACTACAGCACTACATCATTTTAAAAAATGACTGGCATTGATCGTTGCATAAAATAAAACTGCAGCTTGTGCTTTCTTAGCTCTGCAACAGCAGCTTTAATTGGGGTTTGGAGGGGATCGTGGCTGCGTGCCAGAGCTATATGCAATCATCCAGCTGTTCAGACAGCTAAAGACCTTAAGATGTTACAGCAAAGGAGCTGGCAGACACTCAGTCTGCCTTCTAGAGACCAGGGAGCATCCTAGCAAGCTATTTAAGACTTTATTTAATATGGCAGTCATTAACAGTCAGAGATAAAAGGCAAAAGCACCATGTAATTGATTAGCTAGAAATGCTCAAGTTTATTTGTATAAAGGTGCTGCACTATGCATGTCATTGCCTTCATCTAACAGCACCTTTTACTTTTTAATTTGGTTAAACTACTAAAATACCCTGAATTTATAAATATCTGCTTGATCTTGACAGCACAGGATGCTGAGAGATGAATTTTATATGAAGATGCAATTTTTCCATAAGCAAGCAATAAATTCTCAGGCTTCCAGAATGAAAGTCTTGCCCTTTATCTATAGGAGTTGGTGCTCTGGCTCCTGATGAATTGTCCTTTCATCGAAATGGTAACCTGAAGGATCATTTTGTTGGAGAAATAAACAATTTAAGGAATGTGTTAAGAAGATATTGTATACAGCTATATCAAGACTAGAGGGGATAAAAATCAAAAAGTACCAAATCATAGCTGTATTTGTTCCCATCTCTGCAGCTCATGTACAATGGAAAAAATATGGTCAATTTTAAACAGAAAAAAAAACTGCTTCAGAAATATGCTTATATTGCAACAAGGCGGGGAATTTTGTTATCTGTTGATCACATTTTGAGCTCAGTTGCTCACTGGCACTATCATTAATTCCTGTGGGCTACATTGCTGCAAATAAAGCTTGAACTGTACCCTGCATTGTTCTGTGACTAATGGTAGGTAACTACTGCTGTAGAAAGATCTAAATTTACTTAACTCTTTAAATGTACTGAAAGAGAAGTAACAGGCTTGAATCAGAGTGACCATGATTTCAGTAGCCAATCACACTTTAAAGAGCTATTTTAAACTTTCTAATATTCTTTTATACATGTCGGATTTCCCGGGTAGCCTTTTGATATTTTGCATTAGGCTCATACATAAGAACTTACAAACAGTCATTAGACTACTGTACTATAAGAAGATGTGGATCAATTAATTACAAAATACATAAAAATATTTCATCTTTATCTTGCCATATCACCCACCAAAAGTAGAACTTCTTTCATACCCCTACTAATTTCATACCCCTAATTTCAGCTCTGGCTTATTTGAGCATTACAGATCTGTTGAAGGGAATTGATTATTTTCTTTCTAGCAGCAAGCACACTGAGCTCTGTATTCTGGTGACCTGTATTTGCAACCTACAGAAAAAGTAAATCCACTAAATCAAAGACAAAAATGAAGATAGGTTAAACCACAATATAATTGTGTTAACATGTCAGTTAGCTTAGCAGTTGTTTCTTGACTTACTGCTAGAAAAGCATTGAAAAATCTAATTTCTTCTCAAGTTGAGGCTTGCCCCAGGAAGTAATTTTGAGGGAATTTTGACAATTTTACAGCACCACCTCCACTTTAGCTGAGTTACTAATTGGTACTAATTGGATAATTAACACCTATGCCTCCTCAAGCAATGATACAAATAATTCAGCAGCAGCTCAAGTCTGCAAGCACATCATTATTCTGGGGTCCCTGCTTGCCTGTGTTAACTCATTAGTAAGTAGGCTGCAAGGTCACACAATGGTAACATCATCCGTCTTGTTTGCAAATACTCAAACATTCTGTCAGGGCACAACAAATAGCAAATAAATCATAATAACGGCCCATATCAGCCCCAAGAGTGGTACACATAAGAAAACTTCTGAGAGTTTTCTTTTACACATTCTGTGTTATATGAAAATGGAGATTTGTGTGAGAGCAAGGGTGTGTGATTTGATGAGGATTTCAGGGCACAAAACTTCTTTTTTCTCCACTATAAATTATTGTAATATTTTCTGGGAAAAAATCGTGTGGTTAAGGAAGGCCTGAATTATTTTTTTAATAGGTCCCACATGGCCAAGGCCATTTTAAATAACTAGAGCTTTAAATGGCCTTAAAAATACAGCTCCAGAATAGAACAGATTAGAGAATGAATGCTAGGCCTGCGATGCCCTGGGGGCTTGCTGGGGGAGGTCCCTGTTCCACTGCCAAGATTCATTTAAAAGTGCCCCAAGCCTCACATAGACTACGAGGTCCTGTATGAATGCAGATCCTGGAGTCCAGGATGGGAAACACCAGTTTAACAGGAAAAAAGCAAAAACCCAATCCCTCTAGTTTCAGAAAATCACAGAATTTCGTTTTTGTACAATTTTGATCCAACTTTACACAGTGGAATGATCTAAACCAGTATTATTTACCAGAAACCTTAAGATAAAGGCTTAAATTCTGGTGCTATTTTAATCAAGACAGCAAAGGAAAGATGTGGATTTGTTGTATCAACATATCAGTAGATTCTTTGCTTCCCTTTGGTAAACATGATTCAGCTTTTGATGTGCAGCTGCTGACTCGATATAGATGGGGAAAAAAATTATGGATTCATGAATATGGAATCCTGGTTTCTTTAGGTTCCTTGATCAAATAAGGAATCTTCATTTCAGCACTCAGCTCATTTATTACCTAACCCAGCTTATGCTAAGTGGCATTGTTTGTTTCTATTTTAAAGCAACTAAACATGATGATCAGAGGAAGAATTTGCTGGTGTGTAAAAACAGAGCAATGCACAGCAGTGAGACTCTTCCTCAGATTTCTGCAGTGCAGGGCAAAGTCGAAGCTGTCTTGAAATCAATGTTTTGTTAATACAGTAAGATTTCAGAATCATATTTGAAAGTCACATTGTGTTTTGTTAGGGTCAAACTTGGAAAAGACATGGGTAATCTCTTTGGAGCAGATGGCAGGGACCCTAAAAGGTGTTACTTGTTATTTGGTGGCAAAGTTGATGACAAATCATAGAATCATAGTGTCATTACCAAAACTTTTTTCTTTTTCTTTTAATTTTCTTTCTTTTTTTTCTTTTTTCTTTTTTTCCCTTTCCTTCTTTTTTATGCAAGATTATTAATTTAATTCATAAAGGAAGGACAGAGCTTCACCAGTATTTTGGAGGAAGATTGAACAAATCCCATTGAAGAAAGTGCAGTAAAATTAATTCTGGACTGAGAGGCAGAAATTTGATTACAAGTGGTGTCTCCTCTAAAGCAGGAGCTTGCTAGCTTCCCTTCTGCTTGGTGTCAACTGGGAACTTGCTTTTCCCTCTGATGAAACAGCAGAGAGTGGAATTTAGTCCATGGATATTTCTCTGCTCTGACGAGTCCTAAGCACAGGCTGTCTTACCTGGACTTGGTCTCTTTGCAGAGATTGGTACCTGTCCCTCCAAGGGCTCCAATCTGACACCAGACAGAGCCCAGCAGCAGCAGGAAGCAACCAAGAAGTCTTGCATAAGGTGTATAAACTCGTATGTGTAAGTCTAGAAATTCAGAGGGTAATTGTTTTCCTTATTTTCTTCAACAAATTTTTGTTACTGTACTCTGTTGTTCTTGAAGACAAAGAGCGTATTTTGTCCGTAGTCTGGTTTTACTGTAAAAACATTAAAGTACTTCTTTTTCAATATTTATTCACTAGCACTGCATTAGTTACACAGTGGATCCTAGAGCATCACTGTAGAGAACCTTTTAGTATCATGGGAGTTGAGAAAAAATTCCAGTATACCAAAATGTGGACCTAAGTTTTTCAAACAAAGCAGTTCTGAGATGGGCCCTCATGTTTTTTTATGCAGCAGTCCAGCTCCTTCAAACCAAACATCTTTCTTGAGCAGAAACTGCCAATCAAGGCCAATTGTCTTTCATTTTACAACAGTGACGAATGATTTTTGGAAGCTATGACTCATTTTACCCTAACCCAGACAAGATTATTCCAAGCTGTGGAACCAGTAGGATAAACTCAGCTGTGACAAATCATACCCATCTGTTTAAAAACGTGTGAAAAAGCTACTCTGGACACAACACCCACAAGCATGAAGCCAAATAACAAACAAATAAGTAAATAAATAAATAAGTCAATCAATCAATCAATCAATCTGAGCTGCCTTGGTAAAAAGTTTTCTCACACTGAAAGAAGAAATATTATGGACCACACCCATGACTGATGTCACTTGTATGAAGCAGCACAGATGACCATTGGTATATATTCACTTTTTTAATATATATTGGATACAACTGGCTTGCTTAACAGTTTTTTATTAACATGTTACATAGAACATAAACTATAGTAGAGCATCATCTATGACTTCAAAGAAAATATCTTGCAGACCCATGTTTGAGGTGCAACACAGGAAGAATTTATACACCAAGGTCCGTGACAGCAATCTGCAAGAAATGCTTGGGTAGCAGAGGGTCAAGAGCTCTTCAATTTTCAGCTGTAAAATTTATGAAGTGCCTGAAGTCTGTTCTGAGCACTTCTAGAGAGGTTAGCTGTGCAAAATGTCCTGGAAATTATCCGTTGCCTAAGTCTGTAGAGACTAAAAAGCTTGGCATCCCTGAAAATTGCTTGCATCCCGCTGTCCATGCCTCAGTCTAAGCAGGATGCTCACGATGACCCAGACACTGTTCAGAAAGGAAATGTGTAACTCTGGTGATTTAGCAGGACTCCCAGAGACTCTTTTGCAGCTGAGAAAAGAAAGACAATTCATATTTCTACTTCCCTACTTTTTAAGTACATAATAATCCTTAATTTCAACTGCCAAATCATCATCTTGCATTCATGTAACTTCATCAGGTGCTCATGTGCAGCCTTAGTTAAACGACAGTGGAAATAAAATGCTTATTTCTTTCATGTAAACACTTAATAATAAATATCTCTTTCCAATTTACATCCTTCCATTTAATTTTGTTATTAATACTATGCACTTGTTAACCTCCCAAATGAATGAGGACTCAATATAATGAGAATGGGGTGAAGATGATCCAGTACTGCAGGCTGTTTATATTCAATTCCAAATTAATAGGACTATTATCAATTAGATTAGCTGGCCTGCTGCTGTGAGTGGCACTTGCCTAGGTCCTCCCCTTGAGCATTCGTTTTCCGAATGGCAGCGAACAACCTCATACCTCTCCTTTCAAAAATCTGATTAATAAGATCACCCACTATAACAACCTTTAGGATAATGAATAGACTCTCCCAGCTCCCAGCCCTGTCCTTATGTGATCAATCAGGCGTGAATGGCAAAAAAAGTTACTTGGAGACAAAAATAAATGAACATATTGTAGCAGGTAATTAAAGAGGATGCTTTGATATTCTGCTAATCCTGTTTAGCCTCTCCTCTTTCCCTTGCCTGCCAGCTACAGAATTGCTGCAGCCTGTTTATACAAGACAAGGGAGCATTAATTTAAATGGGGTGTGTGTTCATTAGTTAGTATGCAAACAGGAACAGTGCTGGGGCACAAGGCAGAGCCACCAGGAATTTATAACAAAAGATTCCCTGAAACTGCCCTCAAATCTGTGCTCATTTACAATGTGAGTTGAGAAGTGTGCAGGCTCACCTCCAGCACTGTGTGCAGTTTCGGGTGCCGCAATAAACCAAAGATATTTAGCTCTTAGAAAGGATCCAAAGGAGGCCACAAGGATGGGGAAGGGCCTTGAGGTGAAGCAGTGTGAGGACTTACTGAGGTCCCTTGGTCTGTTCAGCCTGGAGGAGACTGAGGGGAGACCTCACTGCAGCTACAACTTCCTTGTGAGGGGAAGAGGAGGGACAGACACTGATCTCTGCTCTGTGGTGACAGTGACAGGAGCCGAGGGAATGGCCTGAAGCTGTGTCAGGGGAGGGTTAGGTTGGATATCAGGAAAAGGTTCTTCCCCCAGAGGGTGTTTGGGCACTGGAACAGCTCCCCAGGGCAGTGGGCACAGCACTGAGCCTGACAGAGCTCAAGAAGCATTTGAACAATTCTCTCTGGCACATGGTGTGACTCTTGGGCTGTTCTGTGCAGGGCCAGGAGTTGGACTTCATGATCCTTGTGGGTCCTTTCCAACTCAGGATATACTGTGAATCTACGATTTAAATCTCATTCTATGCATAGAATGATTTTGGGTTATAACTATTTCTGAAAAAGTAGGATTGCTCATATCTTGGACTTTTTCCGGGTATTCTTTTTAATCTGGGGCAACCCCAAGTAAATCCTGATTTTGTTTTTTAATTACTGTAAAAAGACCCTTTAAAGTAGGATCAGATATCAGGCAGTTCAGGCTAATGATGACAAGACAAGAGTCAGGAAACAGTTCCCATCTCCAATGGGGGTGTGCATCAATTCAGGCTCAAGACATGCTAAACTGTCACGGGACATGCAAAACGAAGCTGGCTTGGGCTAAATCACTGAAGAAGAGATGAGATATTTATGCACATGGTCCTGATGTCAGTCCTTTATTAAAGCCAGCCCTTAACCTCTCAGATTTTGTCTTGCTTCTCTATAATAGGGATTGTACTTATTTCTTAAGCATCTTGAGTATTCCAGGTGACAGAAGCTGGGTGAAATAAGATCAGTTCTTTGCACTTTTGATATCTGAAAGGAACATTATAGAAACTTTATAAAAAATCTTTTGGAGGATCTGTCTCATAGGATAAAAGCAGGAAAAGCTAATGTCATAGCAATGAGTTGTCAGAGTTCTGAAGGGTCTTGAACATTTAAAAATAGCATTCAACTAAAAGTGGTTTCTCACCTTTCTCTTTAAATGGCCTGAGTAGCAAAAGAAAAATGAAACGACATTAAAATTTGGAAAAGGATCCCATGGAGATTTGGGGACTAGTGATCAAACAAATTAGTAGAATATATAATGTAGAAGACAGTCAGAAAGTACATAGATAAATATGGCATCACTGAGAAAAATCAATGTGAATTTTGTAGAAAGAAGTTTGGCCTTGCTCATCCTTTAAAGAATCAATAATCATTTGCTATTGTATACTTGTGCTTCACAAAGCTTTCAACAGCCCATCAAAGATATCAAATGATTGTTTCTTTCCAAGATTCTCTCATGAGCAAATAAATACTCAAAAATTGGAAGGAAAGGGTAGGAATAAATAGTCAGTTTTGTCAATACAGTGAAACCACTCTATGAGTCTCATGAAGTTTCACTCTGGGCCCTGTATTGCTACATATATACAAAAATTGGAGACAGACTGAAAAGTGAAACAGCAAAGTTTGTTGACGGTACAGAAGGCATACAGAGCTGAAAAAGTTATTAATACAACTGCCAATAAACTCTCAATACTGAGCTATCAGGTGTGTTAAATCTCAGTAGGATAAATGACTAAATGTGGAAAAACTAAAAAAGGATGATAGCCATGTAAAAGCTAATTTTACATTTGGAGTGAGGTGTTCTAAACTGTTGATTATACCTGAGGAAAGAGATTTCAGAGGTCTAGTAACAGGGCTTGTGAAGTTCAGGAGTCCATGACAGTCAACAGAAAAAATTGCCTGTTTTTGAGTTAGAGCAAAAAAATGAAGAACAAAACTGGAAGATGCAATGGCACTTCATGCACATGAATCTTGGGCATTGCTGGGAAAGCTGTCTCCCTGCCACTGCAAGGACAAAACAGAAAAAGTACAGAGAAGAGCAATAATGATGAAAAAATTTACAGAGCAACTCCCAGAGGAAGGATTAGACAGACAAGAACTCTTCAGCTCAGAGAAGAGACACTGTGGGGAGCTTTTGACAGAACTATAAAATCATGAGTGAAACTGAGAAGGTAGAGAGGGAACTGATGGATGTTCTCCATAATTCAAGAACTGTGGGAACTCTGATGAGAAGTTGCAGACCAAACAAACTAATGAGGATATACATGAAGCTGTGAAGACCCACACTGATAGCTTCAAAGTGAGATTAGACTGCTGGATGATAAAGGCTCCTTTAAAATATTAAATCCCAAAATCTAAACTTTACCTTAGCATGTCCAGAAGCCAGGGATTGTTGGACAGGTGTAAGGAGGAAGGTTGCTGTGTTAGCTCTGTTTCTTAAGACTCCCACCTAGAAATTGATTCCTGGTCATCGCTGGAGACATGCTATTGAAATTTAGAAATTTCATCTAAAAATTGATTCCTGGTCATTGCCGGAGACATGCAACTGAAATCCAGAAATTTCATCTAAAAATTGATTCCTGGTCATTGCCGGAGACATGCAACTGAAATCCAGAAATTTCATCTAAAAATTGATTCCTGGTCATTGCTGGAGACATGCTGCTGGAGGGTGCTGCAAAGTTGGATCCAGTTCTGAGTCACTAAGACCATTCCCATATTCTTAGCATGACTATTAATTTTTCACCTGCGAGACGCTGAAGTCAGCCTCTCTGCCTTTTTTTCCAGGTTAGCAATGCCAAACAGCAGCTGTCTGATATGAAAAGTAAGTGGCAAGTTCTTAGCCTTAAAGGAAGTGCAAAAATGATCCTTTTTGCACCCAGTAATGATGCTCTTCATTTAAAGATACAGAATAAATCTCACCAGAAAAGACCTTAATTGCTTCCTTATAAGTTTGTTTCAAAAATCCACTGTAGTACTAAACATGCCATAGTTTATTTCAGTGTAAATGCTATTCTTCTAAACTGGAAATTAAGTTCTTCAAGTTTTATGTGAAACAACTCAGTACAAAAAATGTGTATTCCCTCTTCTCTTTCCCCCTTTCTCTTTCTAATGGATAATTCTAAATCAGCTGAACTTTAAATTCCTTACATGAATAGACACAATGGATAAAGAATTACATGAATTTAAAGTAAGTGATGTAAAATGAATGTTTATTCATTAGTAATGAGCTTTATGCATCTGTAATAAGCATTACCCTCAAATTTTAAGGTATATTGAGTAGGTAACTAAGAACTTCACCAAGTTATTTAGCATATTAGATAAGATTAAGCTTATTGTCTGAGTTGTGCAAAATAATGTGGTATTACATAACTGCATTTTCCTCCCTGACATTTTTTCTTTTAATTAGAAAAATAAAGTGCTAAAACACCCATTCAGGAAAACAGTAAAGCATGCATTTAACTATAATATAATTTATTCATTCAGATGAGTGTTTGTTATCACCATGGCCTTACATGCTTTGCTGAAGCAGAGCCTTAATGAATAAGGCAGAAATTCTAATGAGGTCAACCAAAAATAGCAAAGGACCTAAAAAGCTGCATTTTGGTGCAGCTCTGTCTTCCCTTCCATCCCTATTGATTATATCTGGCCAGCTGACTCCACCTATTCAATATTCACTGCAGGTCTGGAGCCATAATCTAAGAATTAAGAGTTGTATAAAAAAATAAGGTGCCTGCATTTCAAATACATATTCTGATACTCCTGTTATAGCTGTAAATGTTACATGGCTGTGATAGAAACAAAATATGCCAGAGAAGAACCTGAACTTTTCTGTCTGGTGAGTTTTCCAGTCAATTCACTCAGAGAGTTGGGAAGGGGCAATGTGCTGTGGGGCTGCACCAGCCCTAAAGGATTTGGTTCCAAAATGCAGGCGTTGCTCCAGGCCTGTGAAAAGTATGGATAGTTTTAAGCCAGATCTACATATGGAGAAATATTGACTTTCTTCTTATAGAAAGTCTGCCTTCTGGATGAATTTATGTTTAAAATGGCAAACTTATTATTGAAGTACTGTCATTTTTTACAAATGTCGTTTGCATTGCTCTTATTTTGATAATGAAAAAAGATACCTTGCAGCAACAATTCTCATTCTGCCATGAAGGACAGGAAACAATAAGTCTTTCCTTAATTACTTCAACTATTGAGCAAAAGGCTTCAAAATCAAGAAGAATGTGAGATTGATATGTTAAAAACATTGCCAATGCACTTCATTACTCAAAAATTAATACTATTGTCTTTTTGCCCTTTCATCATAATTCAATTAAAATCATTTTGTGTTATGAAGCTGAAATAAAACATTTATGCATGTTAGGACAATTTTCCTAGACTTCAGTGGCAAAGCATGAACACCAGCCAGACACAAACTCTCTGTGCAAATCCCTTCACTCCAGATCAGCCTCTCCCTCGTACCCCAGGCCAGTGTGGGCACTGAAAGATGACTTGAGAGCAGGAGTTGCTACTTGTGTGAAAAAAGACTGTCCAGAGGAACGGCAGTATGGAACACAGTTCTGATTAAAATAACACATCAATTATGTCAGTTTTTTTGTTTTTTTTTTCCAGTGCTCTAGGTGGCTTTGATCCTTCTTTTTATAGGGGAAGAGGGAAGGGCATAACAAGGTGTGTTCATGGTGCTGCAACCTTGAATATCAATAGTAGAAATATTATAGAACCTGTTTAGTTTTGTTCTGTTGGGAGAGATCCCCTAGTGTTATAAATTTGCATGGCTACATTGAACTAATTTGATATCTTCTTTTCATTTTAATTCTTTTAATTTCATGGCCCTGGACACACATTTAAGAATTTGAGAGAGCCACAGAAGGGAAGGTGCCTAGTGCCCATCCTGACATGGCAAATCAAGTGGTCTGTGGGATGGCATCTGTCACTGCCACTTGTTTGGTTGTGAATATGGGTCAGAAAATGAACAAAGTGTGAACCTGTCGAAGCATGGAACACAAAGAGACAGAGAGAGATTTGTATGCTTTTATTTCTGTTCCTAGGAAAGAGACATTAACTACAAAGCTGTATTACTTGCAGGCCCATGTGCATGATTTTCTTTACATTTTTTTAAAAAAGTGAGTAATTCCTAGGGCTTGTTGAAAAAATACCATAAAGAAACAAAGAAAAAAAGTCAAGAGAACAATTTTATGACAAAAAAATACTGTTGTTTGTAACTGAAAATGCTTTGTCAGAGGAGATTTTATTATCTTATGAGTTCCTGAACTATTTTTTTTTCCTATTTGAAACTTTCTCTTTCCATCCCAATAATGTCAAAATATTTCATTATGATATTGTTTAAAAGTTTATTTTGGTATATTTTATTGCAATGTTTTGCCACTATGAAATATATCTGAATAGTATCAAAGAAAAACATTTTGATAATGCCACTGCAGTGCTTTTGGACCCACACACTTTAAATCTTCCATTCCATGAAATAAGAGAGTTGCATTTTTTAGCACAGTTCGGGGTAAAATTTTAGAATCTAATGAAATCTAATAAGTATTTTGAATTGCAGTGTCAATAAATCAATAAAGTAATATATGAGTGGACTAATGGTAGGAGTTTTTTTCTTTGTTTCTTTGTTTCTTTTTCGTTTTGTTCTTGTGCTGGGGTATATCCTACAAAGATTTTTTTTTTTTCATCTACTTGTTTTGGACACTTCCACTAATTTAAAGCAACTAATAAACACAGAGAAAGTGTATGTGTACAATGGGTATTAGTACTAAGTATGAACTGTAGGGTTTTCAACATGGAATTATTTGCATGTTCTCAAATAGCTAAAGCAAATCAAATCACACAATTATCTAATATCAGTGCTGATTTCAGGGACAATCAGTGCCAGGGGTGGCAGTGAGCAGAGATGCAGTAGGGAAACAGTCGCCTCATAAATCTGGAGTTACTGTGAGCCCTGCTCGGTGTGGTTTACACTCTTTTTCATCCAGTATTCCCATCAACACTTTACTCTTTTAATTAGTCTGGTAAATAGAGTTGGCTTCTGTATTTGCTAATGCTGACTCCTTTCACAAACACATTTGCAGAGTGAGATCCTAGCTGCTGTTTTTGTCACCAGAAATATATAAAACTGTTGTAACGTAACAGGTGAAAGCAAAAGGGGTATTGGATGAAGAACAAAACATGGCAGAGCCGAATGAATGGTATTCTCAAGTGGAAATGAGAACTCTTGCAGTTGTTCTAAAAGTTGCATTGACTGCTGGATCTTTGCTCTCCTTGGCCCAGCTGTACTTAAATGGTGTAAACTAACACCGGAAAGAGTTATGTCTTTGCATTAATAATTTCATTTTCATCAACCTCATTCCTATGGTGAGTCTTGTTTTTGCAGCCATAATGACAAAAAACCACGAGCTGTAGCTGACAGGCTGAACTACAGAACACATAAAAGATAAATATGTCCAACATACCCACATCACCATCCTGGGAGGGAAGTAAAACTGCTGGATGTTGCCTGGGTGATACTTGCCTGCCACCACTTCCTACTTATACATGCAGTGCCCATGCCTCTGTTTTTACTCATTTTATTAACAAGTAAACAGAAAAACATTTGTATATTATGGAACAATTCTGCATTACAAAACAGTTGCCAGGGACTGTTGTTTGGACTGTTTTTTCCTAGCTCTTCAGCAGAGCCCATGAGGAACTAACCTCATACCTCTTGCTGTACCTCGAGATGGGTAAGAATAGTCAACCAAGAGTATGAAATTAGTCCTGAAGTGTGAAAGGGCCATGGCCATGCTGGGTGATTCACGCATAAAGTGATTTCTGACTGTGCACACTGAGTTTTCTGGCAGATACCTTGGTGCTCTGCAGAGATACAGCTCTAACTGGGTTTCCTTTAATATTTCAACTACAAGAAATTGGATTCAATGTGCCAGGCACATGTCTTCTTTACAAATATTTGAAAGTGTAAAACACTGTCCACACTGTTCAGAGCAGAAAAAAATTTATTGTCGAATTAATATATAAGTTGTTCAGACTTGCTAATATATTTTAATCATGAACAGAACTGACTAAAAGCCTCCTTTTAACTCTGCAGGTAACTGAAGAATTTCACAAGAGAAGAATGACCTCTCACTGTGTTTTTCCTTTGTTTCTGTTGAGAGGAAAGATTCAAATGGTTGTTTCTAACTTCCCTGATCTTTTTAGTCATTACCCCTTCAATCTAAGTGCAATTATTTAAAACTTTTTGGTGGAAATCCCTCTACAATCACAGTGATTTATCAGAGCAGTTGCTTCACAGCTGACAGGTCAATCTGTAGATACACTTGAGGATGACAACAATTAAAAAGCCCTTGACAAAATGTCATTCAAAAATAGGAGTTTGTTGCAAATATTTTGAATATGAATTTAACACTTTCTAGTAATCCCTGACAGTCAGTCTAGGAAGATGAAATCTGACATCCTCCACAGAAAAGAACTTGATGGCAAAAAACCCCAATGGAGCCTTGCTCCAAGGCTAATTTTGAAAGAGGGAGGTATTTAGCCTCCAGAGGTGCAGGTGGTCCTTGGATTTGTTAGGTGAGTCCAATTTTTCCCATTATAGTCTGTCTGGGCCATGCTAGACTTGTACAGGGATCTGAAAAGACTTTGAAAAGCCTTGTTAATTAACCTCATGTTTAAAAGGCCTCTATAAATTCATGTAAACTTGAGCTGGCAATTACAATTTTAACAATGGAAAATCAGAGTAGTGCAGCTCCTCTACTCTTTCTCCTTTTCAGAGGTTTAACCATTTCAGAAAATACCATATGGGTGTTCTGCCCCATTCTCAAGCTGCAGCACATCAAAGTTATCCAAAAATCTTCACCCCAGCCTTTTTGCTTCTTTAACAACAGTTTCCTAAGTCCCAAAGGCTCAAGTTCCTTAACATTTGCTCTTTAGAATGACATTTTCTTTCTTAGTAGTGCTTATAAAAGTAAACTAAGTGCTATTTTACCAGCCGGGTGAAGCAGAAGTACTTGATCATTGGTTTTTT
>VZRL01012168.1:1478172-1529145 GCA_013397895.1 Origma solitaria | reverse complement strand
TTTTTTTTTTTTTTTGCACCCTTCTGCCAATTTATTTAGTAACTGGTTCTCTATTTAACACAATGCTGGATCGTTTTGATGAATGCCTTTGAATTTACTGCTTCAGGTGCATTGTACTCTGAGCAAAACTTTTAAATTTTATTTGCGTTCAAATGCTTGTTTTCTAACTTCATTATTGAGTCAATTACAGGACAATTATCTGCATATTTTCTCTACCACTGCTCAAGGTCCTAAAATTAAACAAGTGAACTTGAACCTATGCAAGACTAAGAAAATGAAGAGTGAAACTGCTATTGTAATTTTTGACTGGCGAAAAAACATTCTCCTAGACATAAAGAACAAACCACAACCTGTGCATATAATCATTCATATGCCACACATAGTGAGCTATTCCTTAACTCTTCCTCTCTAAATGGTGGCCCTGGAAGATGTGCCCAAACTAACATGAAGGACACATTAAAGTTAGATCAAATACAGCTCACAGTAAAATATAAGACTTTTGTCAGAAACTTTTAGGGGAATCAGGAATATTTATTAAAGGAAGTGCAAACCTGCTATACAACACCAAAAAAAAAAAAAAAGGAGAAAATAAAAATATAATAAAAGTACTGCTTGCTCTTTTAAACAACTACTATAATGATGTTGAGAAGAATAGAATATGGGAGAGGGAAACTTTCCTAGCATTTAAAGACATTTTATTTTGGGTAATGATGAGCTCTCTCTGGAACTAAACCACTTCACTCATGGACTGAATGTTCCTTGGATGTGATGGGCAGTTTTCTCCAAGTGTTTATATATGTATACTAGATTATTCATAGTGGATTATAAAACTAATAGAAATAGCCTAAAGATTTGGTGAAGAACACTTTAAAACAACTTAAATAGACTGTTTCATTGAAGTTGTAGCCGCAGCAGTGTTAGATCCAGATTATTGTGACAATCTAGTTTTGTTCACAAGTTTCCAACATAGACAAAATGTCAAATACTCTTCCAAGAGACAAAATTTCAAATACTTGGGCTTTGGGAAAAGGTCCCTAATTGTCCCTAATTTTCATAAATTAGAAATGAGAACTAGATGTCGAAATATCTTTGAGGATAGGGACCAAAACATTTAAGCTTTTACTGCACATGACAGTATAAGCCAAAAGATGCCTAATGATAGCTATGAAAATGTAATTAGGCATTACTTCACAGAGTGCTTAAGTCTATGCATGAGGCACTGCTGATTGCCTTTGCAAATATGGTTATGAGTGCTGGAACTGAGAGGTTATTTTGTAACTTTTTAATAGAAAGGCTTTAATACAGGCTACATCATTGTGCAATAAATAATTCCTTTTGGCATTTATTTTTATTTAGTTTCAGTTACTTAAAGGCCTTTTTATTAAAGATTCAACATACATTTTTCTCCAGAATTAAGTACACCAAAAATCAAATCTAAAGTAAACATTTTATAGCACTGCTTTATATGTAAACCTTTCCAATAAATCTTCAATTTTGCAAACATCGTAGCAGCAAAAAAAAAAAAAAAANAAAAAGGCAGAAAAAAAAGGCATAACATGATCCATCACAAGCACATTTTCATGAGGAAGCCCATGACAAGATTTTGCGCCGTTCACCAGTATTTGTGTTCCCAGGAGGTAAGCAGGTCACCAATTTAGTAAGTATTTATCAGCAAATAAGCTTTTGGGTTTTTCAGTGTATGTAGAATGCTGACTTTCAGTTTTGCTTGAATAGATTATAAAACTAATCCTAAAATGAAACCCAAGCTTTTTAATCAACTGTGACAAAAGCCTATATGCAGTTTTGAATAGCACTTCTGAAGGATGGAAATAAATTACCTCTTTATTTTCAATACCAGTAGAGTCTCATTTTCCATTTACACCATGTGATTCTTGTTAGCTGAGGGTGTTGCCATAAATTAGTTAGAGCAGATGAAGTCTGTAGCACAGCCATACTTCCTTTTTGCTTCAAAGCCATCATTTTAAAGCATAAATTATCACAAGAAAAGCTTTTATGTACTTTTCTGATTGTTTATTCATTTTGATTTATAGAATAATTAAAAGATAATATGAGAATCAAAATCCTACATAGCCAAAAAACTGGTTTTAATATAGGATAGCTCATTCACTGTGGTTAGAATAAATAACTTTTTTTTTCAGGGGAGACAGTGTTTTGGTAGACTTTTATAAACAGCTCGCTTACCTACCTTAATCAAGCTGTAGAAATAGTTCTGATGCATCACAAATGGCCTGGCAGAGCCAGAATGTAACATAAACTCCTGGAAAAGGCACGCATGGTTTTGTAGGATTTAAAAAATATTTTAACCCAGAATGTTAAATTTTCTCCTAAAGTTTTAGACCTTTCTTGTCAAGGAATACAATTGCCAACATGAAAGTTGGGATGCCTTCCCATATAATCTTTTGGTCCTGTTTTATTAGGCTGTTTATATTAATGAAAATTGTGGATAAAGTCTAATTTTGAACAGGCAAATGATTGTTCCAGCTTGTAGTTGACAATAAGCAGCTGCCTCAACATGACTAGCAACAAGTCTGCCTTTAAACATGCATCTAAAAAAAGATCAGTGTATTTAAGTGGAATCAAACCATATAGATGCCTTTAAGGATGGATAATCTATCACCCAGAACTTCCAACCTCACACTCTGATGATGTTTGAGGGTCTATTATTAAGTCAATAATTTGCTGAAATGGGCTTTTAATAATTCTCACTTACCCCGTTGAACCATATTTTTCACCCTAAAATGTAATATTTACCTGAAGGCCTCCCCAGTATCTTAATTAGCCAGCCTCAGCTTTTGACCAACAACTAACCAAGTAATTCCAATAGCATTCATTAAAAACACAGCATAAGACTTTTCAAGGGTGATTATAAACTGAGTGAAACTTGCCTTCTGGAACAAGAATTGACTAGTAAGAGTTGCCAGGTCTTGTTTAGCATAATTGATCCTGAACACACTCTCTTTGTCCTTAAGCGACAAACAAGATACATTCTACATGAACATGCATATACACACATGTAAGTACATGCACATGTGTGCACACACATGTGTATCTCAGAGAGAGTTTAAAAGTTACATGTCAAACATTAATTGTAAAAAACAGCCAATTATTCTTATTGCTTCTTTTGTTCTGTTTTTTTCTTTTAAGCATAAAATAAGTTATTAAGTTTTGGGAATGGTAGTTTCCACTGAGGTTTAAAGAAGTGACATATTTCAAAATTCACAGTGTTAGATGCAGGTTTTGCAGTGCTACAGGTATTGGCGTGATCTTCTAAGGGTTCTCCTCTGCATCTGAGCTTAAAACACACATGCACTGCTGCTGAAATCAGGGAGAACTGTAGATGCATAGATTCTATGATTCTCTGTGATTAGGCAGTGTCACAAACCAATCTCTTCACTATTTGTTTGTTGTGTGATGAAGGTATTTACTGTGACATTTAGGGCCTCAGTAAACACTCTCTTCAGGAGGAGAATAATTGTTCTGGGAAAGAGGTATATTAAATCATTTTTCCCCCTGATTAGCATGATGGAATAACTTTATCAAAAGAATGTAATATTTGTTGCTCTAGTGCCTTACCTTGATTTGGACTTCAGGAGTTTAAATACTTAAGAAAGTTTTGTGATTAGATTAGCTTCCTGGAAACCAGATCTGTGGCAAATAAGATTTCTGTTTGTGGGGAAACAAGACCCCTAAGCAGAATGATAACAAATGTCATGCAGGGAAAGCAGGGAATTCTTGCTGGATGCTCTCTGAACTCAACTAACAGCAGTGCTGCAAACATACATTCGTGTATGTGTAGATATATATATATAGGTGTAACAGGTAGTCTCTGCAGAATTGGGATGCAGATTTTTTACTTAGCCCCAAAACATGAGCTACTGAACACTAAGAAACTATGCCTGCACATGAAATCAATCAAATATGTTAAAACTTCCAACATGGATGTCCTGCATGCAGTCTTGCTGGGTCTCTAAAACAAAGTAGAACAGATTCGGAATTTAGTTAAGATAGCGTTCCTGTTGTCAAGGCACAGTGATGAGATTTTGGCTACTGATGCAGGCAGTCTGGAGTGACAAGCGTCAGTCATGAAATTTTTGTCTCTGTCCTGACTGCCTTCCTTCTACATTGTTCTTATGGAAGAACAGTGATCACAACTTGGCCAAAATCAGGCTAAATTATCTTCCCTCTACATTGGCTTCAAGAACAGACAGAAGATGAGCTGGAATAAGAAGAGGGAAGCAGCTATACCATCTCCCCACATGGGTTTTAAAGACAGAACAGACAACGTTTGGGAGGCTCTGGATCAGCTGTTGAGAAGTGCATGAATCCCATTTTAAATTCTGCAGTGTTATGGGGGAGGGGAAGGCGTGCGGGAACTGCCACCTTCCCTAAAGCACCAGAACGCAAAAAAACCAAGGCAGCTTAAAAAGGAGAGGCAGAGGCTGAGAAACCAAGGCATGGGCAGACAGACACAAATTACCGAATGTCTGGATTGCTGTGGGACTGGGAGAATCTAGCTGATAGCTTGGGAAAAACTTGGCAGTGGGCGATAACAGGGTACTAAACAGAGCAGTAATATTGGAGGAGAAACTCGAGGCTCTCCACACGAGCTGGTGTAGCCCAGCCTGCAATTTGATCTCAGGCAGGTTTTCTAGCAGGAACCCCTGTGGTGGGAGCCAAAATTGCATCACTGGAAGTTTGTGAGAGTTGGCACACTCCAGGGGCAACCAGAGAGAACTGAAAATGGGAATATGGACACAGAAATATGATATCTCTCCCCTGAATAATCCAAGGACAATTTCATGCCTTTTCTGAGTAATGCTTTTTTATTATTTGAGGCTGGCAATGCTTCATTTTTTCCCACTCACTTTGTTCAAGTAATAAACACTGATCATCACAAACAAAGCTTAAAAATACTTTTGGAATTATCAGATTATGAAAAAAGCTCCACAGCTATTTAATCTCTTAAAACTCTTTATGAACAACAGGAGGGCAGAACCCAGCCACGAGAAGTCCCCTGTGTGAAGGGTGTGTCCTGCTGCTTCATATGGGGATGCGCCCTTTTCCTCAAAATCTACCATCACCTGCCTTGCTGCCTGTAAATAGTTTTCCTCTAATTGTTCATTGTCTCTCACCTCGTTTTCTTACCTAATTCTGTTTAACTCTGTTATCTTCAGAAGAGTACATTTCTTCTTATATACTCTGGAATACATGAAGAGATGCAAGTCCTTTATCTACGAACATACAAGTGAAGGCACACATCCTTTCTACAGCTTATCCTTAATTTCCTGTCCCTCTCTATCTGTTTATGAATTATCTATGAATTGGTGTTAAAGATGAGAAGCAGCTAGGCCACATTTGTATTAAATACGGTACATTGTTGTCCTACAAACTAGCAAAAATAGGTGATTATCTGCTTGTCCGTATTTTAAGGCACAGTTTTCAAGAGCTTGGATTTCTCTTGTAAGAAGAGCAGGTGTTTAAATACACCCCGGAACATTTATTTCCTGTGCCTGGTTACTTTCCCCAGTTACTTTGCAGAGGCGATGGAATCTGCTTGGGGGCCTAGAGAGATGAAGGAAACAGCATAAAAGGCAAGCCCTGAAAGTTGGTGTGGAGAGAAAACTGAACGGGAAGGACTAATGGTGGGCTGGAGGCAGCCATCCAAATTGACACTTAATGGAAAGGTGCAAGGAGGCAACGCCAGCGGGACGCGTTTTGTCCCTGGACTGCAATGAGAGGGCACAAAGATGCGCCTTTCCTGCATGAGACAGAAATGTTTTCCTGTGTCCCCTTTTCCTGAAAGCGGATGGGGGATTTGCCCAGGCTGCAGGTGCCACCAGGCTGCCACTCGGGTGCCCTCGGAGCAGCGCCACTGGACGAGGCACTCAGGACCTTCTGCCCCCGAGGATGAGCCGCAGAGGAGCGGGGAGAAGACAAACTCTAGGGGTTTGTCCTTCGATCCCCGGGGGCAGGAGGGCAGTCCGGGCTGGGCAGCGCTCGGGGCACGGGCAGCTCCGGCGGCACAGCGAGGGCCGAGCGGGGCGGCAGCGACGTGCGGCTGAGCCGCTCCCCCCCAAAAAAAGTTGTACCCCGGCGCTGGCAGGGACAGGGTGGCTCCGTCCCGTCCGCCCCCTCGGAGGCGGTGGCGGCTCCGCTGCTGCCCCAGCGCTCGCTGCGGCGCTCTGCCATCGCCCNGCTCCGCACCTGGCCCGGCCCGTGCCGTCCCGGGCCCTCCGGCCTGATCCCCGCCTCCCTCGCAGCTCCTGGGGCATGGCCGAGCCGGGCGGCCCCGGCCCCGCTGCCGGCGGCGAAGCGGCCGCCGATGAGTTCCGCGATGTGATCCGCAGCCGCTCGGGTAGGCTCCGCACCGCTCCGCGCTCCCTCCCCTCCGGCGGGGCCGAGCGCAGCGCCAGCGCTCGGGAGTTTCATTTATCGGTGCTTTTCGCAATTGTTTTATTTGCTCAACTTTTCCTTTCGCTGTGCGGCACAGAAGGGGCTCGCTGGGCGGATCGCGCATCTCGGCGTGACGGGCGCGACGCTCGTGTCCCTCTCCCAACAAATGAATGTCGCCGTGCGGGTCCCCCCCGAGCTGTCCCCTACCTTGGGACCTTGGGCCGTGGTTGTGCCGCTTGTGTTGGCGGGCAGGTCGCTAAAGCTGTAAATGGGAACAGCTGTAACGCTCCCCCAGAGGATAAAGTTTCAGGTGCCTGGGCTTTTTTTTTTTTTTTTTTTTTTTTTTTTNTTTTTTTTTGTTTTTTCTTTGGCGTAGTCCTGGAAAGAAAACAAATCCGTGGTAGTAAAGGTATTTATAGACCATTCAGCACTTACTCGTTTGCAGTACAAGTCCATGTGGAGCTACAAGTTAATTTAACTCTTCTCAAAGCTATGTGTGCATGCTCAGTGAGCAAGCCTTAAAATAGTGATGGCCTTAGAGAGTTAAATGACTTTCTAAAAAATGATCTCTCTTGTACTTGTAAAGAAATAGTAACCAAACATTTGTCATGTATTATGGAATAATTAGGACTGGTATGGAAATTTTAATTTTGAAGTGTTTGGGTTGTAGTAAGTAGCACTTGTGTTTTCTGTGATAAATTTTGTGAATGTTGCTTTTGCTATGGTAGTGTAAAGACATTCTTGATGCAGTATTTGGTGCTTTCCCATTGATGTCTCAGGGATGCAGTTCCTGAAGATCTTTTGCTTTTTCTAATGTTGCCAACCTGCTGTGTTTCTTCTCACAGTAATGGCTTTTCTTTCAGTTTGGCATTTAAAAGGATGGGTATTGTCCATGGGGAGTAGGAAGTGGTGTAGAGTTAGGTGGCTGCTTGTTTGGATGTTTTTTTTTCCCCCAAAAAAACCTTCTTTTGGCTTCTGTGTCATGTCTTTTAACTGGGTTTCTGCACCATGAGAATGTGAAAGAAAAGAAGTGTCTGGTGAGCTGTCTCCACAGTCATTCCTGGTTAGGGTGGTTGTGTTACCTCTTATAGCAGCACATGTTCTCTGTTCCATACTTAGCTCGCTTACGGTTTAGGGGATGTAAAATATGGACTGAGTGCAACACAGAGAAAAGCCCCCTTCACTTAAAGGCTTTGTCCTGTTAGTGTGTAATGAAGTAGTTGGGCAGTTGCTGATTGGAAATGAGAGAAATTGAAGATTAAAAAAAATATCTTCAGGTCCATGTAATTTTCAGAAAGTGAAGTTGAAAGCAGTAACTTTACTTCTAGATGCTTACAGCTGTGAACTGAGTGCTTTCTTCCCACATTTTTTTACCTATAGCTAGTAATTACTTTCAATGTTCAGTTTGATTTCCCGTTTTAAAGATCCATAATTGACAACAGACGCTCTCTGAAAAGCTAGACAGGAAATGTTACCTGTGCTTTTCCTAATTATCCCTTATACTCTTCTGTTTCGCTTGGAAAGTCTGTTTCCGGATCAACTTCAGTGGCAATATGTTAGTTGTATCATAATAAGTGTAAGATCTCAAATGGCTCTAAAATGTTTTTCTAGTTTCCTACTGTAAAGTAGTATTAGAATTTAGATGCTAGCAGTAGGCATGGAGCAAATATTTGTGCTTCTTAATTGGGCACAATTCCCTGGTGTATTATCTATGATGAATAAGAAACAGAATCAGTTTAAGAATCATAGAATTGCCCCAGATGTTTATAAGCCTGGAGAGATAAGAAAATTCAATTTCCATGGTAATATACATCACAGATATACTTTTTTTGGTGATATAACCCACAGTGATCTCTTACTCTGCTTATCTTTTGTTGTTATTATCCAACTTTGAAATGCATTGCTTAAAATCTGACTGTGGATTTGGGGAGCAGTAACGAACAAAAAGTGAACACAGCTGTTGGCACAAGCAAAGTGAGAAGAACTTGGTGACCTGGTGTTTACAAGCCTCGTGGTGGGTTCATTTTGGGTTGGGGTTTTTCGGAAATGTATGACCTAGGTAAGGCATTCCTGGAGTTGGGATTCTTTATGCATTCTCGAACAAATTTGGGTTGGAAGTTTTAGGAGGGCGTCTCAAGAGTGAAATGCTGGCACAGCATAATCATAAACGCACTTTAACTCTGTAGTGGTGGTGAGGAGACTAAATTGTTCTCAGGAGGCACTTCCTATGCCTGCAGAAAAGGTTTTGTAACCCAGTAAGGAAGATCTTGGTGACTGAAAATGAAGATAGCATAGCAAGGCCTTGGCGATTTTAGGGCATTTGATGCTGAAGGAGCTTTAAAAGAGATTGTATCCCTCTTACTGTGTTTATATTAATTTCATGCTTCAGGGGTCTGCTGCTTTCTGACAACTCCTGGATACAAAGTTTGACCTTTGGCAGGTGCGGGTCCTGTCTTCCCATGAAACCAGAGAAAAGACAGGGTAGAATACGTTGCTGCATTTGCCATATAAAAATACTCCATATTTGCAGATTTAAGGTCATATTCAAAGGCTCAGAGCACCAATATTTGATTAAGATGAATGGCTGATGCAGATAGCATTAATTTGAACATCCTGCTGTCAGTTCTAAGTAAAATAATTGAAAAAAGTTATTAGAATTACTTTATGTAATGACAAAATTTTAACGTTTGCACAATTTACAGGAAAGCAGACTCTGTCAAATCTTTTCTGTTTACAAATTTTATTGATCAAGTGATTTCTTACAGTATATTACAACACACACACAAAAATAGCACTAGCCATAAGACACCTACTAAATTGTTTAAAACACACAAAACAGTTGTATTGCAGAAGTTGCCATTGGGGAATTGTAACAGAATTGGGTTTTCCTTATTGCATCTCTGTGGGGATAATTTCAAGCTCTGACACTGATTCATCATTTTTCAGTCATAAAGAATGGCTTGAGTTGCCTGAGCTTAGAAGAAGATTCACACATATGCCGAGCTTAGGAGGGAGGAATGTAAGCTGTGCTGCCAGAGAGAGGGAAGAATTTAGTGGTCCATGCAAGAGCTCTGTTCAGCATGTTCTCGTAATGTGATGACATAGGGAAATGGGTGTAGGAAAGTTTATTTTTGACTCTTGTATATGGCATGCCTATAGTATTTCCAGTAGGAGAAATACGTTTGAAAATATCCACAAAACCTGAAATCCAAGGTGAATGTCTAAGGAGCTTAGCCGATAATTTGTTTTAAGCCTTTTATGAGATGTTGCAGAAGTAACTTTATTACTTTGAGTATGTTCCTGGCCAGAAAATCCTGGATGCTGAATGCCTACTAGGGGAGGGAGCAGTAAGGAAGAAGAAGTCAAAGCTAACAAATTTAATTTAAAGCATGTGATATCTTGAACAGAGAAGATGGTTAACCTCTGGGGGTAGATCTTCCATATCCAGAGGTGTTTGGTCCAGCATTTGGTATTTTTTGTAAGGTTAGCTTTATTCAAATGCAAGTTACTGGATTCAGTGTGTAAGAGCCTGTTGTAAAACATCAGTCCAGTCATTTATCTTACGGTCCCTTCTGGCCACAATGATATTCATTTGTGTCTGCCTTGCTCTTCAGTTTAATACTTGCCATCCAAATCGGGCCTTCCCCAGACCTGATGGACCACCCTGTTTCTTGCTGGTGTGAGACTGAGGCTGAGCGTATCCCTTTGGCTCTGTGCAGGGGTACTGGCGATTCTTAAAATATCAGTGTTAAATCAGAATCCATCCAAGACTTGGGCCAAGATTGCTCCAGAGAGCTGCTGAGATAGTATTAACAGAGACAGTGTGAAACAACTGCATATGGGAATGTTACAAGCTACAGTCACTTTCCAAACCATTAATAAGCATGTCAGTCTAGTAAGTGTGGATCTCTAATGTGTTATACTTGATGTCATGTTTGTTGAACACATGGGGACCGTGCTTTGGGAAGTGGATATTACAGAGCTTGATAAAACCTATCTTTGTGATTTAATTTCTCTGAAGAGCATGTGGTTTCCATTTCTCAGAATGTCTTTCCTGGCTGTACAGTTAGATAGCACCATCAAGTCTCAAATGCACTTGCATGCTCGCTATATTGAAAGAACACTTTAAAAAAAATGCATCTCAAAGCAGAGAGTGAGTGGTTTTATGTAATAAAAAGAAATCTGCATGCCATAAATACTTTCTCATAAATTTAATGAAGATTTAGATTTTATTACTGTTTCAGAACTTAGTAACTGTAGTCATGATTAGCAACACAAAGCCTTCTAATTTCTTCAGTTCATATGCAGCCTTCAGAAAAGTGCTTAAGACCTCATTTGTTCTTAACTTATAGCACAAAATTATGCAGATCTGGAGTAAGCTGCTGTTTTAACTTGATGACTTTGCTTAGAAAAATGATTTGGTGTGGCTTAAGGTTTGAGAGTGAGGACTTGATCTACCCGCATTGCCTTCTGCTAATTTGTGTGACTTGAAGTACTGACTGGAAGACAATTGTTTTGTCCTTCATATACAGCATAACAAAACGATTGTTAGGAATTGGCACTAAGCAGTGTTAGCCGAGTTTCCAGAATATATACTTGCTTTCCTTTTGTACTTTAATGCCATTAAAAGGTAAAGCTACAATGTGTAGTGGTGATAAAAGCAGTTAAATAGACTTACAGTGGTGCTTCTCCTTTTTTTCCCTTCTTTGGGAGGCCCTCCCCAAGCTTCCTTGATGTGTAAACTGTAGGCGATTAGAGCTGTTAGTGCATATTCCAAACTGGGTAATTTAAGTGGGTGCCTCTCCCCTTCTCCCTCAAGCATCCAGAGACCTGACAGAGTTCCCTGGGCTCCTCGGTGCTCCGGGAACAGCCCGGGATGTGCTCTCCCGGTTCGCCTGAAGTCACTCTCCACTCAATGGCAGGGAGGTGTTCGCGCTGTGTCTGAGCGAACGAATGAATTGACAGCTGTATCTGCATAACGAGGTGTGCATGGATAATCTGAGGTGATTGCTGATGAGAGGAACCTCATCTGCTGAGCCCCGCAGCGCTCACACGCTGGGGATGCTCCCCTGGCACGGAGCGCTCCTGTGCCCGAGGGCCCCTGCTGCTGACTGGGCTGAAATGGCATTCCCGGAGCCGTGCTGGGCTAGCAGGTAAGTGATAGCTCTGCTGAATGTGCCCCAGCTGCCAAGGGTTGGATCCCCTTCAAAAAGAAAAGGAATGCCTTCATGGCTGCTGAGTGGAGTCTTGGCTCTGGTGAATCACAGCCAGAGCCTGCAGAGAGGGGAGTCTTGTACGTGGTGCCTCTGTTCCTGCAAGTGCAGCCTGTGGGAGGAACTGTGGATCTGGTCCAGAAAGGCTTTAGGGGCTGAGTGAAGCTGCTGCATAAGGGAGAAGTACAGGGGCACGGTCATAAGGCTCATGCATGTGTCAAAATAAATATCTTGTTTATACATAAATATTTTTAACAAAAAATTTGGGTTTGGATGGATATACTTTCCTATGGCTTGAAGGAAAAAAAAACCTCTGCTGATGAAACAGAATGAAACAGAATTAAAATGTGGATGTAAACTGATCAGACTAATTAGTGGCCTTGCCAGTTCATCTGTCGTTTGTGGAACACCTGTAGCTTGCAAAGCAATTGCAGGACAAAAGCTGCTAGTGAGGTAATAGTAGTAGTAGTAGTAATATCCTCCTGTCCTTCATCCCACTTCAGGACACAGATTAGCTGGATCTAAAAAGCGGAATGAATTAGAAATTTTTTGTACAATTTTTACACTCACAGCATGTAAAGGTGTCTATGTAGAAGGTGATTTTTACATATGTTGTTCAGATGGGTAAAATAATTTAATCGTTGAAATAAAATTTTTCATGAGTTCAGGGCTTCATTATATGCTTTAAACTATTGTACTCAAATCAATATTTTAATTTTTTTCCCAGATGAAATTAGATTACATATGTTTCTCTTGCTGAAATTAAGTTTTCATTTTGTTTTGGTTTTATTTTATTTTGAGGTATTTCCATTATTTCTATTATACTTGACAGGCTGCATTTCTTTTTATCAGAATGAGGACCTAACCATCCACTATATAATCTGTCCACTGTGGTGTAGCAGATGCCTTGCTCTGTAGGACAAAAAATTGACTTTTGGTTAGTTAAGTGGATTTTTTTCCCCCACCTATTTAAGGATTTAAAAAGCATGGAATCTCATATGTTCAGAAGTGCTGATTACTTGCAGCTTCTCTTACTACGTAGTCATTTCAGTCTGAGCAGAACTGGAGGGGATGAAATTCACTCCTAAAAGTGTTACCAAAATGTCTCAAAACTTAAATCCTGTTAAGTATTGGTCTCTGATGAAAAGCAAGCATTTCTTTTTCATTTCAGTGGTAAAGGTCATCCAAGCAGCAGTTTATTTACTATACTACATATAATAGTTTGCTCTTTAAAATCTGTGTTTTTTAATTGCCTGCCTTCTGTATACTGTTGCCTTGACAACAGCATTTTTGTATTCTAAGAAGTTCTGATATTTCAAATATAGATCTGAAGAAATACTATATGTGTCTTAAACTAGCTTTAGAGCTGCAGCATCTGCAAACAATTATCATTTTAGCTGGCTGAGTGCAAGTATGTTGGTTGTGTACTGCAGCTGATTCCATCCTGTGGATGAGTGCTCACATCTCGTCATTAACTGTATACCCATTGGACATTAAAGGTAATGGATTTATTTTTATTAAAGGGATCTCCTGCCAAATGAATCTTAAATTGGCAGAATTCAATTCAACACTTTTTATTTCTCTAAGTTAAGAATAATTCACTGACTTGAATGGTGACTTCTTAGAGGTAATCAGCAGTGGAGGGGGAAAACCCTGCCCTGGCATTAGGTCATTTTGAAGTACAAATGTCTTCCTTGAAAAAGTTAAAATATCTGCTGTTATGGTACCACTGTTTCTTTGTGGTGCCCCCATCCATTATTGAATCTCTGCAATTACTTTGAATAAAGTCCCACCTCTTGTATCTAGAGCTCTATGAGCAATGCGCTCTTTTGTGTAAGCTGGCAAATATTATACTGAATGTCAAGGTTAGTTTTTTGCTGTCCTTATCCTATGTGATTGGTATCAAGAACACAGTGTGATTGAGTTATGCTGCAGGATGCAATCAGATACCATAAATAGTATTAACTACATAGAGTGTTGGAAGTGGTTGCTGGACTGCTTTTAAAATGCACTTTGGCTTAGATATTGAAGCCATGGATGGGATCATAATTTTGAAATATCAACCTCCTTATTAGAGAGATAATACACTGTTCAACTAATTTGTTGTTTAGAAGAATGTTTGAACTGTAAAGAAATATATGCATGAACTAAAGCAAGCTTGTATTTTGTTTGTGGCTTGCAAAAGCTGCTTTTACCTTTTGCTCAGCTAGTGTATGAGGTCCTTATCAAAGAGGAAGTGCACTCATCAAATTATTTAGGGTGTTTGCCCTGTTTAGCAATTTTAATTTCCATTTTGTTGTACAAGGAAGAAAAAAGATAAAAAGTGCAACATGTATCGGCCTTTGCCCAAACACTGTGTTGTATGTAAATTTAAGATAATCATGTAGGGAAAGAGGACCTGTAAAGAAACTTCATCCAGAAGTTTTCACTAAGTCACAATGGTCCCAAATAAGCTTCCTGCAAAGATTGTCTGGTATTGTTTTATTTTAGGGAATATTATCTGACTTGTATCCTGAGATAGTGCATTAGGTAGTAATCATTGAAGCAAAACTGTTGTTTGACTTCATGACTTCAGGATGTTAACTTTTTGCTTGATGGAGTCTGCTGTTCTCATTTTTTCTAATGTCAAGGAAGACTTGCTGTTTTGGTGTTTGGAATTTATCAGACTGTTTACAAATAGGTTTATATGACATTTCCACTTTGTCAGTGGAAGTACACTAGTGTAATAAAGGTTGTGTAATAAATTTATATTCAATAGTATTTCTGTTCTTGATGATCCGCATCTGCCATGAACCATCTTCAGGAGCTGGCTTCAGCTTTGTAGACTGCGTTAAAGTGTGAAGCATAAATCTTTTACACCTGTGACCTAAACCTATTTTTTTGGTCCCGAGTGTGCCTTACAGTTGTAGGGGCATCCTCTCTTTAGGCTATCTAGCATCACTAATCACATATGTTCCTGAAAAGTACTAGCAGCTGGGAAAACAAAATCTTCTCTGCAGCACTTTTGTTTCTGTGTTGTTTTTTTTCCCCCACGCACAATAATTAAGCTAATTCAATTAGGCTTTGTGTGATCTTTCCCCTTTTATCTCAAGTGTAATGTTTTGCTGAACACTAGAGGGAAATAACTAAGGATTGGCAATGCACACTTACAAAATATTCTTCAGCTGAATGCTAGCTGCCTCCTCAGAATGATTTCTGGTTGTTGTGGATTTAAACAATTATCATTTCATTATCTTGAAACTCTGGAAAAGTGTCACTGGTCCCTTATTTGATGGAAATGTCACAGTGCTGTGGAAAATGTGTGAATCTGCAGAGGACTTGCTGCTTGTTTGGGATTCTTTCCCCAGGGGTTCCTGCACCCAGCAGGTGGGTGAAGGAAACTTCTACTGTGTGAAGAAACTTTCTGGTCTGTTTCCCAATCCATACTGGACTTGCTAAATTTATGTTAATGCAGTCATGTTTTTTCCTTCCTCTTTGTGGTGCTGCTGGCTGGTGACAGCAATAATGACAGTGGTGTTGGAAGCTGCCAGGCCCTCCGGGGTGATTGCTGGGTTCTAGGTTTTTTTATAGCTATACAATCATCAGTAGTGTGGGAAAGAGCTACAGGTTGAGGCCTGGTGGCAGTGCACCAACATTTGCTACCTTTTCAGCATCTTCATGCTGTCTTGATCAGAGCTGGCAGCCTGGGTGCTACCTGAGGCTGCTTCTGTGGAGGTAAGTTCCTGCAGGTCCAGGCTCTGAAAGCAGTTGAGGGAGGATTTGGTTCTTTAGAGATGAATAAAAGAAATACTGAGCACTAATTGGATACAATGCCCTACAGTAAAAATTGTTAAACT
Source organism: Origma solitaria (assembly GCA_013397895.1). Taxonomy (NCBI): domain Eukaryota; kingdom Metazoa; phylum Chordata; class Aves; order Passeriformes; family Acanthizidae; genus Origma; species Origma solitaria. The sequence continues at coordinate 1,513,682 of VZRL01012168.1, read as the reverse complement.
TACCCTGTCCCCTTGGGGGGAAAAAGCCCAACAAAGTGTTTGTTTGATTATAAGCAGAAGGGTAAATGTGATGGTCCTTAGGCAGTTTTTGTCCCTTTTTTGCTGAGTTATCCAATGACCTTGTCTAGAACTGTGGTCTATGGATTCCTACCAGGTGTCCTGCTAAACAGAGAAGTGAGTCCACAAATGGAGTGATTTGCATGGCAGAGTAGAAAATTAATTCATCATGATGATTGCCATTTGGCTGATAGTTAAACAGAGGCATAGATAATACTAATGCATTCTTCCTGCAAGACTAAGTCAATTAAACCCCATGCAGCTGAGACAGATCCCTTTTCATCAAGATTTCTTTCAAAGCTCATGTGACTTCCTCCACATAATAAATTAGCAATTGGGAATGGAATGCCAAAGTCAGTTTCATTCTTTAAACTCTTAATATAAACTCCCTCAGGATACTTTGGGGAAAAAAATCAGCTATAGTAGATTTTTTTTCGTTTCCTTAGAAGCTGTCTCTCAAAAAAAAAAAAAATCCCTGAATGACTCATTTAGACTTATGCAAAATATTCTGCTAGAAAGTTCTTAGTGATGTGGTGTGTCAGGATTTCAATCTTCTGTCGTGGGAAAGAAGAGAAGGTATGGTGCACAGACACATGACTGCTGCAGTCAAACAACTAATTCATATTCAAAACATAAGCACTCACCAGGAAGAGTTTAAATCTTCTGCAAATCTAGAGTAGTTTTAAAAAGTCCAGAGCTTACATGTATGTACTGCATTTTTGTGTCTAGGCTCTTTAGAACAATTATTTCTGCCTAATTAATATTAACAATACTTTTCGTCTCTTGTAGCTGGTGCAGTTTGAATAATACTTCCAAGTTTTAAACTATTAATTTTCTGAAATTGTTTTGCAAATTATTCATTACATATGTTATAATAAAGAGGGATGTTTAAGTATCAATCTGAATAAACACTGTGAAATCATAACTTTGTTATGAAAGATATGTTTAATGCTTCCTGTTTCAAAATGTTATGCCTTCCAGTATCCTAAACAGCTAAAGCAATATTAGTCAAACTGCAGAGATGTAATATTTAGAACTTGTGTTTTGTCCTTCATGAGTACCTCTTTTACAGATGGCAGGGAGAAGGATTCTTCATCCCATCTGAAGCTGAAATAACTTTTTCCTTAAAGAGCAAATGTTCTTTGAATAAGAAAAGTAAAGCTCACCAAGGATTGCAGTCCTGGCACAAGAAGCCCATATTTAGCTAAGCTTGGGCTCCCTTGCCAAGTACATGCCAGGGTAGGGACATAGGGAACCTTCCACTCAGTAAAGGTCTGCAGAGATTCTGTGATTCTAAGTCACTTAAAAAGACCCCAAACACCAAACCAACCAACCAACCAAAAAAAACCCCAAACAACAGCAACAGCTAAACCCCCACAACAACCTCAAAGAACATATCCTGACAAACTAAAAGTAGCAAACAAAAAAAAAAAAAATCCCAGCCCCCAAACCAACAAAATACACCAACAAAAACTGCCAGAAGCCTCTCTGCTTCCCAGAGTGTAAGAGAATACCTAAATGAGCTTCCTGTACGTAGTAGTGTGGTATGTTGCAGCTCTGACTTTGCAGAGTTGATTAACAGCTGTTAATCTGCTTGTAAAGGAAGGAGGAAGATGAATCTGCATTTTATTTCAAATATGGATGGTCATTCTCTGATCAAATCCAAGTTCACCTCCCAGTCACACCTTGACTGAGTCTCATCTCTTGAGCAGGCTTTCTCCTGACTTCAGAGGATGCTTCAGTAGGTGTACCTACCTCAGGGTGCAGGTATCTCTGCTGGGTACCCAAGAGTTTGGCTTCCATCTCCGTAAGATGGAGTAGAGGCTCCTGGTAGAGCTTGATGCAACTTGCTGAGGTTGCTAAAGTGAAGTTATAACTTCAGCCCAGACTGTGCCTGTCAGAGACTGAGGCACGTGTAGCTGTCAGCAGCCTGAGCTGTAGGCTGGGCTGACCTGACATGTTGGTCCTAAGGGCTAGACAGTGATCCCAAAATAATCCGGGGGTGGCTGTTGGCACTTCTGGAGGTGAAGTAACACGTGAATGATACGGTATCATAAAAGAGAGTATGGGATGTGGTAGTCCTCAAGTGACTGTGGGTAGTGGGTGGTGGGGTTTTCTGTTCAGTGGGATCCTTGTAGGGAAGGGAAAGGCTGACTTGCTTGGCACAAGTGTTCTGGCTGTGGTTCCCTGCCAGAGCAGTGTTAACAAAGGAGAGATGAGGACTCAAAATAGACAAATGTATTCCCTGTAAATAACACCATGAACGTGTGATGGTGCTACTGTTGGAGTGCTGCATTAGTTCAAAAAAACTTCTGAAGATGTAACTATAATACTGCTTGAATGAGTGTACTCCTATCTAGACAGGTAGAAACCTTGTGAAAAGAAAGGTATAGTGTCTTGAAATATAAATTAATTGATGTGACTGTGTGGGGATGAATATGTATTTCTCTTCTGTCTCCCAGTTATATATGATGTATATATTCTTAGTTATCTATGATGTATATACTCCAGCTGAGAAAAAAAAGTTCAATTTCACTTCAGATTCCTAGTTAAGTATTTTCATACAGTATCTTTCATACAGATGTGAATGTGACTAGAATGAGGAGGTCCCTTTGAAGGGTTGTTGTGAACCAAAAACTGCACTGGCTTACCTTCAGTACTTACACAGCTTGTTTAAAGAAGTGATGAGCAAAGTGCATAAGCCTGAATACACTAAAAGGGAATGGAAGCTGAGTTTTCTTGATATAATTATGCCTGGGATTTGATCTGTTTTTTTCCCTGTCCTGGTGGGAAGTTTATCCACTTACTGCTGTTCATAAGAGCTTAAGAAAGCTAAATTCAGCTGTGTCTTGAATGCATATATTTGTTCAAAGATATTCTATTCAAACACAAACCAAGAGACTTCAGAGTCAATTATCAAAATCAGTAGAAAATGCAGGTGTATGAAATGTATCCTTTTACATACAAAATGTGTCTGATGTTTTATAATGAACCAGCTGAAGTTTATATAGTGAGGAGGTTTGTATTTGACATCTGCATTTGCCTTACTTGAATGCTGATTTTCTATCTCAGTTCAGGAAAGTTTACTGGCAGTGCTACAGGATCACTTCTGAAATATAGCACCACTACTCAAGTAGTGCTTGAGTTAACTTTAAGTTTTTTCATAACACAGGGAGTATCCTACACATGGTGTTGCCTGGGATGCTTGGAGTAGGGTTCCAGACTTCAGTTTTCTGTGAAATGAATATATTTTTACTGACTTCACTGATCCGCATATTTAAGACTTTTTTTTGTTTGTTTGTTTCTTGAAAGAATACGATTCCAATGATTTGTGGTTTAGTGCCATCGTGATATATTCAGATACGTTTCAAAGCAATAATTGAAGTAGGGTCTTAAAAAAACTTAAATTTCTTTTAGGACAAAATTAGTGTCTTGCAGTATTTAGTATCTATTAATAAGAATGTATCTTAATTATTAATATATGACCTCTTTACTGTTTAAAACACAAAAATATAAATTCTAATTAAGTGACACGTTTAAATAATTTAAAAAAATTCCTCCCAAACCACAACAACATAAACTAGTGCAGAATAGATTTTACATTCTGTTAGTCAGACTTACCTGTCTTCCAAGGTACATTAATATATTTTGATTTATAGAGCATCAATTTCCTGATAGAACAACTGGACCATGCTTCTTTGCTTAGCAGAGGTAATTCTGAGATATAGCTTTATAATGTTGTTGAATTATCTTGATAAATGCTTTTGTCAGAAATATGATACAGCTATAATGAAATTGTGGTTCAAAAGAGAATTTGCTATTGTAACACAGATGGCAAGAGTACCAGTTCAGCTTGTCTTTTTACTCCTTTGTCCAAACTTAACAAACCAAAGTGACAGTGGAGTTGAAGGAGGGAGTGCTTTAACAAGATGCAGGTTACTCCATGTCAATACTGTATTTATTGTTCAGAATGTGAAAAATGTATATTTCTGTTTGTGAGGAAGCTTATTACAATTTTGGTATAAAATCATATCTACTTTGTTAACCATGGAAGAACTGATTTATGTTAAAAGTTTTGTATCCACCTGAAGTAGGAGAACTGCATTATAACTGCTTCCTGAATTTGATAATACATTTTTTGCAAAAAACCACTTGTGCATGTGTGCAAAAAGACATGCAAGGTTGAAAGCTGTAGCCCAGCTATGTACCTCCGAGCTCTGCAGTCATCCACCCTCTGGAATATCTATGCCAATTGGTGCAGCAACCAAGGCAAGGAAAAATCTAACATATATTATCTAGCTGGTTGGAAAATTGTAGAGGAGATAAGATGTCCTGAAACATGGGAAATAGACTGTTCTTTCAGCAAGGTAAGCCATTATCCTGGTGAGATTTTGTGGTCTATTTTTTTTCCCCATCTTTGAAGGGAAATTAAAATTTGGCTATACTGAATCCCTGGGTTTCTTTTAAGAACTGAGAATCTCACCCTCATTATACATGAGGTGCTGAAAAATAAGGATTAGCCAGTGTCTGTTTCTTTGCCTTCTGTCCGTAAAGTTCTGCACTGGGGACTTGTCTTCAATGATTAGGATTCGCAGCAGAGGTACCAACATTTTAAGTTAGCTCTCATACAATTTTTATGATGTTGTCAGTGGTAAAGGGACATGCTGACTTATGAATGTGACATGTAACAAAACTAGCAACTGTTTGTAGTGGCAACCTCTTTTGGGGAAAGGAGAATTGGGCTGAAAGGAGCAATCTTGGCTGAAGAACACCACGAGTGGTTCTGCAGAAGCTTGTGTCCTGTCCAGTGCTACACAGAAGTGTCCTGGACTTCCTCTTCATCAGGCAATATATTAATAATTTTAACAATGGTACATGAGAAATTAGAATAAGGGCTGTGGAATGTGTGGTTCACAGGAGCAAAAAAGTGAATGATTTCCAAGAATGGAAGTGGATTTTATTCAAGTGACCAAAAGAAAAAAAGCCAGAAAAACACGTTGAAAAATTCTAAAGTACATTTGGAAGATATGACATTGTAGCATCATGGATTTCTTTCTCTGTAACATACACAGAATACACCAACTTCTAGGACCCTGAATGTGACCCTTCAGAAGAAGAAGGGGAGAACTGTGCAGATGGTGCTGCAGCAGTGGATGTCAGCTAAACTGGCTCAATATTCACTAGAGGAGTATGAAACTCTAATTTAATTGTACAAAAACTTGAAGAACACAAACCACCTTGGTTTAAAGAAGTCTTTGTAAATGAGTTTTTTATTTGCAGAACCACATCTCCTGCTGTCAGGTTTGACAGCAGATTATGATACTAATCCTACTTAAATGGTTATATAACCAATTAGTGGTAGGTGTTATGAACTCCGTGTAGCCTTGGAAGAGTTTAGCGTTCAAGTAAGGCGTTGTTTGTGGAGAAAATTGCATGTTAAAGATTGTGGGTAAGAGTTTTGGTCTTTTTCCTGTGTTTGTGTCTATAATTCAGAAGTATAAAGTCCCCTCTCTATTGCTAAATGCATTGTTTATTTTCTAAATATAGCTACATATAATGCAAAAATCTTGAATAAAACAAATTCTTGGTCCTATGATTCCTGTTCCAGAATATGGACAGCTACTTGAAAAGACATTGTGATTAATTGACATAGCTAGTTTGAGGTTAATAAACTCCTGTCTAGTAGTGAGAGGAGTTTAATATAGATGAAAATCATGCAAATACCTGCATAGGATCAAAAATAGGATCTCCATTGCTTCCTAAGATTACCAGAAGAAACTAACACACCTCAGCTAACAATTTTTCAGGGATATAAAAAATGGAAATGTAATGTTTTCAGAGTGAAAATACTCTATGGAGAGTAGTGAACTACTGAACTTAGAGAGAACTTACTGAGTTTAGAAATAAACAATGTAGATCATTTGTGGTTGGCCTCCTGAGGAGTAACCAGCCCTTTTGAGACCATTAATGGCTGATGCTTCGTGAATGCTGCTTCAGTGACATTGTATTTATCTTAATTGAATCGTGGAGGTAATATGTTTAGAAGATAAGGCTTTTTAAGGCTCATATTTGCTGTTATATTCTCTTGTCGAGATCTGTGGAGTAAATATTAAAATATAAGCACACTGTGAGGGAAGATTTTGGAGCCCATTCCTTTAAAACACAGGATCTAAGACTCTTGGACTGTCAGATTGGTTTTGTGTTTAAAGCTTTAGAGTGTATCTTGGGGAATGTACTGGAGCTTTTGAATATATTCAGATTCACCAGGAGGCTTGAACAGTTACTAGTCAGTTTGAATGCTGAGCACTACAATGTTGACCTGGTCAAATTACCTTTTTAAACCCAACAAAAAAAACTCTTTAATTCAGCAGTGCTGGAAGTGATCTCAAGCTTGCTGTGTTCTTGTGTGTTCTCTGATGGAAGCTGTTAAAGGCAGATTGAACTAATTCAGGTGGAATTCTGCTTCTGCATCCGTGAGGATTGACTGGGAATGCAGTAGGGCTCCATGTTGATAATAATCCCAGGACTGCTCTTTTGTATAGTAGGTCAAAGTTTTGTCATCTAATTTATTTGCAACCTCAGATAAATGTCATTTTATAGCTTAATTTAAACCCCAATTAGTTGTACATTTATCTCAGGTAGGCTGACTTCTGGCAGGGCTGAGATGCAGCTCTTTCCTACCTCCAAGCCTGTTAGTTCAGTTCAGGTTTTGATTGAAGTCCAGCTGTAGCCTGTTTTCTGGAGGTAGTATGGGCACAAAGATTATTACTGTAGGGAAGGAGAATCTCCCTGTCTTCGGTCTTTGTGGTTTTCAGCTACATTATCGACCTATCTGCATTCCCTTACAAGATATGTACTCCAGCACAGCAGAGCAGGCAGTTCAAGTTTAATAGCTCTTTCTGGAAGAGGTTAAGAAGAAAAGATATGGAAAAATCTATTCATTTTTAGAAAGACTTTTTAAAGTGCTTTTCCATAAGAAGCTGTTTAAATATTTAATGGAATGTAAACATAAACAAGTATTCTATTACAAGGAATACCTTCATAAAATATCTATTCAAAGCAGGTGCGTATATTTTATAACATGACAGGAAGACTGGAAGGTACTTATCTAAGGAAGAGAAAATTTATTCTATAAAATGGTTGAATAATAGATATGTAATTTTCTAGCTTGCATGTTCTTTCTGAGCACTAATGGCATTGTAGACCTCATAAGCTTTGCAGAAGAGTATTTTAAATCTTCAAACTCAATGGGGCACACATAAGTTAGTGTACATACACAGGAGTATATTTGCATTGTGACTCTCAATCTTGCATACATATGTGCACAATTGCATCTCTCGTGAGGAATGTAATTTACAACTTATTGAAATTCTTCAGACTATAAATTTTGGTGAGCAGCTGCTTTTTCAAGGTTCATGTCCTCTGTGACTTTTTGTAAACCTGCTTTCTCAAACGCTCCTTTCCCTGAACCTCTCTGACTCACAGGAGGCTAATGGGGGCATTCCTTTTGATTTACCACCTGTGCTGTAAATTCTCCTCACAAAGCCCTGCTTGCTCCCTCCCTTCTTTGATGCTACCTCTCATGCACTTTAATATGTGGTAGCTTGCTGCCCCTCTGCTGCTTGCCCTGAGTGACAGCCCTTGCTCTCATGTGGCTGCCCATGGCTGCTTTTCACTTGAATTTCATTGCCAGACGATGTATTTCTGGTTTGAAGCATGTGGTCTCATGCATCCATGAGACTCTCCTACCCACAGTTACAGGATTCTGCCTCTCTGCTTCTGATTTTCACATGGGCAGTGCTGGGTCACAGGAGGGGAGTTTAAAATATTCTTAGAGGGATTTGGTAAACTGTGGATGCTCCAAAGACTGGTTTTGTCCTAACCCTCTGTACAACTTCTCTTTGAGTTAGTTTGCAAAAGCCCTTTCTAGTCTATAAAGTCTATGAAATTGCTACTCCCTTTGAGTCAGTTATAATCAGGAGCAAAATTTATGTGGAGCTGTAAATTGTGATACTGTGTACAACCAGCTGAAATTTGTGATGGCTTATCTATGGAATTCTTCCTGTGAAAGCTGTTTTGTTCTCCCTCCCTCCCTATTGCTCATTACTGCACCTCTGGAGTCTAATTTCAGCCACCGAGAAAATGACTGAAAGAAGGGTGAAATAAAGTTCTCTACTGGAGCTAATGCTTTTATATCCACTAACTGTATAAGTGGCCTACTTGTTGACATAAAGGAAAATGTCATGAGGAAACAAATAACAAGTCCTGGCAGTTGTGAGGCACAGCAGCTCTGTGACAGATGAGACTGCAGTGGGTGTTGTAAGCTCCTTGCTTACTCTCCTCCCAGCCCTGCCCCTTGCCCAAATTACACTGCCTCTAGCAAAACATTACCCTTCTTAGTCTTGTCATTTGTTTTTTTATCTTGTCTTAATTTTGATATCACAGCTATTTATGATTTCTTTCCCTTCTGCCTTCTCTGCCCTGGAATGACTGTGGGTGTAGTGTTGCTTTCTGCAAAATACAAATGAAAATAATGTCAAATAAAGTTGGGATAAAAGAAGAGAGCCTTTTAAAATTGATCTTTTCCCCCCTAACTTCTGTGCTTCAGATATTTGTTTTAATACTGGAAACAACTCAATGTTTTTCTGCTTTTTAATCCAGAAAAGCTGCAAGCTTAATTTTGAATATGTTCATAATACTGCTGAATGTTTGGGGTTTATTGGAGCAATTCATAGATAATGATATCTAATGTATGATTCACTTTAATGAATTTAAGCTGATTATTTACAATATAGTGAATATTCAAATTGGATGTTGCTAAATAGGCATACAGTTGTAACTGATTTCAGCAGCACTAGTAGGGCTGCAGGTATGGTCAGCCTTGTTTCGCTGTATTTCTTCTTCAGCTTTACATTTCATTGTCTTATAAGAGTTATCTAATTGCAAACAAACCCAGGCATTTAAGAGCTTGAAAATTATCTACTGGATCAAAGCACAGTAACTGAGACCTGTGGTGTGCATGTGTATCATTGCATTGCTGCTCCTATTGAGGTAATTTTGCTTAATTTAATTTTGTTGGAAATGTTTTACCATTCACAACTGCTTATCAATATGAGCTGTGTGAAGTAAAGACTGTGCCCTCAAGTCTGTGGCACTGACAGTGAGGATCATTATCAAGATGGCATATCAAGGATGGATATGATTATGTTGGTGAACACATGCTCTCCTTGCAGAATGACAGAAAATTAAGCTTCTTCTGTATGCTTCGCATGAGGTCAGAAGTATCCCTTTTTATTTTAAAACCTTGAATGTTTTTCCTCTTGTAAAATAATCGCTTTGATTATTTTGGACTGCAGCGAGTATCTACTTCTTAGTACTGAGTACAGTTACTAGACTGTAGTAGTCAGAAAAGAGTAGGATGCAAAAGGAACCATAAAAATAAATAAAAAAGATGAATTCTGAATATTTATAAATATTTAAGTATCTGTTTTAAGCAAAATATTTAAATGCAGTATACAGCACATAGCTATGATGTTTTCAGCAAGATACAGAGATAGAATATAATTCTGTTTGCCGTGTGGTTAGTAGCACTGAGAAGGAGGCAGTGAGCCTTTGCTTCAAGCTGTCAGTCTGAAGGAAGGCATGAAAAGCTCTACTCAATTATCCATCATTAGCCACCACACCTCCAGTGGAGGTTTTTTACCACAGCATTATATCTGTGTTGAAACACTAGTAATTCTTCAGCTTTGTTTATTCATGTTATCCTGCTGAGGCTGAGTGGCTAAATTTTGGGTTTTACTCTGTGGTCAGTTAATTAAATCCATCTGAGAACAGCCAGTCAGGACAACAAATACCCAGCCTTGTGTTAATCTCCTTAAACCCTCTGCTCTTCAGCCCAGCATAGCACAGGGGTGGTTTTGTCCATTTAACAGTGAAACACCAGCTCTGCTGTGCCTCATAGAAGGTGGTCATGCCCTCCTTCCACTCTTTAGAGAATTCACGTTCATCCTGGATGTTGTCCACCCACCTCTTTAGTGCCTGTGCTCAGGGGCAAGAAAGGCATTGCACCAACCCTTTGGGGCTCAGAAGCCTGTGCAGATCCCCTGGCTGGGAAATGGGCTCCCTGGCTTCTCCCTGGTGACTCTGCCTGGCTTTCTGCAGGACTTAAGCTAGCTCATCTTCCAGGTCCTCAGTAAGATGCACTTGCATCATTAAATTCCAATGTTTTATGCATTTTCATTGGCTGATGTTAGTATTTATGAAGCACTTTCTATTCAGAAGTTAGGGCAACACAGAACACCTTTGGGAGCTACTGTGCTATTACTACCTTGCCTCATAGATGAGAAGGTAAATTGACTTGCCAAAGGCCATGCAAAGCCTTGAAGGGAACCAGATATATAGCACGGATCCATCAATGGGTCCTTTTCCCTGCGCAGTAATACCTTTGCTTTAGATAAAATAGAAAAAAATACTGGAAATGTAAGAACAGGAACCATTAAAAAGCAATGCAAATGCAAACCATTTTTCTGGTGCAATTATCACAGAAGCAACCTCAAGAAAGCAGTATGCAATGAGTTCCTTTCTATTAGTAAATTAATGCCTCAGCCGTGCCATCTGACTGCCTGCCAGCTGAGTTCTGCTTAATGTTGAATGAGCCTGAGGCAGAAATACTGAGTCCTGTGCCACTCATGAAGCCAGTAACTGTATGTTTTTCATTTTGTTTCAGTGGTTTGGTCCAAAATAGTCTGCCCGTGGCACCTAGAAATTAGATGTTTGTAAGTATGATCCCACATACACAGAGTGGGAGCTGATTTGCAGTATCCGTGTTGCTAGGTTTTGGCAGATTCATGTAAAAGAAATCAACTTTGATCAGCTGCGAGGGAGAAAGCATCCCCCTTATATGTGTTTCTCAGTCAAGGATGAGTGCCCAAACCACAGCAAAGAACTGAAAGGATAATTGGTTTGAAAGCGGAAGTTTTCATCCTTAAAACTATGTTTGCCCTGTTGGGTCAGTGTTTGGGCATTTACAGCTCTGAAGTATTATAAAGCAGGAACATATTTTACAGGGAACAGCACCTGAAATATGAACTCTTTCTCAAGCACCAAAGATCTCCCCCCCTGCTACTTTCAAAACTCGCCTCTCATATAAACCCTTCCAGCAGACGTGAGACATCAGCAGTCTGAAAATGAGCCACACCAAGGAATACCAGATCTATAATGATCTATTATTGATGTGTCTTCCCATTAAGTACTCTCTGATCCCATTATGGTAACATTGTACAGTTTGAGTGCAGTGTTTTACAGTACTTAACGTGCACCACATCGTTGCATTAGTCAATGTGAAAGTGGGTAGGTATGAGGTGCTTGCCTTGCCTTTGTGGTTAAAACAGTATTGCACAGGATCTAAACCTTGTTTTAAAATTTAGGAAGAATGTGAATCACTTGTTATCTACACTGCTTTTTTGTATCTTGCTTTTCAGCTTTCCCACTGTCCTTCCAGTTGCTGTTAAATAGTAAAAGCAAAAGTTGCCATGCTCAACAAGAATTTTAGTAGGCCCCCAAACCCGTCATGCTGCTTCTCCAAATTTACTTTCCGACTTCTTTTATCTTGCAATGACTTCTGTTGCTTTGTTACTTTTTCTTCAAGACTCTTGATATGGCCTGCCCTTCCAAATTAAGGTGCTTGAGGCTCGGTGATCTGGGCAGAAATAGAGGCAAGGATCGCCTGAGACACATCGAATTTTAACGGTTTTTATTTTTCATAGTCAAGTTAACAGAACTACTGGCTTTTAAAAGAAACTACACCATGCAAAATGCAAAACACAGATGTGAATTCTTAACACTTACCTGGGAATAAACCCTGATTAACATTCAGCCAATGCAGATTAAACACAGGGGGTAAGGGAGACTGTTGTGGGTTGTTCTAGTGAGCGTTTTGGAGCGCTCAGTCTTCCCTTCCTGGGAAGAAAGTTGTGAATTGTTTTGTTGTGCATGTGGACACACAGGAGATGACTTTGCTGGCCCTCTCTTGCCAAAGCCCTGTTTGCCAACATCCTCATCCAAAGCATATTGAAACTCTCAGCTGATCTTTTTCAGTGGGATCAAAACAGACTTGCAGGTGATGTAGACCCTCAGAAGGCTGTTCATAGCATAAATAAAGGTATTAGGCTGCTGATTTCCTAAGTGTCACTCTTTACTTGGGCATAGGAAATCCAAGTCGTGAGACCTGCAACTTGTATTAATGTAGCAAAATGGAGATTGACAGATTGATGCTGGCACACCTCTCAGCTGCCAGCTGCCTTGTAATGACTTGACCAGCTGTGATATGAGCAGGAATAATTTCTGGGCTCTTTCTTTAATTTTAGAGTCATTATTTATATCTTGGTAGTATTTTATTTAGTAGTTTGTGGAATTGCTTTTAGCATTCCTAAAGACTTCTAAATATCTCTTTGGACCAGAGAGGAACTGGATGACACATCTGAGATGTCTTAAAGAATTGACCACTGGGCAGTGACAACAGGTGCCAGATCAAAGATGAAAGAACAAAAAAGCTCCGCAAAAGAAAAAAGAGCTCCCTTTCTCTTTTAACACTGTAAAGATCCTGTAGTGGATGAGTGTTAGAGGCAGTCATGGCTGGTGATGAGCTGAGGTTGGGGAAGCAGAGGGAGCATTGATTTGCTCTATTTCCATTGCTACCACCCACACTGTGCGTGTTGTGACTCAGTGCTGTCCCCAGCCTGCTGATGCTCTCCTGTGGTTATTGTGGCCAGACACAGCAGCAAACCCTACTGCTACCTGTTCCATCTGAGGGGAAGCTGAGCTGGAGGTCACTGATGGCTGAGGCACATGTTCCTGATCTTATCCAGCTTCTTTCTCCAAGTTTTGTGCTCTTACATAGCTAAACTGTCATTTGTATGGGGAGTCAGTGCAGCAGGACCATAACAACAGCAGTAACTTTCATAGCTTCTGGTTCTGTGATCCCTGTGTAGGGACTCCTGCTTACTGCCCTTTGAGATGTCTCAAAACCTCAGAGATGTTCAGGCAAAAGTGTCTGTTCCTGCTGGGATGATAAGTGACTAAGAAAGGGAGGTGGATAGAACTGGGAGAGGAGTTGGCCTTGAGTCTGTTGTTACTTTGGAAGGGAGAGGTGCTTCTCGCTCTGCTGCTATTTCAGAGTCCCCAGTTTCTCAGCAGTAATAGCCAGGAGCAAGTTGATTTTTCTGTAGCCCAATGTGCTGGGCAGCAGAATAGAGCTAAGGGTGTTTTTGCCAAAGGTTATAGTTTGCCATGCCTTCCAGTATGGTTTTTTTCTTAGTTTCGTCTTAGGCTTCTTGCAGTTAAAGAAATGAGGCAGGGGGAGTTCTCTGTTCATGTAGGAAGTTGGGTCATCCATAGGAATAAAGAATTAACTTTTGTGGTTTAGTCAATAATTTCTGATTTCTCTGGGTTGATTTTGGGGAAAGTAAGAATGTGCTTCTCATTTCCCACTACCTTTTGGAAACAGTCTCCCTACCCTCTGTGTTTAATCTGCATTGGCTGAATGTTAATCAGGGTTTATTCCCAGGTAAGTGTTAAGAATTCACATCTGTTTTGGATTTTGCATGGTGTGGTTTCTTTTTAAAGCTAGTAGTTCAGTGAACTTGACTATGAAAAATAAAAACCGTTAAAATTCGATGTGTCTCAGGTCATCCTTGCCTCTATTTCTGCCCTAGTGCTGTTCTTACTCTTTATTCCTATCAGAACTCAGTGAAGTCTGCTTCCAATTGGTGCTCTTTCAGAGAATGGACCTATTTTTTCTGGCAGCTTTAAGTAACTCTGATTGTTCAGTCTTTGTATTGGCTTGATTGTGTTTTATAGCAGTGTCATGGTTTCTGTAAGGATACTTTTTTTTAATAGTAGAATGACCAGAACAGTAAGACCTTTCAGAAGACTAGAATGAGTCTGTGAAGTGTGTGAATTGAAATACCAGAGGACCTGATACTATTTTTTTCCACTTTTAATCTTAGTACTGTGTCAAGAGATGATGAGTAGCTGGATCTGGAGAGTTTCTAAGACAAGTAATCTGCTTAGGGGATGTGGAATGTGGGAAAAAGACGCATTAGAAAAATAAAAAATTCCCCACATCCTGGCTGGTTTTATTTTTTGTTAACAGCTTAAAAATCTCTTTACTCATTATGTTTCCCATCTAAAATATGAATAATCTTTATATCTTTATTTTAAAAAGTCAGATTCAGGGGGTTAAACTGTGTTTTAAGCTGCAGCGTGTGGGATTTAAAATAAACAATTTTCCAATTAGACAGTTGAGTCTGCAAGTACCTGTGTAGATACCTCCCTGTGAACATAAGGTTGTCTGTAGACAGGTTAATTTGCTTATTTGACTGTTTCTGCCTTCTTTCTGAACTGCCACTTGAAATATCTACTCTCCGTTAAAAATTGGAACAAAGTCTAGCATTGTAGCTTGTTTTATCAGCTTCTCATAGGTAGGTAACTCAGTGAACTCAAGAGGGGATCATATTGGTAAATAATTTAGTTTAGTTTATAGTCTGAGCTGCTTAGGCAGTGTGACAACAAAGTTAAAAACATTAAAACATTTAAGAAATAAAACACTGAAGATAAAAACTGCACAGATACCCACGATTTAATGCTTTTTTATGTGCTTATTTTGTCTCAAATAAAAAATGTGTTAAATTCTTTTGAAAGACACAAGGACTTAAACAAGTCTCTGGTTCCTCAAGTGGGGGATTCACTTGTACTTTTGTAATTAAAAAGAATATAAGTGCCTGGCCTTCAGTTGACTCAAGAGTGGGAGTAATAAAGTTTGCTGGAAAGCCAAAAAAATATTAATCAGCGAGTCTTTCACATTTGACCAAAATGATTTTTTTTTTTTTTTTTAACTTGAAGTAACATGTTACCATCAGAAATCTGGATGTTAGGCTGTCACCATTTTTTACTTGATTTGGGAAGGGCACTGCTGATGTGTGGGGACAAAATTAAACATCTTCAGCAGCTACATTGTCTGTTTCTGCCTTAGTTTAGCCCCAGATGGCAGCGAAGTACCAACCCCCACACCCATCTCCTGGGGGGTAGAGAAAACAATCAGAAAAATAATACGTGGGTTGAAATAGTATAGTTGCTATTTGAAGTAATGTAAAATATAATAATAATAATAAAAAGGAAAACAGTGGAATAAAATTCTCTGAGAGCATAAGCACTGCTCAGCAACAGCCAAAACATCAGTGGGTTATCATCAGTGGCTTATCCCAAATCCAAAACACAGCGCTCTACCAGCTACAAGGAAGAAAATTAATTCCATCCCAGCTAAAACCAGTTTTGGTCACCACAATGTAAGAAAGATATTCAACTCTTAGAGAGCATCCAAAGGAAACCAAGGTGGTGGAGGGCCTTGGGGTGAAGCTGTGTGAGGAGCAGATGAGGTCCCTTGGTCTGTTCAGCCTGGAGGAGACTGAGGGGAGACCTCACTGCAGTCACAACTTCCTCGTGAGGGGAAGAGGAGGGACAGGCACTGATCTCTGCTCTGTGGTGACAGTGACAGGAGCCGAGGGAATGGCCTGAAGCTGTGTCAGGGGAGGGTTAGGTTGGATATCAGGAAAAGTTTCTTCCCCCAGAGGGTGGTTGGGCACTGGAACAGCTCCCCAGGGCAGTGGGCACAGCACCGACCCTGGCAGAGCTCAAGAAGGGTTTGGACAATGCTCTCAGGCCCATGGGGTGGGTGACTCTTGGGAATGGTTCTTTGCAGTGCCAGGATTTGATGATCTTTATGTGTGCCTTCTAATTCATCTTATTCTGTGATTCAGTTTCTTATGCCAGACTAAAAAAGAAAAGTAAACCCAGGGTGTTTATTATCTATAGAAAACTGTCCAAAAATACTTGCAACTTTTGTGTTATGAGCATTTGGCACAGAGGAATACAGCAGTCAATCTTTTAAGAAGTGCTGCATTGGTATCAGCTCAAAGGAAATGTGTCAAGTACTTGGGACAGGATTGGATGTGCACTTGTCTAATTATCTTGGACAGCAGTGAAAGCCATGCATCTGTTAACAGACAGCAGGATGGAGTTAGGCAGGTAGGCAGAGCACCCAGACAAGCCTTGCAAAGATGGGAAATCTCACAAACATTAAATTTAAATGTGTGTTGCTTGTGTCTGCAACCCACCTTCAGCGGATGCTTTGACAAGTCGGCTTCAAAGCTGCCTGAGGACAAAGAGTGAATGTTTCAGAAGTACTTGAAATCTAATTTAAAATACTATTTCACTAATTAGTATTCTTTCAATCTAAAACTCTGTTAAGAATTAGAAACCTTTATATGGAATACTTAAGACTGCAAATCCTTTATGGATGTCATAAGCACATCTTAACATGGAGAGAAATAAGCCCCAGGTTCTCATGTAGCTGAATGTGACTTTTCAGAAAGTCTGCAAAGATGGACAAGAAGCAGAGATCTTGAACTAAATATTTTATAATACTTTATAATCCTGGGAAATCAGGACTTACTCGGTTTGATTCTCAGAAATTGGTCTGAAATGTTTCATTTTCATAAGTCTTTTGGCACCAAATAAGTGTCCTTCCTTAGTGCTGTGGAAGTTACATGGAACCATGAGCCATATGAGTCTTCAAAATGTGTTACTAATGTTCTGATGCTTCTGAGAATTGCCCTGGTGAGCATCAACTTGCTCTGAAGGAAATAGTGTTCATTTAAGGAGAGATGTGTTAAACTTTCAGATTTTAAAAACCAAACCAAACAACCTATTAGAGGAGAACCAGTACATTCCTTGCTTTTGTAATCTCATAGAGGTTTACAAATACTAATCATAAACTGCATTTAAGGACTTGATGTAATTTGCTTTGACTTTATGGTGTAATTTGAAGGACTGCTTGTTTAGAAAGTTAGAAAGATTTCATCCCAAATAAAGAATGAATTAATACAATAAAACCAAACCCGATAACTCTATGCTCTGTCACTCCAGGCCAATGTATCACATCAGAAAAGCTGGTTCCATCCAAGGTGAAAGTGGGGGAAGGCAAGTCGATGACAAATAACAAAGTACTGATATTGCTGGAGAGCTGACAGCTATGACTGAAGGTCATTACCATGACATTATCATTATCTGGGCAGGATTAAATTAAGTCCAGAACTAATTATATTGTCCTTTCCAGAAATAGTCCAGAAATACTCCTGGTAAATGTCAAAAATACAGTTCAATATTTTGATGTTTGAAGCTTGACACTCAATAAGGGGCGCATGTGTTTGTGCAATCACAATAAGTGGGAAGGAAGCCAGTAAAAATGAGCAGTATTGGAATATTTTGTAGTCCTCAATCTACCCATGCCAATAAAACTCAACAGGATGGATACAGGCAGACACTGCAGTCACACACCATATATCTTCATTCTTTTGAGAGGGGAAATAACTGTTTTTACCACTTCTGCCAAAGCTAATTTTTCCAACCGTCAAGCCTTACTTTCATATATCCTTTCTTTCCAACTTGCTGTAGTTAAAGTACTTTGAAAAAATATTTATCTTCAAAACATGTCAGGCAAGTGTACTTTTGTGATTTATTCTTTCAAGTGTCCTTTTTCAATCTCTTTTCTATGTGTATCTCTCTTCTTTCGGGGTGTATATTTGTGTGTTTTTTCTTGTATATCCAGTATTTTTATGCTATGCCTATGCCTGTCTTGATTATTTGCTCCACTTTCCTGTTTACCTACATTGGCATTTCTCAGTGTTACTGCCTTTATTGCTACAATACTTGCCAGAAGTGTAGCTGAATTTATCATTGAACAATTTCAATTTCTTTTCTGTTGCTCTTCCTGCCTTGCTTTATACCTGCACGTTTCTTTTGGCTTTACTCTCTGCCCACAGTGTGTTTTGCTGAAATACAGCATCTTTCTTTACCTCTAGTTTAGTTTCAGTTTATTTATGGGTACAAACACAACTATATTACAGGTGTTACTTAAAAGTTACCCCATCTGTTCATCTTAGCAATGGGATTTCTGGGATTTAAGCCCAATTTCCTTTCTAAGGAAGTTCCTTGCAGAGATGCGTCAGCTATTCCTGTAGTCATCAAACTGGATGGCAGTCAAGGCAGGTTTGTTCTTTCTCCTATTTCTAGTCAAGTTTATGCCTCTCTTCTCTCACTTCGTGCCCTTCTGTGAAATCCCTGCTATCAATTTCAGTTCTTTTATTCCTTTTTTTCCCCCAGTTTCTAGCAGAAACTTGCATTTGTATTTTTGTGTTTGGACACCTCTTTATTTTTTACTGAAGCAAGACTTCTTGCACATAGTGTGAATAAGACATTTATGGGCAGGTTTGTACACAGAAAGGGTGAAGAAATGGCTCTACTGCTTTTGATCCTGTACTTAGAGACCAGTGAAGTTGTGCTGGGGAAGACTGGTGGGGAATAAGTAAGGAAGTATGGAAGTACAGTGGGAATGGGAAGTACTTTGTGAATGGCTCTGTTTTATCTCCTCAGAAGAGCTCCCTGCTATCACTGTGGGCCACTAGGTACGTCCATCCTCTGAGTGAAGAATCTTTTCCTGATATCCGACCTAAACCTCCCCTGACGCAGCTTCAGGCCCTTCCCTGGGTCCTGTCACTGTCACCACAGGGCAGAGACCAGTGCCTGTCCCTCCTCTTCCCCTGAGGAAGCTGTAGCTGCAGTGAGGTCTCCCCTCAGTCTCCTCCAGGCTGAACAGACCAAGGGACCTCAGCCACTCCTCACACGACTTCCCCTCAGGGCCTTCACCATCCTCATGCCCTGCCCCAAAACTCCCCCAGCACTGGAGGTGAGGCCGCCCCAGCGCAGAGCAGAGCAGGACAATCCCTCCCTGGCCCGGCTGGCGATGCTGTCCTGATGTCCCCAGCACAGGGCTGTCCCTCCTGGCTCCAGGGCACTGCTGCCTCATGTTCAGCTTTCCATCGACCAGGACCCCCCAGGTGCCTTTCCGTGGCACTGCTCTCCAGCCTCTCATTGCCCAGTCTGTCTGTCCATCCAGGGCTGTCCATCCCAGGAGCAGAATCCAGCACTGTCCCTTGTTGAATTCCACATGGTTGGTTTATAAGACTTTGTTTAAACTTGTAATTTCTTTAAGAACATGAAGGATGAGGAAGAGAATAAGCAAATACTCTTCACTTTAAAGCAGTAATATCGACAAACCCCTAGTATTCTTCATCTCTGAAATTCTGTGCTTTGCTTAATGTCTGCATGAAAACAACCCGTGTGGTGATCTGGCTCTCAACATCATCAGTCTTAGGGTTCTGATGCACGCAGTGCAGATCTTTTGTAGTTCTTTAATGGATTTCTTCAAGGGAAAAAGTAGTTGATCTCCTAATACTGTGAAATCACAAGCTTCCTATAATTTCATGCCCTTAATCAAGCAGAACTTTCCTCTCTGACCTTGAGAGATACAGGGACAGGGAGAAAAAACAAAATGCAAACCCACTCTATCACAGTGTGCCTTGTGCCTCCCTCCCATAATGAAAGTCAGTAGCAGCTGCAGTTTAGAGAGACAAATGAGAAACCAAAGCCTGCACGTCCTGTAGTGTCTCTGGAAATGTCTATGGGATACAGGGATTCCTTGCATCTCCTCTGGAGCTCAGCGGTGTATTGGAGGCTGCCAATTTCTGGGCTCTGGGACCTCTGTGTTTGCAGGGTTCAAATGCTTAGATCACCTGAAGCTGTAAAACAGAGAAGTGCATCCCTACAAAGTACTGCTCAGAGTAAGAGGACATACAATATTGTTCTGCGGCCTTTCCATACTTGTTGTTTTGCTTTGCGTTCCAGGTGTTCATTTTTTCCTGGAGTGCTGTCTTTTCCATTTGGTTAGGTTGCTGGCTTGCCGCACTGCTTGCATATTTACTTTTTTCTCAGCCCTTGCTTCTGTCCTTCTCTGACTCTCATGTTAATACTTGTCATATTTTTACTCCAAAAGCAGCTCATGAGTTATGTGTCTGTGTCTACGTGCATTTGTCAATCTTTAAGGAATCACTCAAAAAGCCAAAGAAACCCTCCTGATTGTTGTACATATTAGACTTTTGTCTTTCAGCTTGTCCCACTCATTGGTAAACAATATTTCTTACTAAGTGTTTGTGAAGTTCTTAGTGCAAGAGGGATTGCAGGCCTTAATTGTGTGATGTTCTTGTCCAACTAAGAATAATTTAGCTTAGTGAGTATTTTTTTAATCACTGCTAAGATTATGAGTAGGCTACATTAGGCTCCTTAAAGTTGTTTTTTCTTTATTGTATATAAGGAAAAAACCCACGTATTTTGTAGTCAAATTATGTGTTTGTTCTAGAACAGCACAACATATTTTTATGCTTGAGTGTTTGCATATCCTTCAAATAATATTGCTTGTATGCCTAATGCAAGTCTTCTCTATGCTGGTGTGCAGTTAACTTATGTTTAATTTATAGTCTTGGTGAATTTAAAAACAGACAAAAAAATGAACAGCAGAAAACAACCCTGGACAGTCTCATTAAGTTGGTGAAAGATGAGATGAAAAAGTCAGTGATCCTTTGCCAGAAAATCTTGAAGATTCTAGCCCCATCCCAGCAGAGTCTGGTTTCTTTTGGCTTTATCAGTCTCAGTCATTGTCTCTCCCAGCAGAAATGTGTTTGCTTCGGCTCCAACGCTGCCCTAAGTCCTCAGGAATAATTATACCAGTTCTGCATAACTTGTGGGGAGGCTAGAAGGAACCAGTTAGGTAAATATGGGTGTTTTTAGTGGGTTTAAAATATTTAACAAGTTATTTTCATAATCAAAATATTAAAAAAAAAAATCTGTCCTTTCAAATATTGTAATGGAACTTAATGTTTTTGCATAGTGAAGGGTATTGTAGAAAAAATTGCAGTGACATTCCTAAGTACAGTGTGTTATTTTTTCCATTATTATGTGAATTTGAGTCCATTTACTTTCCTAATTGTATTTTGCAGTCGTCATTAAACTACCCCAGCAACAAACCAAACCCAAGTCAAATGATGTGGGGAAAAAAGCTTTTAATTACCTCTGTCAGAATAATTTCTAAACTATAATTTTTTTTTAACCATCTTTATCTTCTTTTGAAATCTGTTGTACTGCGTCTATGAACCTTATGATGAAATGTATTAATACCAGACAATCTGGTTTAGGTTATGTTTTATTTGAAATCATCATAAATTGTGATTTTTCTGCTTTTAGAATTTAATTGACGTCAATTTGTTTCCTTCGGTATTAAACATTCACACATATTTGTGATCTATGTTGTCTTTGGGTCTTGGTAGGTGCTAATGTTTGTAAATATGGGATTATTAAATACCCAAAATAATTTGTTTTGAGTTGAGAAAAGTATGAGATTTATTTCATTATATAATTTTAGATTTAAAGAAGAATAAAGGAAGCCTCCAAAGCTGGAAATGCAGTATTTCCAAGAAACACTTAGGAAAATTGAACTGTTACTCATAATTTTTTTGATCTGCTGGGAGAGGAATTCATATTCTTCCCTGCTATAGCCTGATGTCATTGTCCTTGGTTTCAACTGACATTAAGGGAAGTTTAAGTTGTCTGGTACCTTCAAGACATGCTCAACATCTCACAGAAGGACACCATGTAAAAACAGCTGCCACCCTGTTACATGACTTCTTACAAGTTTTTTCTGTTTCTTCCTCTTTGATTATGTTGATTTTGCAATTCACCCTTAGTGGCAAATACTTGTGTATTCCCTCTCCTGAGCCTGCCTTTTTTGTCCAGGCTCAGTCCTGGTTGGTACTTGAGAATTTAAACTGTTTTCTGCACGTCACTGTTCATTATTATGTACATGTGCAATAACTGTGGCAAATGAATGAAGTTAAGGTCAACAAAGTTTTAGTTCAGGGTTGAATTCTCAGCTGCCTTTTCTTTAAAATGCTGTTTGGAAGAAGGCTAGCTGACTTTGAGATAACAAAGTATTTTTAAGTCTGCACTTGAGAAAGCATGCAAATACTACCTGAAATTTCACTGAATTTAATTTCTACGACTATTAGAGAATTTTCTTTAGCTACCAATCCAAAGGAAGGATACTAAATGTCAATGGAAAAAAAGTATGTGAATCAGTGAACATGCATTTTGCATCTCTGGGTGGAGATACATCTGCTGCCTGATAATCATGGGATCTCTCATTATGATCAGAGATTTGTTACAGAGTGCAGTCCTCAAATACTCATCCTCGCAAGTCACATAACTTCTGCATTAACAGGTTGTTCTATGCAGTGTAGATTTTATTTTTTTATTTTTTTGCAGAAAAAAAGAAACCAAAAAAGCTGTTGAGAGGTTGGAATAGCCCTATTTTCTCTCAGAGGAGAGAATACGCTGTGCATGGTGGCTTTTTACCAGGCAAGGCTTCGACCTTTGTTATGATGCAAAATTTTTACAAGGGAAGACAATGATGATGATGCTACTGGAAACCTGAGTTGGATTTTAAGGTATCAATTAAAATATCACAATTCCCCAAGAACTGGTTCCTCCTGTGTGTGTTTTAAGTAACTTGGAAATAGGTGGGAAAGAAACTTTGACTGTGAAAAGCTAAAGTGTTGTGTATCAGACATATTCAGACTTCTGTGATCAAAGTGGTGAGAGATGGCCGTAATGAGAAGTGAATGCATGAGAGTATTTAAGGTTTAAACTGAAATGTGGTTGTTGAAGAGGCTGAAGAGTTTCTGTCAAAGAAGAGCAGAGAAAAGAGTACCCCTAGGTGGAGAATGCAGCTGATCTGCAGAGGTGTTTTTTATCTTTATCCTAGTCTCTGCTCAGGGATGGATCCAGTCTTTATAGAGTAGTTTTAATACTGCTCTACAGATGTCTGTAGAAAATGGAGTATCCAATGTGTTTACAAACTTGTGCTGTTGCTTTCAACATAGTAACTCTTTCTAGGAGAATGTCTTTGAGTAGAATCATAGAGGTTGGCAAAAATAGAACTGCACAATTTATCATTTGAAGGCTAGAGAAAACTCTGGTTGGATTTTGTGGCAGGAAAAATGGTACTGGATCAAATCTGGATTTGTGGTCTCATGCAGTTAACCACCAGATATTTTACTTTTGGCATTCTATGTTTTGAATCTTTTAAACGGAATTCACTTCAATAGTTCCATCCACTGAGAAGTGCCCTTGTATCTGTCAAGACTTAATTCTTTAAAAGTATTAACAGCCCCTTCCAGCTGGGGTTTTTTAAAGTGTCAAATGCCGAATTCTACTCTTTCTTCATACGGAAAGCTATTTTTAAAGTGATGGTATGTTCTTGCCTGTTTCTTCTTAAGCTTAATGCAGCTGTTATCATGCTGGAGCCACTGGTAATCTCTGCATTGCTATTGCTTTATGATTCTCTTCCATTACTGCAGTTCTCTTCATTAGTTCTGATGGCAAAAAAATATATTTGTAAACTACTTTATTTATCTGCCTGCAAAATTAGTTTGTTCTGCACTTAAGAAATTAATTGTGGCTACGAGCAACAAATGCTGCTTTGCAGTCCGGTGTGCCTCTAGCTCAGCTTTCAACTCCAAGTTGCCACTTTTCCTCTTCCATGGTAATATGGCTCTTTTTGAGGCTTTGTGCTAATTAAGCAAGCAAGATGTAACTTTTAAGAGTTTACTTAGGTAGGGTGGATGATGGTGGACCTGTGTATCCGTGGATACTCTCTTGTCCAGGGACTCTGCTCGAGATAACGTCGGAATTGAAAGTCAACACATCTCATCTGCACTATCATTACTGGAGTGTTTGCAAAGACACGATCACTGTTAATTTAGAAGATTTAATTTAAAATGGAGGAATTAAGGTTCAAAAGCTATATTTGGTGAATAAACTGCTTTAGAAGAGGTGAGGGCTCTCTCAATCTTGAGGAGGCAATTTCATCACAATTCAAAAAGAGGTCAGCTAAATTTCCATCTACGTTGCAGGGTATGAACATTAGTGTATTTGAAAAAGACAAGTAAGTGCTAGAAATCTATTGGGAAGAGGGCCATAAAACTGTCTGTAACTCGAGGCCCTAAATTTAGGGCACTCTAATTAAAATTGACTTTGTATCTAAAAATTGCAATCATATTCCAAATCTATTTCACTATCTACTAGAAATATACCACTTTATTTCTGATAGACCAGTTTTTTTGTTTTTTAAAATAATCCAGCTAGTTTTGTTTGGCTATTGGGAAGTGAAGATAGAAATTCTTATGCCTTAAACCCTTCTCTTTGTGTGTAAAATCTCCTTTTTTTGACAAAACATTGCATTTCTTGTTATAAAATTCTGGAGATTGAAATAAGACTTAGTGTATGAACTTAAAATTTCAGACCAGCTCAGACTGGGAGAATATATGAATGGAAGAAAATAGAAAGTAAGAGATTTTGTCAGTAATACGGTGTATATAGATTTGAGAATGAGATGTAGCTTCTGAAAGGATTTGAAAACTATCCCTGGGTTCTTCAAGCGTAAGCCTCCAATGCCACCTTGTATACTCAGTTTCATATCAGGGCAAATTGATTTTTCCATAAAGTAGCTTGTTTTATTTGTCTGGAGACCAGTTTTTACTTCTATAGTCTAACCTAGAAAAAAGAATCTATTTTCAGAGGTACCAGTAATAAAAGGTACTAGAAATGTAACTGGTTTTATAATGCAATATGCAGTGAAATCTGTCTGTATACAATCTGTCTCTGGCACTTGTAAAAGGGTGGGAGTTACAGCATTAATGTTAATGAGACCTGTGTTTATTGTAGCCCTGACATAATGAACTGAGAGCTTTTATGCTCTGGGTTTGTTCCTCACCGGCAGCTTTGGGTGACGAGGTCGTAGGGGTGTTCTGTTGATGTGCTCTTCTGTGTTCATTAGTTTAGATTGTTTTATGAATGCTGTTTTTCATATTTTTGCCTGTTGTTCCTTTCCTTTTCTGGAAAAAAAGGACCTTATTTATTGTTTGGTTTGCAAGATTATTTTCACATTTTAAATGGATAACTTGAGTTTTATTAAAGTGAAACTAGAATCATGGGATGAAACTGAGAAGCAGAAAACATTGGTTTGAAAACCAGGCAAACTCTGCAACTGACTTAATGCAGTCTTTTAATGTGAATAGTGAAGCATCTTGAGTGAACCATCGCTTGAGTAATGTTAAGATCCTGAAAAAGAACTTGGGAGTGGTCTTTTGATTAGTTTCCTTGACTGTGTCCATATTGCCTGCTTTCTCATTCCATAATTGCCTTTTGAAATCTTCATTCTTGAATTACTTCTTTTTAAAAATTACCACGTGCATGAAAACTTTGCAAAAGCCTGCGGGAAGGTGGAACCAAACGGAAATGGCTACACTTTGTGCAGCAGAAGTGGCCTGTGCTTGTGTGATGCTGTATTTTGTTACCTAGAGTACATTGGGTTTGCTTCTGGAATATCTGAACAATGAAGGCAATTTAATCCCGTGACCCATGCTCTCAGAAGTGTACACAGTCCTGGGGAACAGGTCCTTACTCTGAGCAGCTGTGGCATTTGTATTTGTACTCCTGTCTTTGCCTGTTGATTTGTGCCTTTGTTTTATTTTCTTTATCTTGTTTACTTGCCTCCAACTCTGGATGAAACTTATTTGTCTTCTTTGAGGGTGACATGGCTGCCACAGAGGAGGGTGGTGAGTGCCCACAGTGACCTGAATGGAAGGAGTCAGAGGTTGGAGTCCCTGTGGGAAGTGGGGAGCTGAGGTTCCCTAATGAAGGTTTTTTTAACAGAGGCTGCAGTATGAAGCAGCCTTTTGAAAAGAAAGCAACAGCAAAGTTTTTTCGTGTGTGGATCCTAATTTTCTCAGTATGTTAGACATGCTCAGAGTCTGCTGCAATTAGCAGGCTGAGCCTGGAGAAGGCCGGTGTGATGCAGAGAAGCACTTGCCCAGCCTCTTCACCTGGAATGAATGGAATCTTGATTTCTTCTGCAATCATCTCAGACCATGCTCTCTTTCTGAAGACATCTTATGTGTAGTGAGTTTTACAGAAAATGTTTTAATCCACCTAAGCTCTTGGTAATGGGCTTTATCCAGTGTTTTTCAAATGCGACGTATAAAACTTGGAAACATTATATAACTTATACACTACAGTACCTTACCTTCTTCTTGCTGCTATAATACACTTACTGTTGCACTAATGCAGGAGTATAAAAGTGTGATGCAATTCTGCAGTGGTGTAATTGAAGTCCTGATTCTTTCATCTCAGCCTGTTTGGCCTTTAGCTTCTCCCTGATAGCCAGGTGGCCTTTCTTTGGTTTGTTTGGGTTTTTTTTTTTTCTAATTAAGGAAACTACTTCAGACGTAATTGTCAGACATAGATTGCAAAAAATTACTAAAATCATTCAATTTATTGCAAGCAAATTCATAGAGATCAATGTTTAAATGAGTCAATAGCTTTGACAGAAGTTCTTAAAAGTTTCAGATATGTTTCTAAAACAAATCAGTAGTCTTGTACATGTAACATTTTGATTGCATGTGATAGACCTACAAAACCTATACCTCTGAAAGGAACTGTTCAGTTGATCACTATATTAAAATGTTATGATTATTAAAAATAAATAGGTAATGGCTTCTCTTGACATACAATAAAATGAAAAATAAGTAACAAAACTGATTACTGTTGTTTTTTAACTTGAAAGTGGAATAATGTTGTTTAGTTTCCTTTCAAGCATGTGTTAACATAGTTGTTTGTGCCAGTATGTTTTGAGTTGTATATCTGGAAAACAGCCAAATAAAGTTCTGTAGGGACCATTTACTTTTGTTAGTCACCCAGTTACTCTAGCATAGACTTTTTTTGTATATTTGTGAAAATAAAATGGAATCTCCAGCACAAAACCCCTTCATTGGTACAATTTAGTACAAGGAGCTAGAAAAATGCTGTTCCAAAATGGGATAAACCCATAGGAAATGTCTTGAAGATAAATGATGGGATTGTCCTGGTCAGTAAGTATATTCTGCACATAAAGGACAATAAATAACATAATCCACTTTGCTGGTTTTATCCAATTTGAGGCAATTCTTTAAGCAAAAACATCTAAATGGTGTTTCACCAGAAGCAAATGAAAGCTTAAAGTAGCCATAGATTTCTTTGCCCAAATTCCTCTGTGAGGTGAGACAATAATTTACTAAAGGATGGCGCCAAGTCTTCTTCTTCCTGTGGCATGCTAAAGGCTTAAATTCTTTTTTTGAGAGCCATTTTATACATGTTGTTAGCGTAAGGCACTCTGCCTGAGTAAAAGTGAAGGAAACTAAAAGGAAAAAAATTAAACTTGGACTGTTTTGGAACTTTATGGCAAAATCAGTAGTCCTTCAAGAAATGAAATGTCTTCTAAAAGAAAAAAACTTAACTCTTTGGATTCTCCATAAACTAACATTTGTTTCTTTCTATTGAGCATGACACGGCAAATAGAGCAGCAGCTTTCAGAGCATTGCTTTTATGAAGATCTAATGGTCTAATGAATAAGTAATATGCCATCTTGTAAAGCTACTGCCTGCTCATAATGCATCCATATTATGGTAACAGATTGTAAATTAAGAAATATATTGTTTCTTTATCTGTTCTGTTTGTGGCTGTCCCATAAGGATAACTGATGGTTCTTCATATCAGGCTTCAGTCATTTGGTAAAATGGATGTTTGGCAGGAGCACGTGTCCTTAGGACACCTTGAGCCTACTGTGATATGAGAGGAGTGCTTCTCTGTGTTAAAGAGAAGTTTACCTAGGGGGAAAAAAAAAAATCATGGGCATTCAATCTGAGTAAAGTTCTGCAGAAAAAAATTAACTGGTGAATTAATACTGGTCTGATGTCTATAGTCAGATTATTTATTTTAGAGTTTGAATTGCTAATTTCTCTTGGAAGTAAATTGGGGGCAAATAAAAATGAGTAAATAGCTGAAAATAATAAATTGTATTCATAAACAGTATGTGTGTCATCTGCCTTGTCAAAATCTACCATTCCTGACAAAGTCATCTTCTGCATCTGCTTGAAAATATAATGATCAAATACATTAATAAGATGCAAATGAAGCATGTTAGCATCACTCCTTAAAACAGAGCTCAGATTTGGGAGTGGGACACAGTGCTTATTTTGTATTTCAAAAAAGGGGCAACAGAAATGTTATTGTTTTACCTCATGCACTTATTTTTGGTGCTTTTAAAATCATCCTTGTGTTACAATATTGTCCAGTACTGAATGGTTCACTCAAGAAATATGGTGCTACTTCTTTATCTCAGACCTTTATCTTGTAAAGATCAAAACTTTTTTTATAATATTTGAAATCTATTCCTTTCAGTTTGAAATCTGTTCCTTTCAGTCTTCTCACTTCGAGCAGTCCATCTTGGGGACATGGAGTGGCAGCAATCCTTAAAAATTATTGCTCAAAACCATACCTGTATTTTCTTAATTGAAGCAATTCTGTTTTTCATAACCAGACTAAAATATAGGTACACCCTCCTGAATATGCTTTTGAAAATATTAAAGTTTTATCTCATTCAAGATCTTGCATGATAATATTAATTTTTTTAATCACAGTCCCTTTCTGAAAGCAATTGATAATGAGGACATTATCCAAGGATGTTAACACACTATATCTCATCTAGGTGGAAAAGATTTTTAAAAAACCAAAAGAGAGTTCAGTTACTTCAGAGAATAAAAGTTTATAAGCTGACTTCACTGATGGTGGAGGACAAATTCTCTTTAATTTTAGTTGCCTAATATAGTAACACATTATTTGTCTGACAGTCTTGCAGCTGCTGTTTTGTGTAGCCATCACCTGTAAAATGAAGGAATTTCATACTGCTTTAATAACAGTGAGAAACTCACAGCTTGACAGCATCTCTCATAAACATGACCCTTTTTGCCCAAGAAGGGAGAGTTGCATTAGAAGAATGGTGGCTTCCTGTTTTTTCTTGTCTTGTCAGTCAATGATTTTTGAGTTTTGTTTTCCTTCCATGCCTAGGAGCAAAGCATAATGGAAAATCAAATGGGTCTTCTGCTTCAGACTATAAGTGATTGATACGTGTTAATTTTGGGTGCAGTTGTAGGTGTTCAGTAGCACTACCAGCAGTGAAGCGGTTTATCTTCATTCAGCATGGTCTTATTCCTGTTTGAACTGTGCAGTCACCTCCCTTATTTCAGGTGAGGTGGACAGAGGTGATGTTGCTCTTTGTGATGAAATGACACAACTGTTTCTGGGTGTTGGGGAAATGGTTGATGAAATGCTTGCAGGTAAATTTTTGTTTGTTTGTTCTTCATTTTATTTATGGGGTTTTTTTGCCATTTAATTGTACACCAGTAATTCTTATAGAGAGAAGACATACAAAACAGGATAAGAGTTTTGCGGGTCTGCATTCTACCTTCTGTTCTCTGATGCATTGCCTGATGGGATTCTCTTGTTTCTAGCAGTGATGATTTGGCTGGAATCAAATACCAACCCAGCACCCAGGCCTCTTTAATTCTTCCAGGTTCCCCATGTGCTTGAATTCGTAGGCATCACTTCCACATGAGAACTCGGAGGAGTGCTTGCTAATCCTTTTACACCGAGCCTATCCCATTTTACAGAAGGGGAGGGAAACTGAATGCCAGAATTGTTGGTGAGGTTTTGCCAAACCCTTTTTGTGTTGCCCAGCTCTCTGTGCCTAGAACACTGCTTGGATGTCAGGTGAGGGAATGGCTGAAGGGCCAATTTAAACACAATGGTCTCAAGAATAACTTTAAGAAACAAAAATCTGGTATTTTATTGGTGGATTAGCCTGCCTGGGGAAAAGGGGACATCTGAAATCTTTGTAGCTCTGAGTTAAGCAATTTCCTGCTCTCTCAAGGGAGGTTTTCCTGTTGGTAAGGAAAATTGTATATAATGGATTTGTTGTGTTTATGAGTCATATATCAGTCATACTCTCACCTCTTCACAGCCTGTTAAAGTAATAAAAATTCAGCTGGATGTTTAAATTGATCCAATTGTCTGCTTCTATTCACCTGTGTATCCTCATCAATTAAACATTGTTTTAAGACATCTGTTGTCATGCTGGCCTTAAGCCAAAACAGTCTTAAACCTTTCAAAGGCTGAAAGTGCTGAAAAAGCTTTGCACACACATTTCTTCCCTTATATCCAACAGGGATAATTTTGGAAACATGGTTTTCCCTTTGTTCAGTGAGAAAATTACCTCCCTTGGGACACACCTAGCATATCCTTGACAGGCCAGATGAATTATAGATTCAAAGCTCTGGGAATTCCCCAAATCACCATGCTTACCCCCAAATTTATGCAAATAATGAAGTGTGAGTACATAAATATTTTGATTAGTGGTGACATGAATAAAGAGGAAGTAGTCTTACTGTGTTTTCTTTATTCTTTAATTATAGAGCTGTGATAAAATATATTAAGGTAAAGAAATGTATTAGAGTAAGCTGTCAAAATAAAATAAAAAGAATAAAACCTACTTGCTTCATAATCTCTAGTGAAATGGAAATTGCTTTTAAAAATACTTAATTAGACCATGGTCCAAAAGGTAGCTATTGTAATCTGTGTGGTAAAAAAAATTTAAATAAATGCTTTTTAATCCTCCAAAAGTTTAATTGCTAGTAGGACTGTGTTTTGTTAATATTTCCATCACTCCTGAAAAGACTTGAACAAGACCTGTATTTTAAGCAAAAGTATTTATTCATATGAGGGGGATTACTTCCAATGCCTAAAGTTAAGGCCATTTTTTTATAAGATCAGCAGAACATGATTTATTTAGTTTAAAGGCACTCTGACCTGGTCTTTAAAGGACGTGTCAAATTAGCATTTCTTCTGCTGTGTTGTCTGTGTGGTCTGCGGTGCCTGATCATCTCAGGAGTATCCAAGAGGAGGATGGAGCCTGGGGGAAGAAAGATCCTGTTTGCTCTGTGCTCCGTAATACATGCAAGAAGTGTTTCCTCTGGACTCCATCCAAGGCTGAGGTGGCTGAAAATGCAGAAGAGTAAGAGGTTTTTGCTAACTGTGAAGCTCAAGAGATGAAAATGTCTTTACTTCTGCCTTTGAGAATTTTGGTCGATGTATCCTGACCTGAAATGAAAGCACAGTGCAGCTTGTCTGTGGTAGCTAGGTAATTGGTATCTGTGCATCTCAGGGTGGGTTATAAAAGGCCAACTCTTCTGAATTATTTAAGTTTTATTTGCCATTTTCTGTTTTTTAGAATTTTAGTAAAGGCACATAAGCTTGTACCTGATGCAATCATAGAGTTCCTGGACCTTCAAGGGTGACTTCCCTTTCCTGAGGGAAGCACCTACACTTCCTTCTGATCTGGGGCTTTACCAGCAGTCCTTGTTATCACTTTTTTCTCTCTTTTCAACGTGCAGTGATTTCCAATATTGTGAATGGTCCTATATGCTCTGTTACAATTAATTTGGAAGCACAGGCTGGTAGAAGCAGTAAGGCACTTCTGCAGATCTTCTGGTCCGACTCTTTGCTCAGAGCAGAGTCAGCCAAGAACAGGGCAGGTCAGGGCCATGTCCACTTGTGTTCTGAATGTCTTAAATCTAGTGGTAGGCTATCTTCACAGTATGAAAAAAACAAAAGAAAAAAGGTGGAATTTTGTGTGTTTCTGTTTGTTCTTGTTGCCTCTGGTCCTGCTTCTGGGCACCACTGGGAAGTCTGGCTCCATCATCTTTACTCCCTCTGTCAGGTATTTGCGTGCCTCCTGTCTTCAATCTGTTTATGTCTTCTGCAGACTTGCTGTGGGAGCTCTCCAGCCCTCTCCCAGCTCACTAACAAAAGTATTAAATAGAATTGACCCCAGTATCAACCCCTGGGATACACTACTGATGGCTGGTGTTCAGCTGAGCATTGTGCTGCTGCTCACAACCTTTTGGCCTGGCATTTAGCTCCATTTTCAGTTGACTTCGTTTCATTTATGTGGTTGGTACCTGAGTAGGTAATCTCTAAGTGTGTTAGGAGTGTTGAAAGCCCTGCCAAAATAAAGACAGACACCTGCTGTTCCCCTCTCATCCAGTTAACCAGTCATTTCACCACAGAAGGCTATTAGGTTGCTTAAACATGATGTTCTCCTCATGAATATTTGCTGCCTGCATCCATTCACTTTCTTGTCCCTGTTTTCCAAATGTGTTTGATGATGGATTCCAGGATTATTGCTCCATCTCCACCCCAGGGATCAAGGTGAAACTGAGTAGCTTATAGTTATCATCCTCCCTGCCATCGTGGAATTTATAAGTGGTATCTGATTTCTTTCTCAGAAACCTCTTCCAGCCACCAAGGCCTGTCAAAGACTATGCAGAGTGGCCTTATGATGACACTGTCCTATTTCCTCAGCACTTATGAGTGACACCTATCAAGTTCTATGAACTTATATCTCTCCATCTGGTTTAAATCCTATCTTGATTCTCCTCTATCTGGAGTTGAGTCTTCCTTATTCTGGACTTCCCATCTTATCTGAGAGCTTATCTGTGATTACTGAGTGCCACACTTAGCCGTGAAGACAGAAGTGAGAAAGGTCTTGAGCAGTGGCCTCTGTCGATTGCCACTGGGTCACCTGTTCATTCAGCAGCAGACCTGCATTTTCCCATCTTTCTTTTGCTGCAGCTGTACCTGTAGAGCCTTTCTTGTTGCTCTTTGTGTCTTACCAGGTTCAGTTCTGGACTGACTCCCCTAACATTGTCCCTGCATATTCAGGCACCCTCTGCATTTTCCTGGATCATCTGCCCCTGCTTCCACTTCTGTACGCTTCTCTTTTATGCCTGGCTCTTGCCAGGAGCTCCTTTTTAATCTTTATGGATCTCTTGCTTCTATTCCTGTTTGTTGGGATGGATGGCTCCTGCGTTTAGGAAGGGTAGTCCTTGAAAATCAGCTAGTTTTCCTGGAGCACTCTTCTTTTTAGGCATGTGGGATTCTTCCAAGCAAGTTCCTGGACAAGCCAAGGCCTGCTCTTCTCAGGTCCAGGGTTGTAGTCCTGTTATTTGCCTTCTGCATTTCTCAGAGCCTTTGAACCTCACCATGTCATGATTGCTGCAGCCAAGGTTGCCTCAGCTTTCACATTCTCAACACATTCTTCCTTGCTTTTGATTATCGTGTCCAGCAGAGTGTCTCCTCTTGTTGGATTCATTCTCAGCGTGTCAGGAAATTATCATCGATACACTTCAGAAACTCCAGAATGTGAAAGTAAAAAAAAAAAAGGAAAACAGGTCCTCATTTATTTCTGGCATTCACAGTTCTCTCTAAAGTAGCTATCATTGCCATTACAGATCTTGCAGCAAAGTCTCCAGAATTATTTAGTGAGATCTAGGGAGAGTCAATCAATAAGATGAATGACTTCATAGGTTCTTTCTGGAAGACTATGAACTCCAAAGTGTTGTATCAACTTAGAGCTGTTATGTATATACTTTAATAGCTGTTTGCCAATAGTAAGCTCTAGAAGAGCTCCAAGAGGAACATAACAATTATTTTGACAAAGACAGAATAAGTTGCTCTTCTTAAAAAGTGGTTTCCTTTAGGCCCCCTTATAGCTTCCAACAATCAATGATCAATTTATTTTATTTATCATCCTATTAAATACAAATAGATGTTCTCATTATCTGTATCTTTTTTCAATAAACTGTGAGGTTTTCTATTTTGTGGGAGTGATTTTCAAAGATTAATTATAGCTTGTGCAAAAAGATTTCCTTCATTAATTTAAAATGTCTGCTTTTCAGTTTCATTGATTGGCCTTTGCTCTTGTATTAGGAGGCACAGCAATTAGAAGTGCCTAATTTGCGTTTTCTCTTCCATATGTTATTTTGTACACCTTTGTTCTCTCTCTTATTAATCATCTCTGCTGTAAGCTGAACTTTCCCCATCTTTTCAGTCTCACATTGTTGTCAAATGCAGCAAAATCAGTGCAAGTGGAGTGGTTTCAGACTGTTACATTGTAAGTTCATTTCATAAGGGTTTAACTTGTATCAGGAATAACAATTTGTGAAGCATTTAGTTGAGTGTTTATTTCAGAATGACTGGAGAGATACTTTACACGAGTAGTTCCTGCAATTATTGTTGTGAAGAGAATAATGCTGCTTCCAATGTAGCTACAATGACCAAATCTTAAAATATCTACTAATGTTCATTTAATTAAGTTATTTGGCATCTCATGTTGTCCAGTAAATTTTAAATGTCTCTATTCTAACTAACCTAAAAATTGCTTCAGTTGGCTGTTTCAATAATATGATGCAATCGTGTATGTTATTGATAATTTGATTTATTCACTTACCCCGATTACTCTGTATCTAAGCAACTGCGCCTGCAACAAAGTGTCTGATTTACAGAGGAGTGATAAGTGGCTTTCTGTATATTCAGTTTATTAAAGCACAAACTTCCTCAAAGAAAGCATAGATGTGTCTATAGATTTCTCAGAATCTTCTGGAGAACCGTGTCTGAGTGGTGCTTTACGCGTGGGTCTCCCCCTGAATGGTGGGGCAGCAATATTTAAATGTTAGAATGACATCTTTCCATAAGCATCTCAAACCTGGCATTTGGCAAAGGGGAGAGGGGGGAGACTGAAGACAACAAAGTTCTTTCAGCCTTTCTCTAAGCTTACCGAGGTTTACCTCTTGTTTTTCACAAGCAAAAAGCAGGTTGAAATGTGGATACTTTTCCTTACAGAAAGAAATGAAAATGAGCAACTTTTTTGTAGTCTATGCCTGAATGCTACTGTTTTCCTCTCCCAAAGTGTCTTGTGTATTTTAAACCTGACATTATGAATGGAAAATATGCTTGTCTGAGTAAGTTCATTGTGTGATAGAAAAGAAGAAGAAATGAGAAATGACTTTTCAAAACTACTGAGAATATAAACTGAAGTAATTGTCCACATTTGAGATTAACACTCTGTTTTCCTGTTTCCAGTGAACAGGAACCATAAAATGGTAGAGACCTTAGGCTATGGCCTTATGCTTATTGACAATTTACACAATTTATACCTCTGTGTTTCAAAGGAGACAGACATCTTCAGTTATCACTTCTGACATGTCCTGGGTGTCACAAGCTGTCACTACTAGGGAAGTGAAGGACCACATTATGAGAAAGATCGTGTAGCAGGGTCATGCTTTACTTCAAAGAGTTCTACTGTTAGTGTGTTTTGGTTTTTTTTTATTCTGCCCCCAGTTTCCAGTTAAAAGCAGAAATGTTTGTGTGATTGGATGTTGCTCCTGTTTTAACCAGTTTCAAGTGCATATGAAAGATTTCATGGTGTCATTTACAAAAAGTTCAATCTTTAGTGGCATATATTTAATTATATTATTAGAAATTTTAGTATCATAGGAAGTGGTACTGTAGAAAGAACATTTTTAGCAGTATAGGGTAGTGGAGATCTTGCTTTTCCCAAAAGCCATTTTTAAGAGGGGTTTCCCTGAGAATGCAGCCATGAAGATGTTTCTCATTATCACCTTTACCTAGCTTCAGGCAAAGCTTTAGGATGCAGTAAAGTGTCTGCTTTTTTTCTT
>VZRL01012168.1:1452432-1472669 GCA_013397895.1 Origma solitaria | reverse complement strand
TTTTTTTTTTTTTCCTCTGTAGAAGTCTTTGATTTTTGGTTATGTATTGTAACTAAGCTGGAAAGACATGCACATGGGATCATGCCAATTAAGAGGATTCCACAGTGGGAGAAAACTTGTGTTTAGTATATAAATTTTTGTCTTTAATAAGTGATGCTTGAGAGTTAGAAGCTGACTGGTTTCACAGGGAGTGAGGCATAACAAAGCTGGAAGTGTTGAAGTGACTGGAAAATATATGAATTATGGCAAACACCTAGCCTCTAAATACTTAAAATTCCCATTTGGCTCCATTTAAAATCTTCTCAGAGGATACAATTTAGCAAAATTGTCTTTGAGAAATTTAGAAGTATTTTACTCAATTAATGCCTTATATTAACATTCTATTAAGAAGTATTTTTATTATTAACAAAACACAGTTAATTTGCATAAATAAATGTGTTTAAAATATTGACTGTGTCACAAGACCATAAAAAAATAGTTTGAGTGATTTCTTATACAAAACTTGATGTAAATTTCAGTTTGATTTTTACTGCAGCCTGCATCAACTATGTAAGATTCACCATAAGCAGCTGACAACAAAAATGTATTATCGACAAAGACAACTGTGTGGTATTTAATGGATCATATATTTCATAATTTACCATAAGTGGAAGATGGCTCCCTAACAAAAATTTTTTTTAAAAAAGTGATTTATAGGGAATGTAGTTTAGATATTGAGTAACCCACAGTCTTTTTTCATTTTGTTGCCACTGAGAGCTGGTGCCTCATGAATCATTTCTTTGGTGCTGCTCTCTGTCAGGCAACTGTTCAGAGCCTGGGGTCATCTGCAGAGGTGGCTTTGGTCATAGAATAGAAGGTTGGAAGGGTCCTTAAGGATCATCTGGTCCAAATTTTCTTGGCAAAAGCATAGCTTAGACAAGATGGCCCAGCACCCTTAAAAGTGTCCAGTGTTGGGCAATCTGCCACCTCCCTGGGGAGATTGCTCTAACTGGGAAAAATCATCTGCATGTGTCCAACAGGAATCTCAACAGGATTAATTGTACCCATTACCCCTGATCTTTTCCATGGGAGTCCTTAGGGAATCTCCAGTCCTTTAAGTACTGGAACATGGTGATAAGGTCTTCCCTAAGCCTTTTTCCTCAAGGCTGAGCACACCTATTTTTCTCAGCTTTTACTGTCCTTTGATCCTCTTCATGGCCCTTCTCTGGATTTTCTCCAGGCTGTCCACATCTTTTTATGGATAGTGAGGACCAAAATGCCACCCTCTATTCCAGGTGTGGCCTGAGCAGTGCTGAGTAGAGTGGGATAGTGACTCCTTTACCTCTGCCTGTGATGTCCTTGTTGGTGTAACCCAGCAGCCTGCTGACTTTCTTTGCTAAGAAAGAATCCAACAAATCTTTGGATTAAGTTTTCCCTTGGTGATGACCTCTCTGATCTTGACCCAGAGGTGTTTGTAAGGACTCCCACAATTGCCATAGTTGTCTTCTATACATTCCAGGTTCTCCTTAGCATAAAATGCAGTAACTCCTCCTCTTTTACCTTGCCTTTCTTTAAGAAACAGCCATCCCGATGCTCCAGACATGTGGCACATGGGGATGGGCCCCTCTCCCAGAATCCAGCTGCTCCCGAGGTGCTTTAGTGCCTGCTTTTCCTTAAAGCCACACGCCAGAGTGTTTTGCACCCAGGCTTATGCTCCAAATGTGTGATATTTTTATGATGAGATCATAGTTACTGTTCATTGCAGCTCCCTTTTTTATTTACATGTGATAACATTAGGACTGTAGCTCAATGAACTGTACTCTTTGGAAATAAAAATAGAAATAAAAAAAGATGTGGTTACTAATGAAGAAAAACATGAATTTTGCTTGTATTTGGACAAAGATTTTTTTTTTTTCCCTTCTGGATTGTATTACTTGAGTTCTGGCTGTGGTATTTGGGGAAATTTACAGATCAGCTTTTTCCTGGTAGGCATTAATTTTCTTTTAATGCGTTATATTCTATAGTGCTTTTTTGATATAAGCAAAAGAGCTTAGTTTGTCACTAGCTTAACTCCATGCTAGAAAAATGTGTTGTGCTCTTCATAATATCCTGTTTTGAATTGGAATTACATATATTTTATCAAAACATGCACGGATAACTTGATTTAAATGCTGACTGTGAAATTTCAAGTCTCTCCTGAATGGGCACAGCAAGGTGCTGGTAGAACAGTGTATTCCAAATAGCTTGACTGTGGTTTCTTTCTCTTTACAGTTGTTGCTCAAAACACAATAAAGAGTTTGGAAGCACTGTGGTGAGAGATTTCATGTTGCTGGTTCTAGAAATTCCTCCAAAAGGAATTTATAATAGGCTTCTCTGGGATGGTCATGGACACGTTCTAGCTGTAAAGATGTGGATCAATACTGACTGACTTGCTCCTTCTTCTAGTTTGCCTTACCATTCTCACCGTATGTTTTCGTGGTACTAATTTCAAAATAATATTGAAATCAAAGTTATTTGAATACAAAGAGTAGCAGACTAGAAATGCATGATCTCTGCATGCTTCTGAAACCTGCTGGCCAGAGGAATCATTGCTCTGCTGTTCCTCACCTCTCCCAGTGAAGTGAAGAGCATAACATTTGTATTGCTCTCACTGGAGCTGAATTAAATTGCTCTTTTGATGATCTTGGTCTACTAAACAGTTTTAACCAGTTTTGTTTTTACTACTCTATTAAACTAGCTATAGAGAACAAACTTGAAGCTTTCAGACATCCACAGCTACTGAAATCCATGAAGTTCTGTATTCTGAAGGGTAATAATTGGCTCAATCTTTGAAGTATAGTTTTCAAAAATTATAAGTAGACGGAGTA
Organism: Origma solitaria; assembly: GCA_013397895.1. NCBI lineage: Eukaryota > Metazoa > Chordata > Aves > Passeriformes > Acanthizidae > Origma > Origma solitaria. The sequence goes on along the minus strand of VZRL01012168.1, from coordinate 1,469,823 downwards.
AGAAAAATCACATACAGAATTTCTAACAGGTTTTAGTGGAAAATGCAGAGAAGAGAAGCTGTAATCTCCAGGCTCGTGTATAATGCTGGGAAATTGAATACAGTGGTTTGTAGTTTGGTCTTTCCCTGCTTTGTTGTGTGCCTTTGGGGAAGCTGCTGGACATGTGTGCTTGCCTTCTGTATTGCAGAGATAGCACTGAGCCACCTGGCTCTGGAGAGTGCTGGGGGAGCAGGTAACATGTCCACAGGACTCTGCATACATCAAGTCCTGGAGCTGTTTTCTTCTTTCCCTTTTTCCTCTTCATTCATTCACAGCAGGTCTTCCTTGCAGAATTGTGTAATAAACCAACCCACAATAAAACTTTAATGTGAAATGAAATTAGGCTTATAGATATTGTTACCTTTGTTTACTATACGCCATTGGCTCAGGCTCAAAAAAAAAAAAAAAAAAAAAGGGTATTACTTTACCAGAGGAAAAACAAAAGGTGGAAGTGTTCTAAAAACCAGGTTATTGTTGTTTTGTTGGGTTTTTCCCTCAAATTAGTCTTTAAGAAAATTATGTATTTGAATGTAGTACAGGATTAAAAAAGAGACTGTCTGAAATTGCAAAGTAAAATTACTACATACCTTTTTTTTTTTTTTTTTTGTCTTAAACTGTCTTTTCATATATATTTAACCAGTTTTTGGCTACTTATTGCTTGCCTGGTAGTTTTATTAGCCTTTTAAAATCTATAATTATTTTGTGCAGTTGCTTTTTCTGTAATGGCTTCACACCACTTGTATGTCTTTGAAGCTCCCTAAGATGTGCTGTCCTGCTCTGTGTGGTCAGACAACTTGGCCAGAGCAGTTTCAGCATGCAGGCAGTAAAAATAATTAAAATTAATCTCCTTTGCATAAGGAGAAGCTTTTGATGGCTCCAGGTTTTCGACGGAATTGTGCTGTGGGATTCTGGATGCCACCTGTTGGGGATGCTGCCGACTGCGAGCGGCTCCTGCCGCGGGAGTGCAGGTGTCATAAATAATGCAGGAGATTTTATTACCACGGAGCGTATAATAGACGCTATAATAGACGTATAATTTTCTCCAGGTCAGTGGTTTATGCCGAGTAACTTGATTTGTTTCAGTCTTTGACATAAAACTGTGTTCTGGTCTTCTCCAAAGATGCGGAATTGTTTTAAAAGTAATTGATTTAGTCCTGTAATTTTTACTTAGGCTCAATTTCCCGTGGTTTTCACAAATCTGATTGCAAGGTCTGTTCTCATAGGTGCTGGGCGATGTCTTTGTGTTTCCCCAGGCCTGAGCTTTCCATCTGCTCCATGGAACCATTCTCCAGGCGGGAGCTGTGCTCAGGCTCCTGTGCAGGTTAAACACATTCACAATGTGTCCTTCTGCTCCTGCTCAAGCCCCTCTGGAAGTTCATCCTAGAAATGCCTTCCAGATTTCCAGTATTTCCTTTGTTCTGGTTATGATAATGCCTTCATTGTGTCATTTCTGTTTTCCTTTTAAATTAATGGATAGGTAAAAGTATGTGGGGGGGGTTGGAGTTTCGTTAGCTTGGTTTTGTTTTGCTGGTTTTTTGTTTGTTTGAGAGAGGAAGTGTTCAATTGGTTTTTCAAGCTTGAGGAGTCCTTCTGGATAAGGACTAAACCACCATGTGATTTTTTCACTTATTTTTCCTAATAGCAAGGATGAGTGATAAGCTTGTAAACTCAATTATTATTCCTTGGATTTTTAATTTACATTTTTTGTTTTATATTATCTTTAGGCTGTTCTCATAACTCCTTTATAAACAGCTGAAGATAATAACTTTCCTAAGGGAAAAAAAACCCCTTAAGGTACAAGCACTTTTAATTATTTTTATTATATAAGAAGGAAAAAAATTACTATTAAATATCATTATTTGTTTTTTTTTCCCTGGTGTCATATAGGCCCCTTCAGGTACAATAATCTACTCATTGAATATAATTTGTTGTATTATGGCTAAAGGAAGGGAAAAGCTACATATTATTCTCTCTGTTGTCTGGGACAAGGCATCAGAATATGTGGACCTTTTACTTACTCTGTTAAAGATAAGAATGGTATTTTAATTTTTATTAGAAAGTAGCATTGGAAACACTACTGAGATGCAATATCAAGAACTTCTGTTAAAATATTTTAAAACATTAAGCTCTGGGAAGACCTGCTGCTAATTTTAGTAGTCCAAACTTATTTTCTACATGACTGAATCCAGAGATTAAGTTTCAGTCAATTACTTTAAAATAAGATTGGGTCTGAAGAACATGCAGAGTTTTAGAGACAAGATTTCACCTTTATCAAGCTAAGCACCTCAGTAGTACACATTGTGACTTGAAGTAGAATAATTTGGAATGTGCAGAGTTTCCCAATGGGTTTTTTGTACTTGACTCTTTTATTATATCCTCGAAAAGAGAGCAGAGAGAATAACACATCCTCTCTTTTATCCATTTCGGTTCTCTGTTAAAAGGCATTTTTTAAACTGCAGGACATATTTGTACTTTCTGCAGTTGTCTTTGTAGTTTTGATTGTACTTCGAGTTATTTTACTCCTAATGCAAACAATGTCTGTTTGACCCAAGAGTTCTCCTAGACTGCCATGATTTCTTCAGGCTTATTCTCTGCAGAAAGCTAACCCAACTAACTTGTGTCGGGAACAAAAGACTAAAAATCCTACCTGCCATTTTTAGGCATCCATGTGGTTTGCTGCTTACTCAGCCTGTGTGGAGATGTTAGTTTGCATAGAAACAAAAGCACTTCTTTGTTGTTTATTTTTGATTTGGAGTTGGTTGTTTTGTTTTTGTGGGGTTTTTTTTTGTTTGTTTGTTTGGTTTTTTTTTTGGGTTTTTTTTTTGTTGTTGTTGTTGTTGTTTGTTTTTTTTTTTTTAAATCCACATTCTGTTGATTATGTGCCAGGTCAGAAATTCTGTGGTTATGTCAATTGACTTACTGGGAAAAGAAAAGAAAGTTTGGCTGGGTTGTGGGCAATTTTTCCTGTACTCATGCACATATTCCCAAATTAGCACCATGGGAATATGTTGATTTCTCCTTGTTTAACATTTCTGCTGTGGTGATATTTGTTCCAATCCTTGTTTTCTGAGTGGAGCTGCTGATCTACTGTTGGTCTTGGGCTGACCTGGCCGATTTAATATCCTGCCTTTTCCCAGTTCTGGACTGCTGTGTCCAGATTGTAAAATTTAATTTTAGAAACTGTGATGAAAAGTAAAATTGGTACAGTGTACTTTTTTGAAAGCCTTGGTATTTCACTATTGTAAATACAAGAAAAACAATTTCTGTGTTTGACGGTATATTTTGCAAAGCAGGAGTTTAAATTCCCCTTGGCACTCATGGTCAATGTGAGGCAAATCAGTTTTAATAATGAAACATATCTCACTCTCTGGTTAACTCCTAGATCTTTCAGAAAATTAGAAGTTTATAAGAATAAAGATGAGTGAATCCTCTACCTTCTCCCCTCAGTCCACAAGCGATTGTCATAGAAAAGGCTTAAGGTGAACCAGAAAATTTGGAAATACTTTTCTAAAAAGAAATCTTCATTTTGTGATTTATGATTGTGTCCTTAAACTAAAGGTTATCCTGTTCCATGGCAAGTTTTCATTTTATTTGGTTTGGGTGAGTAATGTGAGTCACTACTTGCTTCTGAATACTTCTGTCTGATTTATCACAGGTGACACAGTTGTCTGTCAGCCCTGCTTTCACAGAGTCTGCCCAATTTCCTTTGGTGGTTTTGGATGTTTATTATTGTCATTCCTTTGCAAGTCAAGAAAGGCAGGTGATGTTTTTGGGGTGGCTGCTGCAGGAGTCAAAGCTCCCAGGACGGAGCACACTCCCTGTGCAGCAAGATGGGCACAGGTGACTGAGGTGGTGCCTGCCAGCTCTGCAGCAGTGGAAGAAAACCCTTCCCAAATTCCAGTCCCCCGAGGTGAGCTGCACAATGAGAGCTATTTCACATGGCAGAACCAGAGCTAATGTGGCACTGGAAATGCCACTCAGAACTAGCAGAAGTGGTTTCTCTTCTTAAAAGAGGCATGGAAAGCTGGAAGGTGATATAGCCCTCTCTAATCTTTTGCTTTCATCTCAACAGCATTGTGAAACAAGCACTGATGGAAGGAGAAAATACAAGTAAGCAGATAAACAGGGAATGAACTGATGTGTAAAAGAAGTTTTCCAAAGGCAGCTCATTTCAAAACTAGTGTGATATCTTGAGCTGAGCATTTCCAGCAGATTGTGGTGGGAGCCTATGACATGAGAGACGGGCTGTTTGTGAGGACTAGCTGAGGGACAGATCTTGGGTTTGATTTGTTTGTTAGTTGTGTTTTGGTCTAGAAACTTACCTTGGGAGGTAAACTCTGCCATGGTTTGCTGGTGTGTAAAGCTAGGGAGGCACTGTAGGTGGGAAGAAGAATTAATTACATGATGATTCTCAAGAACTTGGTTACCAGGAGAGCCTGGGCAGCTGAGCAGTGAGAACACTGGCACTGGAGCAGCATGTCCCAGTAAGATGGTGTAGTTTGGAGAAAGACAAGATGCAAAGGTACTCAATATTGCCAACTCAATGATTGTCCCAATGCGTCTGCATGTCTGGTGTACTAACAGGAGAGTGTGTTTGTGTGAGACTTGATAAATGTCTTTTTGGAAGACAAGGACTTCTTCAGACTTCCCTGGTCTGTCTCAGAAGGTGGGAAGAGCATGTGCTTTTTGGGACAAACATTCGCTGCAGCTGGAACTGCTGGCTTCCCTCACACCCTCAGCCCCCTAAAAATCTGCTACAGATTATTTTGAAAAGACTGCCATTTTTCATAGCCCCTTAGGGTAAAACCCCTTCCACGGGAGTTTATGTACATGGAAAAGAAAATATGAAATCCCAAAGTGAGAAGAGTGAACACCTGCAGGGCATGGCTGTAGTCTGTGTAAACAAGCAGGAAATAAATGTCTTGGCTTCTTACTTGGCATCATTTTGTGGAATAGGTCAGTTTAGCAGTATGGCAATTCAAACTGAGCATAGCCAACAGTAATTTTTGGAACAAAAGGATTTTCCTTTACCTTCCAATTCAGCTTTTTGTGAGGACATTTGGATGCAAGAGTGATAAAAAAATTACCATGTAAATGGAAAATTAAAATAAGAATTAGCTACACCTATATTTTAATACATGCTACTTCAAATAACACCTTTCAGCTTCCGTGAGTTATATAAACATTAACTTGTATTCATTGTGTCCCAGAGAGATAAGTGTTATTAGCTTGATAAACAATAATATTAAGTAAATTATTTCTTATTTTTCCCCCTTGCTGTTTTCATTATTATTTTGCATGTTTGAAAATTATTTCAGTTATGCAACTTTGATTTCTGCATTTAAAAAAATTATAAAACCCTGAAACAAATTCATTATTAATTAGGCATGCTTTATTTTATTTAATCCTCTTTCTGTTTGAATGGAATGTCTTCATTCTTTCTGATACATTAGGTAAAGTGTACTGATTTCTTAATTTCTCAGTCTAATGGCCAATAGCAGCTGAAAGATAGTAAATTGCAGTTTGAAAAGAAAAGGCCCAACCCATTCCATGTTTTGAGTGCTGTCTATGAAATAAAGAAAATAAAAGGATTATACTTTTATATAATATATGTGTATTATTAAATATATGTGTTTATATGTATATAATAAATACTCTTTTATGAAGATTCAACCCTGGTAATTTCTCACTAAATTATGGAAAATACAGAAAATATATGTTTTTCCTTTGTTTTTGAGTTTAGATTTTCCTGTTATCTTGGGGAGTTTCACATCCATCCCTCTCCCTTTCATTCACCCTGGAGTTTATATTGCCAGTATTGGTTCTGGGTTACTGGGGAGCGAGGTAGCCTCTAGGAAATACCTCTAGGAAGTTGTTCGTATTTCACAGTCAGTGAGGCTTCTTCAGTAGCTGACACCATGGACCTCCTAACAAACAAGTTGTGGCAGAAAAGCGCTTCTCACATCTTTCGACTGTTTCTAACTTTAGGGTATGACTGATGGAGTGGTCGGTAGTGGATGCCTGGATATGCAGTGTCAGGCAGGATTTATGGCCATGTTACTCTTTGCAAGATATTTACAGCCATCTCTCAAATTTAAAATAACTGACTAGATAGACAGTTCCACAGACATGGTTAAAAGAAATCATCTTAGGCCGGGAGTCTGCTATAAATTCGCTGTAAGTTTATAGGCTTCCTTCGTTTCAGATGGCTGTTCCTGAAATGCCTGGCTGCTATTACAATTGCCTGAGCTTCCCAAGGGAACTGGATGTAAACATCACCCACCCAACAACTTCCTGGCCCTTTGCTTTTCTGCCCTTCGCTCTTTTTCATAAGTGATTTTAGGGGTTGTGTAACTAAGTAGATTTTTTTTCTTCCCTGCCTATATTTAGACCTCCATTCTGAGCTATGTCATCTTCCCATTACTGACCCTCTTCTTTGTGACTTCCCTGAGTCACATCTGCCTGTAATCTGAATGACCATGGTGATAATCTGTCAGGCAGATGCAGGAAGTCCATGATGCTCAAGGTTTTCCATGTTGACTGCAGATTTCTTTGCAGTCTCTGCCTCCTGATGACCCACGGGTTCCAGCTGTGCCCTTGCTAACAGTGTCCACTCATGTCCTGTCCATGTGTGAAACCCTGGGCAGTAACTTCTCTGAGTTTGTGAAGGGCATCAAATACAATTTTCCTCTGCAGCATTCTGGCCTGAGTTATACTGTGTACTTTATCTTTATTGTATTGGGAGACTGCTGAGTTTTATCTTCTCAGTAGGAACCCGAAAAACAATATTCTTCAGTTTATTGACGTGCTGCTACTATGAAAAGTAGTTAAATTGGTTAAACAGTTTTAATCACCAGATAAGAAAATCCTGGACCTTGAGGAAAAAATGTGTAGCAGAGAAAATGTGAGCTGCTATTGGGATACTGAGAGATAGAACAATTCAGGATTAGAGAGACAATGTTTACGACGAAAAATAATAGAATTAGGAGTAAGCATAAAGCTTTTTAATTTTAGCAGGAAAGATAGGCACCTGCAGTCATTTCTGTTAATGGACTGCCGAAGCCAACACTTTCTTTGGGGAAATATGCAGAAAACAATTCTTTTCCTTGCAAAAGGCTTCCTACAGGTTGCTTATGAAGCTTAAGGGATTTTAACAATAGACTTCCCATTAAAATGTGCAAACTATCTCTTCTTGCCTTGCCCTGGCAGGGGTGTTAGGCAGTGCCCACCTTAGCACAAAGGGCAGCCCAGCAGGAGCAGACCTGTGGGTCAGGCACTGAGGTACCCACTGTGTGTGCCAGGGGACAGCATGCCACAGGGGTTTCCTTTGGACTAGCTCTAGGCTGCACTGAACACACCTAATTAGAATGGAGAGCATCGGAAGATGCTTTATTTAATTTTGTCCAGTTGAGTCAAGTTCACTTTCCCCGAGTGCTCTGTGCTCTGTGAACCAAACCATGGGAAGGTCAGACATGGGAGCAGCTTGCTTTAATTGTGTGCTATTGAGTGTTGACAAATGCTCTGCATGCTCCCACTCTTGCCTCTTCTCCCCAAAAGTCATACAACTATTTATTGTTATGTTTTTACTCCCCCACAGTGTAATATCTGAGTGTAACTTCGCATTTTAATATCATCACTGAGATTGGCTTATGCTGAAAATTTTGTGTGTGGTTTTCCATGCAGAATTCATGCTTGTAAGCTCCTAAGCACAGGGATATTTCTGCTGCTGTTTTATTCATATAACTTGTGTATTTCTTGAATAACCAGTGCTAAATATGAAAAGCATAATGGTATGTCTATGTATGTTCAGCATACTTCGATACATATAATTTATAAAATACTAAATTGTTACTTTAGTCCAGATGGATCATCTTCAAAGATCCTGATTTTGCATCCATGGCCATCGAAAGGAAAACAATACCACTGAGTCTTTAAAGCTATGCATAAGCACTTAAAGAAATCAATGAACAGTAGAGTCTCAATGCTGTTGTAGATTCCACTCAGCAGTGAAGTGCTTTCTTTAGATGCCAGAAATATTTTGCCCAATCAAAAGTTCCTGATCCATAAGCACACTTGGCCAAACTTTTCCAGTGGAATTTACAAATGTGTACTAAGTGATTACCCACAAAAGATTCGCTTTGAAATGGAAGCTAATGGTTAGACCTCTGAAGTATTAAATATCCTTGAATGTCTCTGTGGCATTTTACTTAGCATCACTTTTCATGGCTTTGTTTGAAAAAACACTTACAAACTTTCCACCTCATTTGTTTATGGAACTCGTAAAATCAGAATTATCATCATAGTCTTTATCCTGCTGGTGTACTTTCTGGCTGACTATTCAATGCAACCCTATCCAATGATAGATGTGCATGTATGGATATTCTTATCTGAAAACCTGGACATATATCTGGTCTTCTGCTCAAACAGAATGATTTTTTTTTCACTATCTTTATTGAAACCAATAGGTTCTGGAATCCATTGCTGGGGAAAGGGTGCTCATGCAGGCAGAAAAAGGATTGACTAAAATAGCATCCAGTTTTTACTGTGGTCAGCTCATTTTTTAGCCATATTTCCTGCTTGCCATCCCATTTTCCCTACCTACTTTTTTCTGTGTCCTGTGGAAACGAAGGATCAGAATACTGTGGTTTCTCATTCTAGGTGTGATATCTTGGACAGCTGAGAGGAGGAGGCTGAGTCTCACCTCTGGGGCAGCTCAGGGCCAGGGGCCACTCCTGGTCCTGAGGAACCCTCGAGGTCCTTGAACCCCACTTTGTGGGACAGAGGCTCCAACAGAGCAAAAGCAAAGCCAGAGGTGCTTGGCGTGTGTTTTTCCCCTCCCAATACACAGACAGGACATGGTGGAGGGCGAACATGCTCAGCCTCTTCCAAGCTGAGGTGCAGCGTTAGTGTCTTTACAGGAAATCACTAAGAAATGGATTTATAAACCATCCAGTTTTGATGGGAAAGATTTGGAGAGTTCTAAATGTTGTTTCAAAGAGGGAATGAACTTTTGAACCTTTCACTAATTGTCTTAAGTAATGCATTTCTCTTGATACTTATCTGCCAGATAATCTACAGGGACTGATTTTTTTTTGTCAATTAATTAAACCATTATTTATAATGGTTAATTTTCTTTGTGCAGTGTTTTGGAGGAGAAATACCACACTAAGTGAAGAATTGATTTAAAGACTTAAGCTACCAAGAATAATAGAAAATCTGTTGCTGCTTTCTTTATGTTGGTTTCTTGATATATTCTAGAAAGGTCATTAACTTTAGCTGTAAATTTATGCTCTCCAGAATTGTGTTTCTGCTGATACAGTTTCTCTAGGCTGAATTCTAGTTTTCAGCTAGGCTTTCCTTTTAATAGTATTACATGTATAAAGTTAGGTGAAAGTGATTAGATCAAAAATTTGCATTTACACTGGTTCACTTTTTTTCGTTCACCAGCATACTTTCATAAGGACTTATTTTCTGAAAGGATAATTTTAATCTGTTTGTGTGTCTAGAATTGGACTAAAAGGTCCCCAGTTGAAGACAGCCCTGTGTTGCCTAATTTATAGATAAATATGTACTTTTTTATTTGTAACACAAATAAAATACTGTAGTATTTCTTGAAGTTTAAAGAAAACTTTTCTTTCCCCCAGAAATGAGGATAATTAATGTTTTTCAGAAAAAAACCTCCAGACTCTGAAACATTCATAGTCATAGGTATCAGGGTTATCTAAGAATATAAGTTCTCTCAGGTGGTGGAGGAGTTTACGTGATAAAGTGAGTTGAAGTAAATCCATTTGAGGAGGGAAAGGTGCATTGGGTATTAAGAAAGAATAATTGAATGTATTGCAGGAAAAAAACATTGGTCCTACTAATATCTGTGTATTGATTTGCATTAAGTGAATCTTGACATTCTTGCTTCATGAAAAAGAGGCTTCATGTTTTAAGAGAAAAAATGTTTGAGGGTCCTGGTCATAATTCAGTTAAAAAAAAATCAGAAAAAACTTTAAGATCATCAAGTCCAGCTGTAAACACAATACCACGTCTTTGAAGAAAAGGACATTTTGTATATTGATAAAAAATAGTAGCATTTTTTTCAATAGGGATATGAAAAGAGAAGAATTGTGAAGGAAGAAGAAGAAATAAACAAAAATACCCAAACCACACCTCTCCCCCCAAAATAACAATAATAATAATAATAATAATAATAATAAAAACCTAAGATGCTGGACATAATAGAAATTAATGTAATTTAACTTGTAATAATTAATTTCATTATTTATGTATACTTGTCTAGCTTCTCTCACTTAAAGGACTGGGCACAAATTGTATTGTATTTAATTTTTTAATTTTTTTTTTCGGCCTCTGAGTTATTGCTCCTACAACAATCCAGGTGGGTGGTATCCTGAAAAAAACACATTCTCATCTCTACTCACACTCCTGCCTTAACGCAGTGGCATGTGATGTGTTTTGTGTGCCTGCTGGAAGTGACTCATGGCTTTCACAGCTCCTGCCCTGGGAGCAGCAGCAGTGGAGTGGGGCTTGGGGAGGGTGTCCCAATCAGTTTATTGCACTTCTTTCATGGCCAGAGGCTGTGCTGGAGTGACCCCAGTGCAGCCACCAGTGCTGGCCCCACAGCAGTCCCCAAACTGGACCCCTTTTCCTACTGCTTATTTCTGGGCCCTTTGAAATCTGTTGTCTCACTTGGGTTTATCTTTGCTAAATTGCAAGTTTATCTACAGAAGTAATCTGTCCTGACTGCCCCATCATTTGCCTTCCTTCTTCCCTGTGTTAATAATTATAATAATAATGCAAAAGAACTTCATTAGACATTTTTAGAGCACTGAACAGATTATATTTAAATAGAGAAGTAGTTAAAAGAAGTGGATGAATTATTGAGGATGAAAATTCAAAGCTAACCTTCAGGTCATCTATTTCTATCCCCTTGTTATTATCTATTACTTATTTTGTAATACCCTGTCCAGTGTGAAATCTTGCGAGTAGCCACGCTTCCAACTATACACGTTCAAGAGAGATTTATTTTCCTTTCATCAAAACGTCCTAATATTTATTTAGAACATGTTGTAGGCTGTGCAGCAAGCCTTAAACCTGATGGAAACCCCAAAGGCACGGAGAGGATGTTTGAGTGGGTGGTGCTGCAGGTTGGTTCATTTTCCAGCTACTTCACATAACTCAGGGAACGCCATAAACTTCAGTTTGATCCATGCAGCATGGCTGTGCTGTTCTCCCTATAAACTGCCCCCTTCTTGCTGCTCTCTCCCCCTCATGATGATTTGAGATTGCCTGTTTCTAGAGGAGATTTTGAGACATACATATTTCAGAGCACATCCATTGTGTAAGCTGGGTATAAACTAAAGATCTGTGGGTTTGATCTGCAATAAAATCTCCTCGAGCTTGAGGTGTCATTTCAACAGATGGGGCAGGGGGGCTGTTTGTAATCTTTTCCGACTTAGTACTGGAGGCTTAAGCTGCAGCTGCAGACTGAGCCTAGATTGGGTCCTTTTTGAAAATTCACTGAAGTCAGGAGAAATGAAATATGGCAGAAGTTGCTCCTGGGGTTGCCCATTAAACACAGGTGGGACCCGCATGAAATTAGCCTAAGGAGCAGTCCCTGCTGCTCTGTGCTATCACTTCATCCACTCCTGGAGCTTCCCGACAGGAGCAGAGCTGTCTCCCTGTGCAGGAGACTCGTGAGCTGAAATAAAAATGTTCCCAGACAGCATTCTAGGACCTGTTTTATGGACTAATGTAAGGATGGGCAGAACAATAGGATAGCTGTGATAAATACCTGAGTTATGAATCGCAGAGCAGAGGGACTGCTGTCTGGGAATGCAGGAAGTGCTTGTGCCACGTAGCTTGTTTTACCTCTCTGGTGGGTAATAACTGGGTATAATATACGGATGCAGTTGAGTACTTGTGCCACTGTGGTTTTTAGTTTTATTTCTATTTTTTTTATGAGAATTCCCTTGACATCTGTGTGGGACATCACCACTTCGCCAGTTTGTCAAGAATCAATTATTTCCACAGAATCACAGAATAGTCTGAGTTGGAAGGAACCCAAAAGCATCATCAAGTCCAGCTCTTAAGTGAATGGCCCATACAGGGATTGAACCCACAACCTTGGCAGTATTAGCACCATGCTCAGACCAGCTGAGCTAATCCCACAGTCTTTTTATTGTGCTTAAGGCATTTCAGAAGTTACCACCTGCCTTCAGCACTTCTCAGAATATGAGTAGTGAACCTAATGAATGGTGATAGCGAAATTCAGGGTGTTTTGAATATTTTTGTTTGTTTTGAATATTGACTCCACTACTGTCTGTGACATAAATGGAAGCTACAGTTGGACTCTTTGCTTACATCAATGTGGATGAGTGAGCTCCAAGTAACGGAATATCTTCTTGCATAGTTTCAGTTCATAATTGCAGAAATTTTATTTCTAGGAGGGTTGTTGACTAAATCTCAAAACCATGACAGACTGACTTACGTGTTAAAACAATATAAAGTTAGTGCTCTGTGTTCCTTATACTTAAAGCCTCTGAGTGCCTCCTCAACATTAATTCATCTGAGTTTTCCAGACTGAGTTTTTTAATGAGATATATTGTGATTGCATTAAGCTTTCCAAACTTAATGTTACTCTGCAGTTGCACATAGTGTTGACAGATCTTGGTCACTGAAGATACTGCTTTAAAAAGAAAGAAAGAAAGAAGTTGATCTCTATGGAAATGTGTTCAGGTGAGATCTGGAAAATACATGGATGGGGCTCTTGGACACAAACCACTGCTGACAGGAGAGCATGGTTCTATCAGCCAGAGAGATGGGAGGAGTATGAGACTTGCTTGGGAGCTAATTATTGTTCATTATCGTGTTGAATTACTGAAGTGTCAGATACATTAGAAAGGCTCTGTGATATTGCCTTGGGCATTTTTCCTTAGCAGTTCCTCAGAACAGTGAAGGAAATAGCCATTTGGATAATACTGGGGTGGATATGATTTTTACAGGTTTCATACTCATAATAAAAAGTGTAGTGCAGATCACCAGATAGGCAGAATGAGACAGTGTTGAGAATGTGTTAAATCACCATGAATTTTATGAAACAAGATGATGAAGTTTATTAGAATAAGATGTACTGCAGTTAGGAAGGTTTTTTCTTTCTCATGTTTGTCACACCTCTGATACTTTTTCTTACTTGTTGGTCTCCAGGTCTCGTGCAATATTTCAAACCTTGATCAGATTTTGTCTTGAACTCGAGTTTGTGCTTTTAATTTAGTCCTCTGCACCTTTTGAGTGCTGCACTGTCTTTATTACTCTCCCTCTGTGATTCTAACAGAACATATTAACATTGATTGAAGTCTCCAGCAGCTTGTTCTGTGTGCTTCACAGGCATTTAGTCCTGTATTCGCTTTCAACGTGACAATTAAAATCACTTTAGTTCATGTCACTGGAATTAATTGCAGGCATTGCAGGTGACTGGGAATTGAGCTGGCTCAGGACAGCAGTGCTTGGTAGGTTTCATGTCATCATACTTTTGGCCTAAAAAGTGAGTTAAGGGGGCTAAAACATCTCCATGAAGTGATTTGAAGGTTTCTGAGTGTAAAAAACTGTAAGCAGATTATGTATTCCTTATAATGTGAAATGCACTTTGAAGTATAAACTGTCCAGGGAAATATTGTGCAGGAAAACGTTTTTGGCTCACCTCTTAAATATCTCCTCAAAATACATATGTAAAGTAATAGGGGTTTAACAGTTGATTGATAAATTGATTTTCCAGCTGCTGACTTCATAAAGAAAAATGTTGACTTTGATATTATGGTATATAACTCAGGATCCACAGGAGCACAGATTTAACTTAGCAGCTGTTGTCAGAGAGGGAAAGGGAATTTCTTTTGATGCCATAGGGATGTAGTAGTGTTCAGCACAGACTGCATTTTATAGCAGTACTTTTTTGTTTAGTAATTGGATGTGGCAGAAGAACAGAGAAATCTGTTAACTGTAATATTTTAAATACTGGTGATGATTTAATACAACCCTTAAAAAATGAAATAAATATATGAAAGAGATGATCCTTTTTACCCCTTTTATTTTCATGTCTGTCCTAAAATTTTAGGAACTTTTAAAATTCATTCTTTCAGTTTGCTTTTAGGGTCTGATTTTGCTGTTTTTCTTAACATTGGACACATTCTAGGAAGCATTTCAGGTTGCTGTTCTCACCTGTCAGTAGGAATAAGATGGCACACAGAAAGATTAGCATTGCTTTTAAAGCTCATTGGTTACAGTTTGGGGGAAACTGTGTACCGGATAGAAAGCTCTGAATATTTGCAAACACATACTCCTGAGAAGACATTTTTAGGATCAGGGCTTTCGCAAAGGTGGAACTCACTGTTCATTAATAAAACCTGCTTTTCACTCACCTACATTTTAGGGTTTTTAAAAAATTTTCCTCTACTGCTATTTACTAATTACCTGTCTTCCTGTGATGGTGTTCTCACATTCTCATGTATATTGATCTTTACATCAAAGGGCCTCTCAAAGTAAATATTTAGCAATGTGTTAATGGGGGAAAAAAAGCACACACAAAAACCTCAAAAAAAAAAAGCAGACAAACAAAATTAAACAAAAAAACCCAAACAAACCAAAATATACCATCCTCAACAATGTCAAAACCAAATTTAACAATTTCTCATATGTCGTTGGGTGTCTTTCAGTTTTGCCACTAATTGCACCTGTGTTTCTGACAACTGAATTATTTCCCTTCTTTATCTAAGCTGGACAATATATTTTCCGGGAGGTCTCTTTAGATCTGCCTTGCACCTTTTGTCAACCCTTCTGCAGCTGTCAGCATCTTCCTGGGCACAGCCAAGTGGCTCAAGCCTGTATTTACCCCTGTCCTGGAGAGAAGCACCCCTAAAACACTGCCATAACTGATGACTCCATCATTCTCTTTGTGCTCCTCCAACAAACTTTATCATGATTCTTATAGAAAATATGTTGAAGGTGGGCTTAGACCAATGGTCATCATTTATAATAATGCTTTGTATGCTTCCACCTTGCTCTGATTTTCGTTTGCATCTCTCTTATATACGTATAGTCATTAAAGTGATTTAGGATGGGCAATATCTTTTTGATTGAGATCATGAACAGCACTGGGGGTTTGTTCTTGCCCATTTTGGTGCAGAGCCTTCCACCTGCACCTTGGTATGATTTACTGATCAAAACTGGGGAGTACCGCCCCTCCTTTGCAAGCGTGAGGAAATAATGTGGTGTGTGAGGAGTAGGAGAACTGCACCTGGTGAAGTGCAGGCCAGTGTGGCCCCCAGTTGGGACTGGGGGAAACAGTGACCTTTGGAAATCCAGCCTCAAAGTTGGGAAGTGTCACAATGCTTGGTCAGAGAGTTGGTGTCTGAACCAGTCCATTTTCAGAAAAAAAGAAAAGGTTTTGTTTTGCAGCACCTCTTGCTATTTCAGTCTTTGTATCTAATTTCTACTCATTAACTGCTGTTTCTGTCTGTCTTACCTTATTTTCAGATGACTGAAGGAATAATATTTCTTGTACCACAGTAGAGTTATCACATTGTTTCATTTTTGAAATGCCAGGCTGTAACCCTTACCAGTTTTTACTTTTGTTTAGTTTCCTTGTCTCTTGAATTTAGTACTCATTGATGAAAAATACGGATACTCCAGTACCTGCATTTATATTTATTGATTCTCATTTTTCATTTCTGATGTGTTACATAATTAATTTTGCTAGCTCGTGATGCTAAGATTCTGAACAGAGGATTTCAGCGACAGTGTTGGAATTTGAGGTGGTAAAAACTTCTGGCATAAAATTCAGGAGTAAATCTGACAAAGGGTTGGAAAGATCTGAAGAATGACCAGGGATTAAATTTTTTTGTTTTGAGAATTTTAAATGATTTTTAGAATATATTGCCTTTTCTACTTGCTAGATTCAGATATTGCATTCAAGATTATTACTCAGTAAGGTAATACAAGAATCTTTCAACTAAACTTAAAATAAGAGAATTTGTAACAAAGTCCCAATCTTAAAGAGAACTATTTTTAAAGCTTTATAGACATGGAATTAGAGCTGCCAGGATAGGGTGGGGGGGAGAAGAAATGTAACTCTATTTGAAACTTTAGCCTTTTTTTTTTTTTTCCAAATTCCATTGTCCACAAAATAATATACTTAGAGAACTTTAATGTCTGTTGACTTCTTGATTTAGAGTTATAATTTGTAGCTAGTTTTGGCTGAAAGGATGTACAAAATGTTAGGGAAAAATAATTTTTTTAGTAACTTTTTTTTTCTCCTAACCAGGTAGGAAGATACTGGTTTCTGTTCATGTAAATACTCTGTTGTAGCAAAAAGAATGATGGACATGTGATGTTACATGCTTTGCTCTTTCTTCTCATTTTCCTCCCAGTTTTCAGTGGGATACAAAAAGTAAGTTTCCATCAAAGCTTTCCCAGAATCAGAAGCTTTAGGTTATTTTTTTTTGGTTTGGTTTTGTAGGATTTTCTTGTCTTTGCAGAGTGACATCATGCTTCCTCATACAGAAAAGTGAGAAAAGAGACTTAAATTATTTTGACAAACACATTGAATATTTTACCTTTTTAAATTCATGGTAGGAAAAATTGCATTTATTGTGGGCTTTTTATTTGACTTCAATGACTTTAACCAACTGAAATTACAGTGCTGGAGGTGTTTCAAAAATATATCCTGAGGGTATTGCAGTTGATACTGAGTTTTACCTGAGGATTTTTTATTTCCTTCCTAAGAAAACCTGAAGTTCATCTACTTAATGATTTTGAGTGGAAGATTGGAACCTCTCTTTTCACTCTTTTGCAAACTCAGTGGCAAGGAATATTTAGTTTCCTAGAATCCTTCCAAAATGCTTAGGAAATAATTTTCTAGCAGGTTCCCTACTCCATGAGCTGGAGTACTTGCAGTAGTTTATTTTATACCATTTGACGACTTGATGTCCAATTCTGTAGCTCCAGAGCCAAAAAATGTCTCCCATGCAAAAAGGCATGTTTTCAAAGTGTTTTGTCTAAAAACAAAAACAACAAAAACCCCCAAAACAACAAAACAAACACAACTTGCCTCTGTAGAAAATCTTTATCAGCAGGTGAAAAATTGAGGAACAAAAGGATGACTTTTTTTCCCCTAAACTATTAGGATAAATATATATATACACTTCTAGAAATAGCAAGAAGATTGGTGGGGTGACAACACCAAACACAACAGAGGGACACAAATCTACTATTTTTCAAGAAAAATATCTAGCAGAGAAAAGTCAGAAAAGTCAGCAGTATCACCCTATTTGTTCTTTTTTTCTTTTTTTTTTT
>VZRL01012168.1:1309452-1452416 GCA_013397895.1 Origma solitaria | reverse complement strand
TTTTTTTTTTTTTGGTGCTATGTGTGTTAAATGATCCTGATGGCAGAGTATGTATTAAGATTCCCCTGCTGCTTGTCCATGCTGTGTGACAAAAACGCTCCATGAGAAACATGCTGAAATGCTCTTGGAAGTGGGCAGTGAGGCTCTTGCAAGGTGTGAAGCATGAGGAGATGGGGGAGTTGGTGCAGCTGCTTGGCTTGTTGGGAACTGTTGTGGAGTTTGATGGAGCTGTGCAGGCAAGGATGTGTTTGGCACTTCCTGTGTGATGGGCACTTCATCTTTGAAGTCGTGGGGAGACCGTAANAGTCGTGGGGAGCCCGTAACTCCTGATAAGTTCCATTAAAATAAAGAGTGTATTATTCTATGCTGTAAAAGAAAGACCTGTGCCTTAAACAGCACTTGACAGGAATAGAAAGTCGAATATTGGGTGGTTTGACTCTATGTACACAGTTTGAGCACAAATCTGAGCTTAAAACTTAAGGGTAGTTTACAATGCCTGTCTTAGTTTTAAGAGGCGGTTATGATAAATGCCTGCAGGAATTACGTTTAGCAGCATCTCTCTCTAGCCAAAATCAGATTGTTTACTACAAAGTAAGAAACAAATTTCATGATCAGAACATCAAAAAGCACACAGAGGAAATCTTTCATGGCTGTCATTAGTCATACTTAGTTTTCAATATTATGAAAGCTGTTTTATGTTTTATATAGGCCTCCTGCTGAAGATGGCTTTATTTCATCAGCCAATTTCTGCTTTTTTCCCTTCCCTAGAGGTCTTGCATTAGAGGAAGTCTGTTGATCATCACTAGATTATATTCATGTGCTTTCCGTCTTCAGGATAGCTGCACTGTTCTTCTGTGTTTTGATTCATAATAACTATTCCCCTCTTTTGTTTTTGTTTTTTTTAAATTTTATTTTTGTGATGGTTTTATTTTCCTCAGAAACTAATTTTTGCTTATTGCAGCAACTCTGTGTTCTAGAGAATATTGGATTCCTGGTGTTTTACTGCATGTTTGACGAAAAGACAATTTTCTTTACCTCTTCCAGTAAATACAAATATACTTTTGTGTCGTCAGAGAAAAAAATGCATTTTTTTCTATTGTCAGAAATAAACTATTAAAATCTGACCAAAAATATGGCATCTTATTAATCCTTTTCCATTGATCAACTCCATATTTCATTATCTTTTGTGGATAAGTATTTGGTTGAAGTTGCTTCATAACTTCTGTTTGTACTTTCTGAGATTTTTGAGACCACTTTCAACTTTTTTTTTTTGTATTTTTGGTTATTTTGGTTTCTTTCATATGTTACAACACATGTATTGGTGAGGTTAACTCTAAAACATGTTTGAGAGACAAAATCATAGAAAACAACATTTGCATTGTTTGATACTTCCTGAGAAAGTAGGTGTATTGTTCCATTATTGTTCCTTTGTAGGAGCAATTTGCTTTATTGCTCTTGCGTTCTTCTCTGTATCTCAAAGGATTCCATATGGCAGCAAGACAATGGCCACATATGAGCATGCATTTAACTGAATTGTATTCTAGCTTGACGTTAAGGTTCAAAGAAAAGGATAGTCTCAGTGGATTTTTGCTGTGTGTCAATAGCAGTCTGGATGTGTCAACAAGAAAACTCCTGGAAACGGTGGTTTACGTGTTTCGTAAGAAGAAAGCTTTGTATTTTTTAAGCAATTTTCATCTGCTGTTATGAAAGGGTGACAGATGCATTATGCATGATGCCCCTTCTCATTCGAATGCAGATTTTTTTCTGACTGTCTTGCATTCACACATTGATCTCCCGGGCACCAAACCTCTCAGGCCTCATTTTCCTTGTGCTTGACACACCTTCATTTGGCATCACAGCTCTGGTTAATGGAGCTGACAAGGTAGATTCTCTGATGTGAACGTTCCTGTTTTGTGTGCCCGAACAGATTGAGTGTGGCAGGGGAGGAGTGGAGGGGGATGATTTGGGTTTGTTTTGTTCAAAAGATACGGTGAAGCCTTCCCTGATTGTTCGCTCTGTAGTAACTCTCTCCACGGCTGCCTCACTGCTCCAGACAGTGACAGACAGCAATAAACCCCACCCTGAACTTTATTAATTAGACTGTGGAGGAGATAAAGATAGAGGGAATGCTCTCAGTGACAAGGCGCAGTATTAATATGAGTACTGAGGGGTAGAGCAGGCTGTTCTAACCTCAAAAAGCATTGATCAGACTTCGACTGCTGTTTCCCACCTCTCTAAATTTTCTTTCAGTGAAATCTGGGCGGGTGAAAGAACAGGAGAAAGGAATAGCTCCAGCTGAGTAGCTGACATGCATCCTTATATTTGCAGGATGTGTGTTCATTGAAAGTGTGTGGGTGCAGAGTCTCAAAAGATAAGGGGTTAATTTTTATGTCTCAAACACTGATAGCCGGATGGGCATGGGGCCAGCCAAGGATTGTTGGGAGCAACAGACAAGAATTGTTGGTAATAACATGCCCCACACACACAGAAAGAGCAAGCTGTGGCTGGAGAAGGGGGTCCTGTGGAGGGTGGGGGGTAGCACTTTTCTGGGACAAACATCCTTGCTCTGGACCCTGGAGACAAGCACAACACATTCCAGCACAAGGGAAGGAATGAGGTCGAGAAGTGGGCATGGGCTGGAGGGTGATCAAGACCACCCAAGAGACCCAAAGCCTTCGACCCATTTCCAGAAAAGTCTGGAAGAATGGATGTAACTAATTTGCATGGAAAACAAGAAACTTGTCATCAGGGCAGGGAAAGCCGATCTATAAAGAGGTACTCCCACCAAGCCTGGCTGTGCGCCCCAGGACCCTGGACATCCCATTGGCTGTACCAACGTTGGAACTAGGAATGGTGATCTCCTTTTCTCCCTTCCTTTCTTTTTCTCTTTCTTTACTTTCCTTCTCTCTTGATCTTACCCCTTTATCCAAAACCCACTGCCATGCCCTTATATTGTAGGTCAGGGACAAACATACCAATTTCCATGCCAAGCGTGTAATTTACTAATAAAATGTCATAGGTTTTTGCAGAGCCTCTGACTTTTGTTATTCTTTAAACCATGAGCATTTATGAATCTTGGGTGCTCCCTTCCCCTTAAGGGTGGGACATCATAGGAAATTTTGCTTTGGCTTAAGATTGTGTCTTGGATGACACTGTTGAATTATAAAACCATTAGGGCTGGAAAAAACCTTCAAAGTAGAGCCCAATCATTAACCCAGCCACCACCATGTGTGCCACTGAATGGTATCCCTGAGTGCCGCATTTGAACACAGTGATTCCACCACTTCCCTGGGTGCCTGTTCCAATGCCTCTGGCCACCCTTTCAGTGAAGAAATTTTTCCTAATATGTTGGGGTAGGGACCATAAGGGCTTATATGCATTAGTTGTGTCTAGGATAGTGGAGTCTCAGCCTGACAGCTGTTATTATATGCTACCATTAGGTACTTGAATTATTATTCTGTTAAATTCTACGCATTTTACATAAATTATAAAAAGTGGTAGCACTTTAGGTTTGTTTTGTTTTGTTTTTTTCCTGTTTTATGGCTTTTTTTTTTAAACCAAAGGCCATGTTTTTGTGTAAAAAAATTCCTTTAATATGTATTTTCGCCACTTGTACTTAAAAATGAGAAATTGCAATGAGACACTGCAGGATCTGAGTTAGGGTGTAATAATTTACACGTATGTTAAGCATAGTCATTAGTATAGTGCCTAGCAACACAGCAGGCATGACTTACTACCCAATATAGTGTTTGCTTATTGCCTAAGTGGAAGGCAAAGCAGTTCTAACTGATTACATGTTACAGAGCTCAGTTGCAATAGTCAATTTCCCCACAGTTTCTCCTGCATTTTGCAGGAAAACGCTGTGATAGTGTTATGAATCAATTACAAAGTGTTGATTAGGAGGAAATGCATATTGAATATATTAATCACTTCCATAATAAATTATATAACCGCACAATAAAGACACGCATATTCTGTTGGTAAATACCTTATCGTAGTCTAAGATTTTTTCCCCTTTACTACTTAATTTAATCCATAAATAGGAGAGCAAGGTGTTGAGGAAATGCCTTATAGGAGCTAAGCATGACGAAAGAACACAAAGCTGGGAGGAGTGGCTGATACACCAGAGAGCTGTGCAGCTCTTCAGCAGGACCTTGGTGGGCTGGAATCGTGGGGAGAGAAGAACTGTCTGCAACTCAGTGAAGGAAAATGTTGCAGGGTCCTGTGCCTGGGGAAGAACAACCCCATGCACTGGGACAGGCTACTGTAAAGTAGCTCTGGGGACAAGGACCCGGTGGTCTGGCAGGTGAAAAGGTGCCCAGCAGTGCCATTTGTGGCCAAGAAGGTCAGTTGGATCATGAGGTGCGTTAGGAAGAGCAGTGCCAGCAGGTCAGGGAGGTGATCCTGCCCCTCTGCTCAGCCTGGTGAGGATCACCTGGAGTGCCGTGTCCACTTTGGGGCTCCTCAGGACAGGAGAGACATGGAGCTCCTGGAGCAGGTCCAGCAGAGAGTGACAAAGATGCTGAAGGGACTGGAGCATCTCTCTGAGGAAAGGCTGAGGGAGCTGGGCCTGTTCAGCCTCGAGAAGAGACAGCTGAGAGAGGCCCTCAGCCATGTCTGTCTGCAGGGAGGGTCAGGGCATGGACCAGGCTCTGCTCCCTGGTGCCCAGCCATGGGACAGGAGCAACAGACACAAACTGATGCCCAGGAAGTTCCATCTGAACATGAGGAAGAATTTCTTTCCTGTGCAATGACTGAGCATTGAACAGACTGCTTAGAGAGGGTGTGGAGTCTTCCTCACTGGAGATACTCGAGAGCCATCTGGACACACTCCTGTGCTGTGTGCTCTGGGATGACCCTGCTAGAGCAGGGTGGTTGGACCGAATGACCCATGGTGATACTTTCCAACCTGACCCATTCTGTGATTCTGTGAAAACCATGGGACTAAAAAATCACATCAGCCTGGGAGCCAGAAGCTGCAGATTGAAAGACAGAGATGTCACAGGGACCAAGAAGCTCAAATCCATCCATGTTCACCTCTAAAGGGCCAAGAGGTGCTTTGCTGAGGGGATGGATATTAAGTGGTCTTCACTGGGATGTGGATACTTAGACTGTTAGTGTTTGTGCTGTACCATGTCCATTTAAAGGACTGTCTGCCTGTGCCGCTGCTCCACCTTACACAAGTGGAATCAGAACATTCTGTTCTTCAACCTGTTCATTCATTTTTACATAGTCGGAAACACGACCATTGTAATGAATGAAAGTATTTTTCAGTATTGTCAAGTATGTGTTCAAAAATGACCTTCTACTTGTATTTTCTTTTTTATATTAGTGGCTGAATATTTTTAGAAACCATTTAGAAAATACATAGAGAGCTATTCTCTAAGTATGCTTTAAATTTAAGAAAGCATGTATTTAATCAAAATGTTTAGTATGTTTGAGCATTTTGGACTTGGAGAAAAAAAGGTAATAGCTTTCTCATTTATAAATACACAAAAGAAACAAAATCTGTAAATTATATTTAGCAAAAAAGTACCCAACTGACATAGAATGTGGGGAAACAATTGCTTGGGAAATGTCATACAGCACGGCACTAATGCACCCTTGTGTTTTACTGTATATAGTATCAAAATAATAATTTCACAGCCTGATATCCATGACATTTCAAAGTCCTTGAATAAATTTCTTGAATATTTAAAATCAGTAACACATGCTTATTACCTTTTTCATATTCTTCTTGGTATTCCTCCCTCTCAGGATAAAGGGAAAATGAATTATTTTCTCAGTTGAACAGTTTTTGTGTTGTCTCTGACAGTAAGGCTGATAATAAGTTGTACAAATTACGTGGAAGTATAAAATATGTCTTGCAAAGTGCATGATTTAATGCACATCTCATTTTGGGGTAGGTAGGCATGTATCAGGCTGCGGATAACTCACTGAATCCAGTAAGATAACTTGAATCTGCATTTCAGTAATGTTAATAGAGCTCTGAGAAACTTGAATATCTTCAAAATGAAACATAAAGAAAGAGCAGCCTGGAACATGTAACATTCACTACGTACCTGTAAATGTCTGCTCAGGAAGTAGAGAACGTTATCCTCTGATGTGTCTTGGTTGTCTCACCTCGTGGTGTCCTCTCTGAGTCTTGTGGTGCCACCCTGCAGGTGGAGGTGTCGGGATGATCCTTTGTCCCTCCCAGAAAACATAGGTGCCATACAACAGGGTGGGACTTGTCTGGATCCTTCCAGAACTATGGAAACAAACACTTGGGGAGAGTTCAGAATCTTTCAGTGGCCCTTCAGGAGCTTTTCTGGTGGCAGCAGCTTTGGCCACCCTTTGGTCCCAGAGCAGGAAGAACAAGTTGTGAATGTTTCTGCAGGGGTACCCAAGACTGGACTATGGTCCTTCGAAGGGGTTGGCTGTATTTAGTGGAAGCTGGATGGACCAAAGGTCTTGAGCACAACTAAAAAGTTTATTGCCTGACATGAAGTCATTTCTGTGTATGTGTTGCTGTGAGCTCGCGGATATAGCAAGGAAACAGGCAGAGAGCCAGCGGAAATGGCAAGAGGAAGTTTATTAATTATTCTCTTCTTATATGGATAGTAAGGGTCTAACAGTTATTGGTCTGTAGCCATCCACCTCCCAGGGCGATTGGCTAAAGCCCTTACAGTACCCAGTTCCAAAACATAGATTAAAAAGAGCAAGAAGAATTAGCTTATCTTTGTTTCCCATATGATTCATGAGAAAAGAGAAAGTTCTTAGAATATTGCATCCACATGTATGTAAGTGGGTTTTAGATTTGTAGTAGGTATGCCGGAGGCTGCTGAAATCTGTGGCACAAAGGATTCAAGCCATGCCTGATTTAGGTTTTATTAAAAAGGCTTATACTTAATATTTAAAATCCTGAACAAAATAGTTCATTGTTGTTGGGACCCTTTTTTTAAATGCGCACTTTACTTATAAAGTATATTTTTTAAATCACAATTTTAACATAGGGTGGTGGATGGTTGATGGCACCTTTTCTCACAGCATTGCTAAAGGTAGAGAAACAAACTTGTAAGTACCTATGGACATGTGAAAAGTATTATTTTCACTCATTTATAAGGATTGACATAATATTTCTTCAAAATTGCTGGACAGAAGAAACTGTTGAAATTCAGTGGCTTATGTAGGGTGTCATAAACATGAAATTGCTATGCATGACACTTACAAGCTTTCAGCAATAAGCAAGAACTCTAAAAGCAGAGAAACAGAGATCTGCTGCCTGGAGCCTCTTTATGTGCAGAACATGTCATTTAAGAGGCTGTTACAATTATCCACCATTGTACCATTTGCAGTATTTACTCATGTGCATGATTTCTATGTGCTTTTTCATGCCAATTTAATGCTTTTCCAGGAGACCTCTCCTTGAAAATACAGATGGATTATGAATCCTTCAGGGCCTTATAGGAACCTTCTGTTCCTGGGTCTTAAAGTTTTGTCCCTCCCATGACTGACAATTGGATGCAGTCATGTTGAGAATGTTTAATGTGTGAGGATTCACAAAATATTTTTTCAACTCTCCACTTTCCCAATGTACGCTCGTATATCAGAGCCACAGACCACGTGTGAATGCCCCAAAATACATTTCTGTACCAGGAAACGATAGTTTCCACTACTTCAGGAAAAATGAGGAGTTCTTCTGAAAGCCAAACTCTTAAGTTTCTAGAAATGCATTTTCTTCATATGTAAAATAGGGTACAAATCCTGTAGCTGTTAGTGTAGTAACATAAATAATCATTGTTGTCTTCTTTGAAAGTTGCATCAATGCAGCAGCATTTTAGGTATATGTGTTTTTAAAATTAATTTCAGCTTCTGATAGGTGAGGTGCAATGGGATTTCCTTACAAAGCACCAAGTGGATAATAGGACAAAAAAAGTATGTCTGTACTTTGTTTTATTCCAAGTGGTCGTGCATTATTTGAGATGAAATCCTACTGTTTTCATCTAGAAAACAAAAAGCACAGCTAATATTGATTCATTTTCTCTCTCAAATTAGAGAATATAATTTTAGCATGCTTAATTGATGCTACTTTATAAACTGCATTACTTATATATGCCAGTAATTTGGTTTTGTTCTTTAAAAATCTTGCTAATGAACCACTGTGAATAAATAAGGGAGAACAAACAACATTTCCAGGCCTGCCTATAAAAAACCAAAACTCCACATCCAATAAAGGCAATATACTTGAGCCTGTCTGGAATTGTTCACCTGGATTGCCAGGAAAGGGAATCCCTTTTGTAAGAGTGGTTGTGGAAAAAGGTGATCTCTTCTTCTGTGATGACAATAAGAATGATGAAGTCCCAGGTTCTGGAAAATCAAATTGAATTCTTTTCAACTGTAATCGTATGTTGCTTTAGATATTTTTCTGTATTAACAAAATTTTTTTTGCAATAAATTGCCAAATATATTATTGGTAATTAAAATAATTGCTTGCTACTGAGACTTTTAAAATTATTCTTTATATTATTTAAATGGCATTTATTTGAGTTGATGCTTTATGTTGTCGGAGGTTGTCTTTGAGAAAGAAATGGAAATGTTGCATTCAGAGATGCTGCTGCTGAAACAAACTGGTGTGAATTTGAATCCTGTCCCCAAACCATATCTAAGCAAAGTCGAGAAAAATTGATTTAGCATGTCCATGAAAATGCTAGATTATGTAAGTGTACAGGAACCACTGCTTGAAATACAAACAAATTCCTTGTGTAAAATTGGCTTCATAGGGGCGAAGGTAATGTACAAGTTTTACTCTCATTAACCTTGAGAGTAAAACTTGTACATTTGGATGGAAATAGAAAGGGCTGAGAAGTATCACAGGGCGATGAGGATGACTGCTGCAGGGATATCCTGCTGCCAAAGGTGTATTGCAGACAAATACACTGACATTTGCTGTATGTCCTGCGTATATTGCTACCAAGTAAAAAAACTGCTTTTGGACAACCACTGAAGAGCCATTTGAAATGGGTGTGGAACAAGCCAAGATGTAGAATATCCAAAGTGATAATTATTAAGTCTGAAATTCAGAGGTAGGTGAATGCCCTAATTAGCAAGAGATGCATACACATAAGCTACTGTTTTATGAACACTAGGAAATGAACCATGTATCTTATTATCTAATAATGCCCCTTTTTTTTTTTTTTTTTTGAATGCTAAATGTGTTATGATAACTGGAGCAAGTTGTTGAAGAGATAACATTTCCTGAAAAAGTATAATGGCATTGATAGGTTTGAGACAGAGATTGGGCTGACATAATAATTCTACACAGGGCTGTGCAGGGTACAATCACAGCTAATAGCTGTTCCTTCTCAGGAGAAAAACCAAACTAAACGAGCAAACAAAAAAAACCAACAAAAACCCCTGAAACCACATACAAATTACAGAATAATATGGAATTACTCCAATGCATTTATTAGAATTTTGGTGCATAAAATTAGAGATGCCTTCTGCTGGAAAATTGGCCTCTGCAGGATATTCTGGCACTTTTTTACTTTCTCACGTATTTTTTTTCTCCTGGTACTCGCAGGTGGCAGAAGGTTTGTGAGCCCTGTGGTGCTCCTTGATGCACATCACATTCAGATGGTGGGAACAGCAGAGCTCCTCCAACTCCTGGGGAGAGGTTGTTCCTCTACCTTTGAACAAGGGTGGTGTCCACCTCATCCATTATGAGACTAGATCCTTGAAGTTTGCTTCAGAAGAAGGCTATGTGCTTTAATGGGTTGAAGAGAGAAGGGATGGAAAGGATAGGTTTGTTTTGTTTTGGGTTTTTTTGTTTGTTTGTTTGTTTTTTGGGGGGGTTTTGTGGGTTTTTTGGGTTTTTTTAATAGTAGCAGCATGATGAAAACTCCTGTGGAAATGGGATCTTGATGGATTTAAAAAACAAAAGACAAAAAGTCTATTTCATAGTAGCAAAATAATATAAATGCATGTACAAATAAGTGCTTATTTATTTCAGAGCAATAGCCTCTCTCTCACTAAATGTCAGGATAGCTCTCAGCCATGGGAACTTGAGCAAAAATAAAACCACTGACAAAAAGCCCTTGAGCTCAATTATCTCACAGGATAAAAATCTTGCGTTGATTCTTTTTATAAGCTAAAGGAATAGAACAAAACATTGGTAAAGAGCTGTTGAAATAACTTCTTTTCTTTTTTTCTTTATTCAGACTGCCAGGTCAGTATTCACCTCCCCAAGCAATGAAGTAAAGGGTCTCTGAGTTGCCTGAATTTGCTTAGGGGAATTAAGGCAATTAGGAAGCCACATGGAGATGGTCAGGATGGTACCTTGACTCTGGTGGAGTTGGCAGGAAAAGTTTGAGCACATGGGATTCAACCTAAAGGTTCACTGTGGATTCCTATGCAATACCTTCATCACTGAATTAAGTGGAAACAGAACGGGAAGCATGTTTAAAAAAAAAAAAAAAAAGAAAAAAGCAGCTAGGCAGTGACAGGAAATCTGTAAGGAACAATTAAGGACATTTATGAGAACAAACATCTAAACCTAGTTTTTAGGATTTGCTTCATTTTATTGCACTAAAGAGTGGTGGTGAATATTTGTCTAGATCAAGGGTATCCCAGATAATTATTCCATGTCAATTCTGCAAACAAAATGTAACATCTCATTAATTCTTACTGTGCCTGATGGTTTGGATTCTGTCTGGTTTAGATACAGATCAAATCATTACTTAGATTGTATCTGTTCTCTTTTTCTCCTAAAGACACATACTAAAAAAGATTAATTAACAAAAGCAACAGGAGGGCAAGGGAAACACCAGAGCATGGAATTTTGATGGGTATTTTCTTTAATTTTCCAAGGATAGTTTTTGACTGCAACAGTAATTGACTGTGCAGCGAATAATAACTGAGTAAAGTGTTATATTTGTCATGGCTGTTATTATTATGCAAGAGCAGCTATCAAAATATTATCTGCTGAAACATCTCTTCTGTGAGTACAGTATAGAAAGCCTGTGATTTATCTGCAAGTACATGATATGTATTTAAAATCTAGACACACGTGTGCATGTATATTAACTTAAAAGTACTACAGAGGCCAATTATTTTTAACATCTTGATTTCAAGGTCAATATACTTTGTTACTTCTCAGAATAGTAGAGGAAAAGAAAGATGAAAAAGGAAATGAAAAATTGCATAGATTTTTATCTTAGCTGTAATTTTGGGAAGTCCTTATGTAGAGTGTAAACACAAAAAAAAGCAGAAAAGCAAAATACATTCCAAAAAAGAGTTGTGTCAGGAGTAGTAAGTGGAATCAAAGTATGTAGTGAGGTGAAAAAAAAAATTCTACAACTTGGTTCACATTAATAATTGATGAAGACTGCATAAATTGATTTTGTTAACTCTTTTTACTTTGATGTTTAATTCATGGTTTAAAAAATACAAAATGTCCGAGAAAGCTTCTTTAGAGGATCTTGAAATACTTTTTGAATGGTTTATGTTTGGAGATTAGGTTTATTGTTATGATTAGAGGTGTGAACAGCTGCCTAATTTAGAACTCAAGTACAAAGAAAATGAATGGGATAATCAGGAAAATGTGATGTGTCCTTTTTGCTTTTTACATTCCTCATTTAAAACCAAAATACACATTACAGAAAACATTTAAGCTGTAAACTGACCTATAACTGCTTTATCATGTGTAATTGCTTGATTTAATTTGTTTCCACTTAAAAGTAAAAAATGTGGGAGTCTGTTGTGGATCAGAAACACTTGACAGAACCAGACATGAGACCATTGTGATTCTGAGAGCTGGATTTAAGAGTGCTTATAAACAGCCAATTTTTGTTTTATTCTGTTGTAGATGTTAGATTTTTTTTTTAAATGATGTACTTTGCTTAGTGAAAATAAAGTTTTAACTGCTTCAATAAACCTGGTTTTTCTTTTGTACAAAAAGGTGGACAAATTGATGAAATCAGACATGGTCCCAAATCAGTTGTTATAATATTCTGGCTGTCAAGCAGCAGACGGAAAAAGTGATCAGGTCACTTTAATGGCTTTTTCCAGACAATATACTTTCATTTAGTATGTTTTTTCCATAGAATTAAAAAAAAAAAAAAAAAAGAAAGGAAGCAAATAGCAGCTCTAAAGAAAATAACCTAGGAGAGAGGAGAAATAGTAGACAGTAGAAATGGCTGTGCTACGTTGCTGTAAGTGCTTGGTTGGTATCGTTGTGCACTCAGCAGCTCACTGAGGTGCAGTGCTGGAGGTGTTATCTCCACTTACAGGATTCCTCATTTGACCATCAGCACTGCTTGTGCTGGGATCTCAGGGGAGGAATAAGAAGAAAAAAAAGCTGAAGATATAATATGCTGCATTTGGTGCTTGATACTGAACTCAACTCCAACCAGACTTTGGGGAGATTTTACTCATAGAGTCTGACATTAGGGTTTGTTTTTTTTTTTTTAAATTAGGGAGGACATAACCCACATAGCAGTATTGTTATGACTTTTTGAAGGATTATGCAGCATATTGCTTGGCATGTGTGGAAATACTCTTTTGTTTTGGATTTTTTCCATTTTGGCATTTTATGCTCAAGTCAGTAATCAGATAAATACATGGTTAATTACTAGTGGTTTCCTACTACCAGTAATATCATCAGAAATCAGAAGGTAGCAATAGGAAAATTGTAAGCAAACCTTATGGTGAGGATGCACATTATTTAGAACAGGAAGTAAATTTAAGAGGACCGAAACCTCTTCTGCTAATGCAGCGTTTGGCTGCAGCCCCCTCAGCCTGTGCTCCCTGCCCTAGAAGGGTTCCCCTTTGGCAGTGCTCCAGAAACATCTGTGATTTGGGGAGAAGCAAAAGTTCGAGTGGACAGATGGCACAGGCAGAAAATGACGTGAATAGAGTTTTGGGGCCAAGGATTTGTACCTTGTGGTTTACTTTCACCAGCTCAAGAGCACACAAGTAGCGGCTTCTGCCACTCTTCATTTCCATGTCTCACAGCAACTCAATGAGGAGGGATATGACCTCCATTTGAATGTTTATTTTTATTGTACAGGAATTATGCTGCCGTTTAGGGATAGAAGTAGCCTCTTCTATCCTTATGGACTTGGGCAATCACCATGTGCCCTATTTAAGAAGGTTTTTCTAATGCCTTAAGTGGTCCCAAAGAGCAGGCAGAAGGGATAGGAGGCCCCAGTCTTGCTTGTTATACTTTAGAAGTAATATCTCCACGTGGAACCAGAAAGAGAGAAATTCAAACTGCTTTTAATAGCTTTTCTGTAATTAGATACTGATAGCAGTAGCTGAGAAAGTGTTGTATGTTTTCTGTGCATGTGGTTGCAGGAAACCACTGCTGGTCTGTAGGATAAGAATGTGTTACAGCCTGAACAGTCACAGCAGAGACCTTGAAAGCATAGACACAAGAAACAAGAGTTGCACCAGAGGACCATGTATTGATCAGGATGAATGCAATCCAGAGAGACACAGGGCTGAGAGAATTACAAAACCAATATACATGGTTTAATTGTGCTGATGAAGCCATTAGAGTGCTGTCTTGGATGTGTGTATCTTGAAAAGTGGTGAGAATAGCAGGAATCCCTTATTGGAGGAAATTCTATGTCTTTATCGATGATAAAGAAAGACTGGACCCTCCCTTTTAGTCATTTGCCAATGACTGTTTGGAGCCACAAGTTAAATGTGGATGGCCTTTTATATCAACTGCTGAAAACTATTCATAACTAATAACAGAGATGAAATTGTCTTTAGACTGTATTTATGAGCCCATTAAAAAAAAATAACTGCTGTGCTGCTATGAATTGGAATAGGGTTGCCCTATATCCTGTGCAGCGAAGGTACGTGCACGGGTATTGTCTGCTCTCATTAAAAGCTGCAGTAATTTAGTGTCTGCTCTAAGGTTTTGCTGATTGTGTTAAATTGGTCTGGTATCCCACTGTTAAATCTGGATGCAACATCTCATCGAAGTAAAGTCTATTTATGTATCATCAAAAAGGTCCTTGGTGTATTAATTATTTTGCAGTTTCTTTTGTGAATGTCTTCTGTCTGAACAACCTGCCAGGAGTATACTTATGATGAATATCCATTTTCCCTGACTGAGACTACTAGCAAAAATATCAAGGTTTTACTGTAATTAGTTCTTATTCAGATCTGTGTATAATCTTTTGATTGCATTTCTTACTTCATTTTGGTACAGATAATTAATACCATACTCTGTAATATGATTTCCTATAAAAACAGTCTGTATGCGTTCTTTTTATTTAAGAGTGCAGTGTACCACAATAATTGAATTCAATAGGCTGGAGGATTAAAAGGAGTGCTGTTTCTTGATTACAATGGAGTGTTGCTTTCAGAGTTTCAAGGTGCAAATTGCTTGCCAGGAATGTGCTTTCTTTTCAGCCTGTAGGCCTAGATGGACCCTGGGGAATCTCAGCTTAAATATGACATCCAACCAACCTCTGGTGGTGACAGAGGTTGGTTGGATGTGAACTTGACATCCTTTTCCCCTTTCCTCCTCATGCAATACTGGAAATGAGCTCTCAGCACAGGTGGGACTTCCAGTCTCTCATGGGAAGGATGTCCGTGCCTGCCTCTCTCAAGATGTTTTCCCACCAGGCAGAGCTTTGTTGTGTTTTTCCTCTAAATCCAAACAACTCCTTGGTCTTTCTGTTGTGCATGTCTGGCCCATGAGCTATTCAGTTGTTGAATTTCTCCAGGTCCTTTGCCTCTAATTCCTTCTTCTTCGAGACTGACATTTGGTGGAATCTAGTCCACGCAGCAGCTGTCTTCATGAGGGGAGTATTTCAAGTGTGAGATGATATGGAGAATGGCTCAAGGATCAGAGTGAAAGTTAGTGTAGTCATTTGCCTGGAAAAGCAAAATCCTATGTAAATCTGTTAACTCTACTTGGCTTTTCAGATAAGTTCATTTCAGCTT
This sequence comes from Origma solitaria, assembly GCA_013397895.1. Classification (NCBI taxonomy): domain Eukaryota; kingdom Metazoa; phylum Chordata; class Aves; order Passeriformes; family Acanthizidae; genus Origma; species Origma solitaria. The sequence continues at coordinate 1,437,473 of VZRL01012168.1, read as the reverse complement.
TTGACTTGACTTCCTTTTATTTCTCTTGATTTTTCCCATACTTTTTAACAATTTAAAAAAATTTTTAAAATAATCCATTTTCTTAACGTACTTTCTGTACTTGCTTTTTGCCATTTGTGTTGCTAGAAAGAATCCCAGTTCTGGTGCAACATCTGAAATTCAGACTGATTCTCAACCTGCCATCCACTGGTAAATTATTACATACAGTCTGTATTCTCTCAGCCTCTATCAGATTTCATTTAATTACCTATATTTAATGGATTGTTAATAATGCAAAATAACTGTTTTGATACCTAGATGATGAGTCTTTCTACAGTATCAGGCACAATACTGACAAAAACTCAGCCTTCAGAAAGCTATTAAAACAGATTTTGAGACTGTCATACCATTGATTCAGCTGTGGAACAGAAGAAAACAGAGTGAAAGGAACTGCAGAGTTGTGTCAGTGGCAAAAAAAATTCACACTACATTGAAACATTACAAAGCCTTTGGTTCACAAAGTGCTCATGGTTATCTGCTATATTACATAACTTTAATCTGGGCTGCTTTAGAAAGCAAAAAGGCTCTTTTTTGTGGCATTAGCCTGTCTGCAGTACAAGGGCTGACATTTTGAAAAGTAAATGGTAAGTCTGAGTGTCTCCGAAGTCAGTTTAAGATGGCTTAAAGACTTTAAGAAGTTAAACACCTGCCATCTGAAAAGTAGTCCTTTTTGAGTCCACTGAACTTGAACATCCAAAATCATTATCCATTTCTGAAAATTTTGCTCACCCAGTACCTGCATGGCTTATTGACAAGGTGTCTCCTGTTTTAAGCTATTCATAGACCAAGGAGGACAAGAAATCTATGTGGAACAAATGCTGGAAGGCAGCATGGCACACTGCAGGGTTTGAATGAGTTGCCTGATTGTCACAGAATTGCTACAAGCATAGCAAAGAGTTCATCTCACTTCTATTTTAGTGTTTTCATACAATGGGTGGCAGTACAGCTCACAAAGAATTTCTTTATGGCCAATCCATTTTCAGGGATTTTATTTCTGTATGTGATGGTTTTCATAAGGTTTTGGTTTGGTGTATAGGCATGTACTTATCTGGGAGAATTACAAACTTACTGGACTAGGAATTGGGCTGTGCTCAAATAAATCTTGGCCTCACAGCAGTGGGATAGGAAATCTCAAGTGCTTCTGTTTTAATCTTTGAGGAAATGCCAAATGAGGAGAAACCATAGCAAACAGTGAATAGGAGAACACAGAAGCTAAGTACAATATACCAGGGAAGAGTCTTTTTAAAGGGAATTCATGCTTAGATCAAATCGGGTTTGCCATTTGATACAGCTGGCTAGGATTTCCAGAAGGCATTAGATAGTTGCCTTCAATCAAAGGCTCTTATGGAAATGAAGCTGTGATGGGAAGGAGGGAAGATCTTGCAGGTGTGGGTAGTTGCTCAAAGAAGAACACATCCGTGCCCTTTATTTGCTGAAGTATTAACTGTAATTTGGGTAAAATACCATATAAAATATATAAATACATAAAGGATATTGGTACAGTGATGGTGTATAGCAGTAAGGGATGCTGTTTGCTGCTTTTTGCAGAAACTTGTGATTTTTTGAAATTATCCCAGTGACTGGCCAGAGATGAACCTTACAAAGCTAGCAGACATTCAGCTGTGTCAGTCTAATCTACCATAACCTGATAGTGGATTTAAATCTCCCACACATCTCTGTGCCTCTCATTCCCTGTTCACTTAGAGAAATCAGGGAACCTGCCTGAGCCAATACTCCTGACCTGTTAGTGAGATGCCCAACGCAAAACCCTTACAGAAACCTGAGGCCAGCTGTTCTAATGCCCTGGAAATGTGAATTCTTTGAGAGTAAACTCTCCTGGCTTCAAGGAATTTTGGCTCAGTCCATCTTTGCTGCTTTGCTGCTGTGGTAACTAAGCCAAGTGATCAGGAAAATTGGTTCCATCATTTTGTTGCTGTAAATTCCTTAAGACTCAATCAAATAGCTGTGTGGTTTTGAACATCTTAAACATAACCAAACAGAGGGGAAAAACGTTCAGACATATAATGTATGTCCAATAGATTATCTGAAAGGGAGGTTAAAAAGGGAGACATCGAACAGGGCATTAAATATTCACATCAGAACAAGGAGTGAATGAAAGAAAAGCTGCTTCAGATGAACCTGGTTAGAGGAAGGAAAAAGCTTGAAATTTTGTAAACTTGATTTTTTGAATTGCATATTAGAGTCATACTTTGTGAAAGCCAGAGTGTTCTGAAGTGTTTTCAATTTGCTTATTTTGAAAATTCTTCTTAATATACCTCTATCTCTTAATTTGTAAGGCTGTTTTTGTTCAGTTTTGGTACTTTTCTGAAAGTAAAGATGAAACCTCTGAACTTTTTAAAGTCAAAAGCCAACTTGAGAAATTTGTTTTTCTGTATCCCTGAACAACATTTCTAAAAAAATACAGCAAAAGTATTTACAGTTCCTTATAAGAGGAACTAGATAATTCTGGCTAGATATTTGCTGTCGTACTGTATTTACTTTAGAGGTTCAAGTGTCAAAAGTCAGGTACATACCTGGGCTTCTGACTTTGTGATGATATACTTAGAAATAGGGCTATTTTTAAAATTGTCTCATTACTAACAGTCTTTTTTTTTTTTTTAAGAGAGTATCACTCTCAATAAAAAATGGAGCTGTGCAGTGCTTGCCGCGAGGAAGAAGCAAAATAACAGATTATTGGTTTCTCAAATTTCATTGTGCTTCCAATCAAAGTAGATGCTACTGAGGGTGTTACTATACTTGGAAAATATCTAATCTTTGTGATTTCAGAATATTTTTTACTGTTGGAACCTGCCTCAGTTTTGATCAATATTTTTCGTATTTAACTGCTGCATCCAAAAATAATACAATCAGTTTTCTCACTGTGTTTTGTCATTCATTCATCCATTCAGTTCATAGGCAGCACAGCACAAGTATCCTGTTTGTTTTGGTCGAGACTGGTTTAGTTTGGTTTTTTGTTTGCTTGTTGGCTTTTGCTTTTTCATTTTGTTTTGTTTTTCTAAATGACAGATTCTCCCTAATCCTACTGTCACTTCTAAATCACTTGGAAATGGTTTGACTAACAGAATGAACCGTGTGTATGGTTAATTCTCATTGTGTTTAGCAGTGGTCTTGGTGATGGCTACATCTTTCTTGGCAAATCCCTACAGAGGTGTATAGCTGAAGAGTAACATATTTTAAATGAATTTCAATAACTAGTTAGTTTTTTTCATTATTTCTCTTTTTACTTGTTTCTCAAAGACAGAGACTCTTTTAAATACCATGTTAAGGCTGGTCAGTTCAACTCTGGAATTGCATCATATTAAATACTATTTCAACTAGTTATCAACCAAAGCATCAAAAATGTTTACATTTTATTGTATTTAATTGTACCAAGATAAGCAAAAAATACATAAAATTATATGAACTTAAATTAATATTTTTTTTCCTAGATAGGACGTGTTCTTTAAAATTAATGTGTATGTTACTTATCTCTCTTGTGAATCTGAAGTTTCAAAAATTTAAAATACATTACCTAAGTATGTGAGGTGAAAAGAGATACTTTTTGAATGTTGGTGATGACTTACCTTTGAGATTTCCCAGATATTAGTGTTGAGAACTTGCATTTATTTTGAAGTTCACTAATCATTTATTTTCGCACTTTGTAGAACTTAGATAAATAGGACCTGCATAAGGTCCCTCAAATCATGTTCATGTTCTAAACCACTGTGTGGACAGGAGTCTAGCTTCGGTTACAGTCATTCAAACTCCAAAATAACCCCTGTAAAAGGACTGATTTTGTGTTGTTGGCAACAGTGGTATGTAGCTTCACGTACCCTAGGAAGAAAAAAGAGATTTACATTCTCTCAGAGTTTTCTCAACTTGTTAAATGCCTGTTTAAATACAGTTGATGAGATGGAAAATCAAGTCTAGTGTTGGAGACTTCCTGCCATGACAGAACAAATTTTCCCAGCAATTTAATCAAGGGATTGCTCTGAGTTTATATGGGGGCATCTAAAGGGAAAAAATATGATTTTTTTAAGATATACTTAAATAATTCAGGAAAGGTGAATATCACCCTGCAAACTGAATTCTAACTCCCTGATGTGTGATTTTTTTGGAAAATCTGAAATTCTCAGTATTGTGCTGAAATAGGGGTCAAATGTCATCACTTAATCCTATGAGGGCATTTACACTTTCAGATCAGACGAGTCCCTAAGGTCTGTGTGTAAATCTCAGACGATGAGACCTCCCCAGGCAGAGCAGGGTCCCTGCCCCCAGCACTGTGGGGAGGGAGAGTTTGTGCCTTTCCCATGCACGTCACCCATGAGCTTTGCTCATTTCAATGTTGTGCAAATCAAAACAGTGAAAAATGTGACATAAACAGGGAATATTAGCTGTACTTTTCCTTGGTGTTGGAGAAGGGCATCACAGCCTAAGTGAAGCAGATCTTCATGGGCTAATTCAACCTCAGCTCCTGCTGCGGGGGAAACTGTGGGAGAAGAGTGAAGTCCTGGTTTGAAGGTTGAGTTGAGAGGATGCAATCACCATCTGAGTCAGTGGGAACTATAAGGAGCCAGTCAGACTGGGATGAGGCAGAGAATGAATTTTTATTCAGATTTAGAGAAATTCCTGGATGGAATGGTGCTTGGGATAAGGAGTTCCTGCATGGAGGCTCTGTGTACCATCCACTACACAGGATTTCTTCTTGGGGATAAGGAGAACTTTTAAAATTGTTTTTGACAATGGAAATAACTGCAGAATTGGTCATGAAAGGATGGTAGTAAAAGAAAGATTCATGAAAAAAACCCCACGGGATAAATGTTGCTGGAACTGTGGGAGGCTCTTCTACCTTTTTGTTTGTTTAAAAAATGCAACAACCTAATATGTATGAAAAAGCTCGGAATGCATAGATCCCCATGGAGACACAGGACATACTTCAGTCCTTTGGAATTGCTTTGCTGAGAAATGTGTTAATTTATTTTATTTTGTCCAGAGGCAAAGAAAGGTACTGCCTGTAGCAGGTAATCCTGTAGAAATATGATCATCAAAGGATTGCTTATGCTGATTCCTGCTGAGAAATTACAGGGGAAATAGGCTCAGGACTTGCCTAAGTGAGTTTTGCTACTGAAACACATTTAGATGGGAGTGTGGATCTCATAAGATGTAATCAGTTTGCCTTCTGGTGTCATGGCTGTGTTTGCAGCAGGTTTATAGCTTTGCGATTGCTCTATCTGTTAGGGAACAGATATAAAAGGCATTTCAATGTAATTTGAAAGAACACTTAAGACTCCTGGGGTACAATCTGTTTTTGGTTGCTAAGTCAAATTTTTAGTAGTACTGTTGAGTAAATTTTATATTTAAATTCTGATTCCTCGTTTAAGAGAAATTAAAAGAATAAATCTTCCCTGCAAATACAGTATGAGTACTGGGATATGATTCTAAAAATAATAAAGCATTGTATGTTTCCTAGTCTACATAATGTTTGTTAAGTTTTGAAATTGGTCCAAGTTTGGGCTTTCTACAACAGGATGAGAAGAAGACTACAAAATTTTCATCTGAGTGTATGAGTAATGTAGCAAAGAATACATTGATTCATGTATTAGATAGTTCTCTTAAGATTTTTCTTCTGTAGGCTTTAATCACAGAATTTCAAAAATATCATATAGAGGAGTAAAAAGAAAGAAAACTCAGAAGCATAAAATTTATTAACTTACGTCATAAATCTGAAAGACAGAGTAATTATATCATCTGAAGAAAACAATTGCTGTTGTAGAGGAAAATATTTCCAGTGTTGGAGGAAAAAATTGTTCAAAAAACTTCCACCACTTTTAACAATCCATATTTTATTTTATACACTCTAATCAATTTTACAAAGTTTTATTATTTATTTAAACATCTGCATGAAACTACCTTTTTTTCCCAGTTTTCACTAGATCCACTGTCTTTGTTGAATGGAAAAAAAAGATGCATTGCACTATGTTGTATTTTAATTATTCAGGTTTATGTTACAAGGAGGCTGGCATTTTATAGAAAGCATGAATCTTGTCAGTATGCTGTTGTAATAACCGTCATCTGACTAAAATTATTAGTTTTGAAATGGATTTATGAATGTCAGGATCAGGATTTTTCAATTGTAAACACCTTGGGAGGAAGGGAGTTGTCTTTGCTTTTCTAATTCGGACAACTTCAGGAGCTCATATTCACCAGAAGTGAGTGGGCCAAAACTAAACTCAGAGTCATGTCAGACCTTTATTTTTTTTCCTTCCTCTGCTTTTGTAAGGTTTGTTTTTTGGTATTTTGGGTTTTTTTGCATTGGTGGGTTTTTTGTTTGTTTGTTTGTTTTGGTGTTAGATTTCTGGTTTTTTGCCTATATGTGTGTTGTTTTTAAAAAAGTCATAGACTGAAAATATGAAAACACCTTATTCTTTCTGTCAACTTCTGAGTTTTTAAGCTACACAGCACCCTTCTCTCATTTTGAAGATTTATAAATTTCCGTTGAAACATGAAAAATGACCAAGTTAAAGCATGAAGAAAAGCTCCAGATATGGTTTTAACTATCAAGATAAATCAATGATGCTTTTAAATCAATTAATGCTTTTATATAATCTGGTTTTGTTTGAGCGTGTGGGTAGGGTTTTGTTTATTTGGTTTTTTTAAAAATATGTTTATACTTTTAAGTGTATTACTTTTTGCAGGAAATATATTTTTTAAAAAGGCATAAAAGGTTATGGTTAGTTCTGGTAAAATGGAATTGTTATTCTTACAAAGGTGGGAGCATGTCTGATCACCAGAATACTCAGAGATACAAAAATTGAGATTGTATGAATTCTAGGACTATCTTCCCTTAATTGATCTTGATTTGTCTCCTTGTTTTTGCTTTCTCTGAATGCAATACTTCTTGTTAAATTCTTCATTTCCCTAATCTGAAATAGATTTCTCCCATGGCAAATGAGTTATTTCATGTTTCAATGAATCTTCACTCTAGTTTCAAAGCCCATAATTTTTGGTGCATTTATTATGCAGTTTGTGGGAAAGTATTTTGTTTTAAGTGGGAATAAACTTTAGTCTCTGGAATTGCGGGCTAATAAGCATTCATTATGTTATGATTGATGCTTCAGTGAAATGAAGATGTCTTTGATGTTTGTTTTAAAAGTGCATGGTATTCCTTTTTGTCCTCCCACTGCCACGACTATGAAGTAGAAATTGATCCTGTGTCATTTTTCTGGGAAAAAAGTCTTTATTGAATACGAGGAATCCTATTTCCTTCAGGATATTCTCTAAAAAACTTAGCTTCTAGCTCATTTCAGAAAACTGTCTCTGATTTCTTCTGTTGAGTTGTCTACTAAAAACAAAATACCTGATTTTCTTTTTAGCTATGACCTTTTAATTCTTTGGTGGTGGTGTTTTGTTTTGGTTTGGTTTGGTTTGGTTTGGTTTGTTTGTTGGTTTGTTCTCTTTGTTGTTGTTGTTGGTTTGTTGGTTTGTTCTTTAGTAAATCGTCAGTGTTTAATCTCAGCCTAGTTCTGAGCTTTCCCTGTGGCAATGTTTTGGGCATGATGCCATCAGTGGTCCTTGCTTGTAGCTCTCCTCTGTAGGTGATTTGAAGGTGGCTGCATTCATTTATCCAACAGTGCTCCATAACTGCTGAAGGGAATCTGTAATGATGTGTTTTCATATGGCAAAGACATAATATTTGGCCCACAGTTGTGCCAGCCATGAGAAGCTACGAAGAGAAACTAGTCCAGGCCCATTTTCTTTCACCTCTCTTAACCTTTTTTGTCCTGCCTGCATTGCTGTGCCTGCACCTAGAGACATTATTATTCTTCAGATAACCATATCAGAAACATGGCATCCTCTTCCAAACCTTTTTTTTTCCTTTTGCTCTTGCTAAAATCACCAATCCTTGGCCAATGAGAAGGTGCATTTCATATGTTGTTTACTCAGGGTCACGGAAAGTGTATTCCTCATTCTCTTCTTGCATTATAAATGTTAAAATATAATTTTAAAAAACTGTTAGTATTTCATGTCCTTCCCCTGCAGGGTTAAACAGAATGTGTTGTATTCCTGCCCTTAAAACAGGAGTACAAGTAGTGTAGCTCTCTTCTTAAGAGCGTTTTTCTTTTTTCTGATTGCAATTTCAAACCCAAACTCTTACTAATATGTGAAGTTATTGTTCAGAAAACCTCTGAAGGAAAATCCGTACTTCATTTAAGCCTCCCTTTCATCAGGACTAGTCAGAGCACTGAGAGCATGAGGGTGTCACAGGGAAAAAGACAGAGGTAGCATTGCTAAGGAGGCAGCTTTGTGTAGGGTGCAGTGTTCTCACTGAAAATGTGCTCCTCTGGCATGAGAGGAGGGAAGATGCAAATTAAGGCTAAAACTAACAAATTTTCAGCTGTGGTTTCTGAAGAAAGGGCTCCTTTGCTGATGATGTGCAGCACAACAGCCACAGGCTGGCTATTTTCAAGGCGTGAACAGGAGCAGCAGTAATAATAACTCACAGGTATTTTCAGATCAGAATATATGGAGATAGTAATCTCATTAGCAGTCAAGGAAATAATCTCCTAAACACCCATTTCAGAGGACAGTTATTGACATAGCACCACTCCATATGAAAAAAAATACATTTAATATCATCTTTAAGCGATGCTGTGTCAGAATTTGTAGAGGTTGCTTTGATTTATTTTGTCAGGGAAGACAGTAAGGTATTAGGAAGAATGAAGGATTAAATGTAATATTCATAAATTGTTTCCTCCTATTATGTATTTTCTGGTAGTCAACTTTTTATTTGAGATATAGTGGGGGATTGAAAAAAAAAAAAGATTGCTGTCATTCAGATGTCACAAATAGAGGAAGAAACCTGTAAATGTTATTGGTTCTGCCTGGCCAGTCATCAGCCCCTGTTCTTTCTAGGTGGACGGCACTAAAAATGGAGGAAAGAGGGTAAGGTGCCTCAGGTATTGATCCAGAGGAAATATTGCAAATAGTGATTGGCCTGGATTACTAGGCAGACTCTTAATTTCTTGGATGCTGTCTGGTATATGTAACTCCTGTGGGGAAGCTTGGAACAATGCTTGAAGGAAGAGGCAGATTTTAATAAACCTGTTAGGTAAAGCTTTTGTGGGGCCCTTCACTTTCTCTTCTGTTCTCAAGAAATTCTCCAGTCCTCTTTCAGGCAATTTATTGAACACGTACAATAGCTTGGGCATTGGCTGACAACCTGATGTAGTTCTTAGCTTTTTGTTTAATATTTGAATTTTATTAGTCAAGGTATCAGGAGCCTGCTGCCAGAGCTTTTGATAAAGACATCTGAATTTGTGGTTTGTTTGTTTGGTATTTTTATTACTGTCAGCTAAGAACAGAAATGTAGGACTCCGTGTCCTGCGTTGCCAGGGAATGCAGTCAGTTCTTAGTCCATCCAGCATTTCTTGTGAACCATGCTCTAGTCAGCACTGAAGCTGAAGGTTCCAAAGGGTAAGGGAGAAACGTGTCCATCTTACAAACATTGACCTTTTAAACTTGTATGTAGAGAAACAGATTTTTGTGTATGCAATTATTTAATATTATAATTGCATCTTATTAACAATTTACATTATAACTGTAGAATCATAAAACAATTTTGGTTGGAGGGGTCCTTTAAGGGTCATCTAGTCCAACTCCCCTGCCATGAGAAGCGATGTCTTCCCCTAGATCAGGTTGCTCAGAGCCCATCCAACCTGACCTTGATTGTTTCCAGGATTGGGGCACCCACCACATTTCTGTGCAACCTATTCTAGTGTTTTACCCCCCTTATAAAAAACAATTTCTTCCGTGTATCTGGTTTGAATTTGCCCTCTCTTAGTTTAAAACCACTATCCCTTGTCCTATGGCAGCAGGTCCTATCCAGATATGTTTTAGTAAACTGCCATTCCTCAGGGCATTCTAGGACACATTTGATACTATTTACTAAGTTTAGTTTAAAAACCATTTAGTACTGGGGTTTTTAATCCGAGTTAGAAGTTTTCCTAATTCTTAAATTTGTTTTCTTGATTTTAAACTCAGTTGCTGTGGGTGCTGTGTGACTTCTGTGTTGTGCTTTCGGAAAACATTCAAGCAATCCAATTTCTCTCACATCAGTGCTCCTTGTAAACAAATTTCAGGTTTCCACACTTCAGTATGCACACTGGGAGTGGAACTGTACACAGTGCTGTGGTATTGCTTGACACAGTGATAGAAGCGAGTTCCCAAAACCCCCAACCAGAACCTGTCACAGAAGCAATTAAATATGCCATTCTTAGCTAGGAAGGTACAGGAAGATGCAATATCTTTGTGTGAATGTGATGAGAGAAAATTGCATTTAAACTCTGGTCCCAGCCAATAAATCTTACAGCTGCCTAACTTTTCTCGGAATGATGCCGCAGGCAAAGCATACAAGTGTCCCAGAAAAGAAAAAAAGAAAAAAAAAATCCCTTAATGTTTTCATGATTCTCTTTATCTATTGCTTCACTATAAATTGCAAGTCCTTTCACACAGAGACTTGGAGCCTTAGGGCTTTTTGTAAAGTTTTCCTAGTGGCTGTGTTACACTTATCCCATAGAGCAAAAAGAAACTATATCTTGTCATATCTTCCCATTCACATCACACACTTTTTAAAGATCAAGTATTCCTATACTCGCAGCAAATGAGTCACTCTCAGTCCACAGTGTGCTTAAAAATTAAGAGAACTTTTGATGTATCCACATAATACATTCAGTTGAACAGTATTTTCCATGAAGTGATAAACTGTGACAAAACTAAGCTAGTTCATTAAAGACTTACTTTTTCGTGAGTCTTGTTCTGCATTTGGTTTAATTCAGGTTGTGCCTTAGCCATGCTATAATGAAGAAGTGATTTTTTAATTTTTTTTTCATTCTGGTACAGTAAGCACATGTAGGCCTTGGTTTGAACATCCATCTTTGGAAAAGATTATACAAGAAATATGTAAAGATGTGGAGAGAATCTGCAACTGTGGTATTATTCAATATTGCTCAAGGGTTGAGCTGTAAAACTATACACATGATTTAGGCCTCAGAGCATTTCTTAGTTCCTGTTTCTACTTGAGATGGGGAAGGGAGTTGTTTTATGGCATTGCTTCCCCCCTCCCCAGTTTTCTGTCTGGAGCGGGTGCCAATTTAGGCTAGTGCCCAAAACGGTTCTTGGAAGTCAAGAACTAAGTTCTGTTCCTATCAGAAATGCTCCTGTGACAGTTTCTTGGTGATTTTCAAAAGGATGTTTTTCTCACTGATAACCTAGCCCCCTTTTGCCAACCAGAGAAGCAGCAGAACGGTGCTGTTGCGCAAGTCTGTAGAATGGGGAAGTGTTGACAGACACGGAGACAGTTTCAGGAATGTATTGATGGCAGCAGCTATTGTTACTCCAACTGTGCATATGTTAAAGTCAGACAGGGATAAGCCGGAAATGGTTATGAAGAGGCTTTTTTTTTTATCAAGGAAGCATCTTTCCTGAGCTTTTGTTGTTCCTGCTGAGAGGAGACACGAGGGGGCCCTTGTGGAAAAGGGTTAACACTCATTGCCAGGAAACCTGTGTGCGCCGTGGTGTTGAAATATTATCCTTCTCTTCCACAATTTTTCCTAATTGAACCTAAAGTATTTTGGGTAACTATGGAAAGAAAAAGAAACTGCTTAGTTTAAAGCTGAAAGTATGAAGATGTGCAAAAGGCAAGAATTAGAATAAAAAGACAAATTTAACAATGAGTCCTTTGTCATGTCCACCCCAAACATGCAAGCACAATGACAGTGATAGCCTTGGCATTCTGGACAGGTTTGCTTTGATTACAAATTTGAGTACTTGCTGTTCTTCTAAAGGACAGATACCAGGAATTGCTGAGTGTTTGGATGAGAGGAAGGCACTAAACCTTCCCAGGTGCCACTGCTGTTGCTATTTGCTAATATTTTTGAACTGCATGCTGGAGTTTGGTTGCCATGTGCATGGTGAACCTTTCTTTAGGCAGTCCCTGTGGTTGCTCTCTGTGAGACTATTTTACTTGTCCTTTTGTACAATTTTCTGTGCTTGGGGCCAGATCTAGTAACTCCAAAATGAGCTAGGGAGATGCTGCATGCAGCAGCATCCACATGTTGCACATCACCCCCATGAACTGAGAGCTGATGCAGGTGTCTGTCACTTTTATTGGAACTGGCTTTCTGTTTGTATCAACTGAAGTCATATTTTTCTGGGAAATTTGCAAGATAATTATTTTTTGGTGATAATGAGGTTGTTAAATTCGGCATTTTTTGCATAAAAAGCATCAGTACTGTAATACCATGATTCAAGTAATGTAATACCATGTTTATAATCTCAGTAGAATATTCCCTGAATTATAAACAGTTGTAAAAAGAAATATTAGCTGCTCAGAGAACATGTATTCCCACAACACCTTGTTTCCATATGCAATACCTGGTTTAAGAATTCACCTTTTATAATTGTTTTAACTAAACTTTGAGCTATATTATACACTCTGTTGATATAATCAAAATCTCAGCTATTGTACTGATACAATACAAAATTGATTGCACTCTGATATTATGCAAAACAGTGTTAAAAATGAAGCCTGGCAAGCAAAGTGATCCTTGGCAGCTGCCACCCTGCTCACTGGTGCCATTCAGTGTCCCAGATATGCTGGAAGTTTGACAGGATGCGAGAGAGAGGGTTTAATTAGGCCACAGTTTTACTAATTCAACTAATCTGTGAGTTATGCATCAATCACCCCATCACAACTCAGTGTCTCTTCTTCCTCTGTGGTTCCTGTCTGTTTGGGAGGTGCTCATGGTCTCCTGTGGCTCCAGGCCACCACAGGTGTGGGGTTGGGATGCCATGGGGCTCTGTGATTCCTGTGTGCCTGGGAACTGACTCTTGAAGGGTCGTGCCTTCCCCTAAATCTGCCTTCCGCTCTGGCTGAGTGAGAAAAGGTTCTTGCTGAGGTCATTGCTAAATTGCTATTGTGTGCCCTTCCAACTAGGGACTGTAGGGCAGCCCAAATAATTAACTGTTCCGTGGCTGTTCTGGGGATTAAAAAAATATTCACAGTGTCTTCTTCAAACTTTTCATGAAAAAGGACATTCATTGAAAAATGGACATTCAAGGTCTTTGTGCTGAAATTGAGAAGGTTATTGAGAACTTACAGTTGTGGATGGTGAATTGAGCTTTTGTTTCACATTTAGATTTTTATCTCAAATCCCAAATACAAGCAAACAAACAAACACACACACACACACAAAATCCCCCAAACCCATGACTACAGGTGCTTTTCTGGGTATACGTTTAATTTCCAGAGAAACCAAGCTGGCTTAGTCCAGTTTGTCCTACATTATATGCGTATTGTAACAAAATAATAGACATCTAATCTTAAATTTCCAAAGCTAAAACAGATGGTTCAATGACAGGGGTAGAAACTGTGCAGGATGTTATTTCTGCTGACAAGGGAGGGTAGGAAGGGTAGAAGATGCTTTCCTTTGTGGCCCCCAATGATAACTTGCATTGGGGCAAGAGCCCTAGAAACCTCAGGAAGAGCTCTCCTTTCTAATGCAATGTCTGCTGTGAAGTGCAAGGCGACCAACATGGATTTTATTTTAATTTAGGATATGCATTAAAACATTTTCTAGTGATCCTTTGTAGCTTTATTTCCTATTACAGAAAAAGTGAAAGTAAATATTTTTTATTCTGAGCTGTCCTGTATTTATCCCAGGGAGGGGAGAAAGTGTTCACCTCCAAAGTCAACTGCTGACATGCACAGAAATCACAGACAACAGGAACCCCATATCGTTTGGCCAGGCTTGGTCACTGAGTATTAAGGAATTTTCTTTCTGCACCCCGTATTTTTTAGGGTTTTGGGAACCTTTAACCGATTGAAAGGATTTGGGTAAATTCTGTCCACATGGGGTGTTTGGTTTATTGTTTGAGGGAATTGCTAGGGTTTTCCTGAAACAGTTACTGGTTTTTAATGGACCGGTGTCGATGACTTGCCTGGGATTTTAACTTAAACCCTCAACTGAAAAGCAAAGCCTTAGGAAGTGCTGTCAATTAAGATCTCTGTTGCCATCTTTGGAGATTTTGAGCTTGTGTTACCCATTGCAGTCTCATCAGCAATATGAATCAGAAGTCTGCTTTTAATATTAATACAAGCCAATTAACGTAAGTAATTAATTTAGAAAAAAAATAGCAAAGAAACAGTAAGTTTGAGCTATTACAGGAATTTGGAATATGGCAGAATTTGCTTTAATTAATTTTGTTACATATAGCTGTCATATGCACATTGCCAGCTGGTTAATGATCCATCAGAAAACCAATACAGTGAATTGGAAATACCACTAAAGCAGAATATATCTGCAGTAGCAGTAGAAGTAACCACTAGAACACATTTCAAAGCATGTGATCTCCAAAACATTTATTGACCAACCACTATTTAACTAGTTCCCTAATTTAGCTTATGTGACAATCATCTGCATTTGGTGAAAATTGAGAGAAACAGGGAATATTTTGCTGGAGAGCTGTACCAGATGAGAGCACTGATGAAGTCAAAACCACAGCAAGTTGAGATTTAGCCCATAGGGTCTGCACAGAAGGACAAGGCTGTAAGGTGTGTGCTACGTCTGGGTGGTTTGGTTTTCTTTTGAATTTAATTAATTGTTTTTATTTTTTTAATTCCTGGTACATCTGCCATACATCATCTTATACATGGGCTGCAGCTGTAGGGAGAATGAACAAATTAAGGTCCTTAAGTCAGTAATTATTTCAAGCCCAGTACTGCTGAACAATGTATTTTTCTGAAGAAGTATGGTACAAATGGAAGAAGGTTAAATCTGTGTAGCTCAAATCAGTCTGATTTAAAATGAGCTGTAAGAGAACAAAATGCATGTTTTGTGTAATTAGCATGAACTTCATGTCATTGTTCAGTTTTGTGCTAACAGCACATCCAGGCCTTGCTTAAGGAGAAAGATCAGCAGCATTTGCTGAAGAGCTCAAGGTCACTAATTCTCTGAGTGTTAAATAGGAAAACTGTATGTTGCTGCTTCCTGATGTGTGTTAAATATTTGGAGAATGAGTTAACTAGATTTATTTTTTCTTGCTAGAACCTACTATTTTAAATTCAGTGTCACTGAAATACATATGCTATGTGAGAACAAAATGTAGACTATGTGTTGGCTTATCTGTAGACATAAGCAGAGGTTGACATTAAAAATCCTCAATAGTTACTGCATGTGAGAGATTATATTATCCACATTTGCAGCACTGTTCAAATGACTATATCACACTGCAATATTCAGAATTGATGTAGAGTATCCACTTTTTAGTGTGCTGTGATCTGCCGTCTCAGAGAACTGTTTCTGTAACATTTTTTATGAATAACTTTTTTATGTCCTGTAATATGGAATCCTGGGGTTGCTGAGGAAATCACTGCTTATTATTATTGCTGTAAGTACGTCTGTAATAAAACTTTGAAATACTTCTTTACCACAAGCAGGATCAATCTTTTTTCAAAAGGTTGGTCATGAGTCCTCCTAATACATCCTCAGATAAGTGTGTTCTGAGCTTTTGGCTTGTTACAAATGCCTGAACTTGGCTGAATTTCATACACCTGACACTCAGTTAAAACACAAAGATGACTTCTGCACAAAGATAACTGGATAAGCTCTAGTGCAGATGAGGAAAAAATTTTAAACCCCTGAAGGTTTCAGCTCCTGGGATGTCTGTCAGGTGCCTGGCTGGAAGACTTCAGACATCTGAAATTTCTCCATGGCCAACTCCCTGTCCTGATGGATGACAAGGCCCTTGAACCTCTCCATTGGAGTCTCAGGGCTTGTAAACATCCATGTGGACAGGATGGTTGCACTGGCCTTTTAGTCTATAGAGATATGACTTTTATGCATTTTTCATTTTCAGGTTTTCATACATTTGCCTGTAGTAATTTTTTAAAATCCTGAGCAGTCAAAGCTACATTTACAGTAATTGTCAGACGTTATCCTCTCTAAACAATTGAAATATTGTCATTAAAATGAAAGTACTGATGTGTCTAACTGTATTGGAAAGTGACTGTTATGGATAAATTACTTTTATAGTCATACATCAAAAATCCTGTAATTGAGAAGTAGTTAATACAGAATGATTAACAGTAAGAAATAATTAATAATTCCTGTCTGTATTATCCAAACAAACTTTTCAATGCTTTTATTGGAGATGTTTATTAATCTTAACATGCACAGCATATCATTAAGGTATTTTCTTGCATGATTGATCGATGGAATTAGTTGTTCACTGGGAGAGGGATGAAGCACCTAAGTATAATGGGAGGCAGGGAAAAAGGGAAGAGAAACTGACTTTCTTCAGGAGATATATTAGCAAAACAAATGAACAATTTTTGAGAAGCAAAATCAGCATTCATTTCTGCATACCAGAGAGAGTGCATTATGTAGAGCATCATGTAGAACTGAAGGTCAAGGCTAATCTGCTTGCTTCCTGTTTTTCAGTGATCCATTATTTACTCTTGCTTAGTCGGAGTCACTGGTGCTTCCAAAGGGGAAAACAAAAAGAAAAAATAAATGGCAGCAAGAAGAGGTTCTACAGGGTATCATAGTTGTCACTGTCATGTGCACACACCACCACAATCAAACTCAAGCACCCTGAATGCACCTATTAATCACTCTAGTAGCAGTGAAACAATTAAAACATGTCTTTGCCATGAGCTGTAAATGGAATAGGAAGAGAGTTGCCACCCAAATAGGCTGGAGTTTCTTTGCCTGCTGAGTTTTCAGTACTGGAAAAAGCAGAATACCACTTGATGAGTGTTTTTCCACTTGTCATTTATTTCTGCTTTTTCCAAACTGAGGACAGTTCTGTATGAGACAAAAAATTATGTATTTGTGTTATTGTAGATTCCGGGAGCGCTACCCATGGAGCTTTCTCTCTAAAGCAATTCATTCCATATGGGTGGGTTGCTATAATTATATCTATGCAGATGCTGAATCCACTTACAATATGCAGAATCCACGGCTGTTGTTTTTGCAGAAAAATGCAGAAAAAGCTGGAGACAAAAGCCATCTATTAATCTGGTCTATTAGTATGTGGACAGAATGACTGATACTGGTTTCTCCTCCCAGATTCTCCATTTGTCTCTGGGCTGTTTTTCTATACAGCTAGTGCACACAAAAGATACAAACACTGGTATATTTCAGTTTCCTTCTTCTCAAAAAAAAAAGTAATTAAAAATATTTTGGTGTTTTTTTGTTTGTTTGTTTTTTCTCCCCCCAAAAAAATGGCTACTCCCATAGACCTGATCTGGCTGGGAATGTCTGTGTGGCTGAACTATATCTCATCCACTGTATGCTGTTTCAGGGCAGTAATACTGAATTATTAGCTACAGTGGGTCCTCTCTTTAATGCCATGCTTATTTTTATGGAAATATTTTTTCATAATTCCCTAATTTCCCTTCTGCCTTTTTTTTTTTTTCCAGTTTGCTCCTTTTTGTACTTCCATCTGAGGTGTCTGGGTGTGACAGGATTCTGCTAAAGTATGTTTATGGCATACCAGATGCTCCCATTCTCTTTTCATTATTTTTTGTCTTACTAATATATGGAATGTTTTTCTGGATATTTCCATCTATAATCTTGCACATCTTTAAATTCACAGAATTAGAAATAAAGCCTATTTTGAGTTTTTGCGTAATTTAGGTCTTCTCTGCAACTACAAGCTATATGATCTATGAGCTCAAACTCATCTTTTGTGAAATACCATGTAAATTCCTTCTTGTGGTGTCCATGGTTTAGAAATCATAATACAGCTAGAAGTGTGAAATATTAAGCACATCCTTTTATACTTGGAATTGATGGCGACTTCAAAGTCAGTCCTCATTCATTGCCTGGTTTGTTTCACTTCAGAAATGACTTGAACTGTGAACAAAAAGGAGCTGACAGTATTTTCAGATGGGCACTTTATAGTTGTGCACTTTGCAACTATATGATAGGACTGTCTCTGTTGCCTTGAATGCAAAATTAGCTTGTTGATATGTGCTGCTACAGACAGAGGAACAGATGTAGTAATTCTACTTTATTTACATGAAATCTCTAAAAAGGCATTTTCTGGCAGCATGCTAGGAATAAATACAGTATCACATATAGAAGCAGCGCCATGCTATGTTAGCTCATTCAGGTGTCAGCTGTGCCATTTGGATGTGGGCGAGAGCAGGGAGTCAGATCCTCCCAGAAGGGCTGGGAGCTCTCTCACGCTCAGCAGCCCCAGCTCCAGCCTGCAATCCTGCCCAGGGTCTCTGCTCAGTGCAGGGGCACCCACCGATAGCACCCCTCTGGGAGTCCTACGAGCTATCAGGTGCTCTGGTTTTTTATTTCTACTTTTTTTCCAAAATAGGAAACCCTCTTACCTTTTTTCCTGGTTTAGGTTTTTTGGTTTGGGTTTTGTTTGTTTGGGTTTTTTTTTTGGCTTTGCTTTGGTTTTTGTTGATTTGGTTTCCCCACCCCTCCTCACCCTTTACTTTCTGTGACTTGGGTCTCCCCTGAGCTCATGTCTTCAGGCTTGTTTTTTGCAGCCAAGAGCTTGAGGAACTTCACTGAGATTAGAAAATTGTGGGGGAGGAAGGGACTATCAGGGTGGGGAGGGACTGCAAACTACAGAGAAGTTCAACACATATAATCTGAGTAAACAAGTGAGCCTTAAGTAAAACCCCATGAGTCTTTTGAGCCAGGAATATCAGAACTGGTGAGTGATGCTGAGCTGGCAGCCGCCGCAAGGGAAATCTTTCCTGGGGATTCTGCCCTTTCCCCCTTCCTGTCTCCTCCTTTGCCATTGTGCAAGGGCTGAGGAAGGAGGTGTTACTCCAGTGATAGTCCTTGCTCTCCCTCACTGCTTCACTTACCTATCAGGTTTAAGCTAGGCTGTTGCCTCTATTGAATTGTCCCTTTTTTCTCTCGCAGGTATTCAAACTTTCCAGCGTGGGGTTGGGGATGTTTATTCAGCTTATGAGCAAGCAGACGCATTAAAGATGAAATGCCTTGACTCTGAACTGCAGGCAGAAGTGGTGGGAGGAGACACAGCTAATTTAACTTGGAGGATGATTGATGTGTAGATGTCAATTTCTATTAATATTCTTTTGAAATCACTGACGCAAGTGTGTTTTTCCCCCACTCAACAGAAAATATAAATAGAAAGACAACAAAACAACCCTATCCCTTTAATTCACGATACTCAGAAGCAGATAAGCAAACTCTGTCATTTGAAAGTGTCCTCCACAGGCTGGCAAAAAGCAGTTTATGGTGGTGTTCTTACCACTTTAAGAATATCAAGGTGCTGTAACAGAGCTATCCACTTACTGTTAAAATGTATAAAGCACAAAAAGCAAGTGTCACCTACAGATAGGCTTAGATAAATTTCTTAAAAATGTACGGCTCCCTCATTAGACAGCCATTCATTGCATGAAAAGAACTAAATGTATTTGTCGAGGTGTAGCTATAAAAGCCATGTTCAAAATGAAACAGAGTTGAGAGCCTGAACGCACAGCACTGTTATTCAGAAGTAGCTTTCGAGCAGAGTTTCAACGGGAAGGTGCTGTTTGGTTGGACACAAATCAGCAAACGTTTAGCTGAAGCGTGAATAATTCAAGCGTGCATGAAGAGCTTTCTGAAGAGAGAAAACGCAAGGATTTAAAAAAAAAAAAACTTCAAACATTTGCATCAGCCTTAGAGGACAATACAAGCAGCAGGATTTGAAACAGATTTACAGATGCACTTTCTTTAGGCAGGGAGAACGCTCATTAAATGCAAGATGCTTCTGTGGCTCGTGGGCTTGCACGGAGGTAGAGGTTTGCAAGACTGACGTATCAGATAAAGTCAGAGTGGTTACCACACCGACGGTGTAGCAGCTGCATAATAAATGATGGAGAGAATCATGTTAGGCATGCCCACCTAACCTAACTTGAATCATGCGAAAGGGGAGCTGCTGGAATTCAAATAGACTTTCTGGTTCCCAGCAGTCGGCAGTAATAGAATGCTTTCAGGAAGATGACAGATGCAGGGGAAAGATGCTGTTTTGCACTATCTTGATTTGTTACGGCAGCCAACTTATTGGCATGATGGAGTGACAAGAAAAGCAGCTGGCATGGAAGGTAGGATTATCAAAGCTATTGCATCATTATGAATGTAATTAGAAACTGACCATGACAAAGCATATGCTAGAATGAGCTGTCACCGATGGCAGAGGATTTGTTGCTGAGGTCTTGAAACTCTGAAAACAAAATTCCTTGTGCAAAATGGATTTTGCAGTTTCATTTATGCTTGTGTTACTCTTTCTTTCCTGCTCGCCTCCAAGCTCGGGGAATTGCTTGCTTGCTTGAAAGAGAGTGTTCTGTTAGGATGAGACTGAAGAATAAAGTATTTTCTAAGTCTGTGAAGCCTCAGGTAGATAGAAACAAACAAATGTGAAACAAGACTGGGAAAAGCTCCCTCTGATTCACTAGTAAGCTTTGATTGATATATTGGCATATTGAGGAATTCCAGGGAAATGAAGATGCACGTACTGAATGCTCTGGTATAATGAAAAGATATTATTGCATGTCTCTGCTTTACAGTTAGTTTTTACGACAGGTTTTATTCCCCATCAGTTTTTAGCTCTTGACATTTATCCGGTTGTTCAGCATTATATAAAGAAAATACATCAATATCTCCTGCAGGGTTTCTCAACAACTCCAGCATCTGTTTCAGCTATTGAACTGTATTCAGGTTTTGCCAACTTGATGCCTACCCAGCTGGTCTATCATTTCTCGCTTGATTACTGTTCTTAATTTCTCTGTATCAACTTGTTTCAGACAGGATTTTGAAAGCTGCTAATGAGAAATGACAGTAACTGCTTAACTATTGAGAACTTGAGTATTCTTTTATTTTTGAAACATTAGAGAGCATTTCTATGTGCATTTTATTAAATTCATGTTCTGTGTTGCACTGTGAGGTTTTCATATAATGATCGAATTCAGCTGTGAATACTTTAGATGGGTCACAAGCATAACTTTCAACTGTGTATTTTGAGAGAGTTTAAGAAAATTTACAGGTGTTTGCTTTGGTGTAGGTATTGTCTCACTATATGTTCCTTCCTCCTGTCCACCTCTCCCCCCACAACATATATCCTCCCTCTCTGTCACGGTGAACAGTCATTAAGTGTGTACTGTACATATTGAAATGTATTTTATCACCACTAGGGTGAAACTGCTAAGCAGCTCCGAACAGGTGATGTGAACAGGTTTAAAACAGACGTCAGCTCAATCAGAGTGGATCGTCCTCGATCTAAGAAGTAAAAGTAGTGCTTTCTACATGTAAGGGATTCTCTTTCCTTCCTATTCGAAGGCTCAGCAACCACTCAAATGCAGCTTGATACCTCACAGGCTATGATTATGTTAAATTACTTGGATTATTTTGCTTTACAAAATGCTTTCTTCTGTGTAAACTCCATTCTTCATTAGCTCTATCATTTTTTCCAAGGTGATAATCAAGAAATCTCTTGTCATACTGGATATTCACTTTTCTGATTGTATCTTAAATTACTTTGTTGGCTGTACTCTGTGTTGTCTTGTCAACAGGGATCAGGCTATTAAACGCTAAATGTTGTTGAGTAAAGCTGTAACAGTTTTAGAAAGATAGATGTTTCTAGATACACAGCAGTGAATCAGCCCTTAGAAAGTGTGAATGTAAAGATCAGTAAAACTAATAGCTAGTGTTATTTAGCTTGAGCATTTCCCTGTTTTGATCATCTACAAGAGGCATTTTAAATGATTTTGTAACTGCCAGGAGGAGCGATGTACTCATTAACGGAGAGGATCACTGTGGGGTATGAATGGCCAAAAATAGTTATGTAGTTTTGATGAAAATAAAATAAAATGTTATTCTCTTTCATAGAAGTTCAATTAAATTTAACAATAATTTGTCATTGTTGATCACGATGCAACCATAGAGAGAGTAACCCCTACAAACAGCTTAAGTGCCATTCTCAATTTCAGGGTAGCAGTAAAACTATTTTATATTGCATATATTATATTTATACTCCTGAAGCTGCTTAGTCTCTCATGTCTCCAGAGTGCTGGCTGGAAATCATCACACAGTAGTTACTTAAAATGGTCTTTTCCTCATGATGCCAGTAATTGTAACTTCATGCTGTCTGTGGCCATCACCCAGATGACAAGTGATTGTATAGTTTGTTTCTGTTTTCTCTCTAGTATTTGGTTTTAGCTCTTTCACTGGTGAATTAATAGGACACTAGGTGGAGCCAGCTGTTGATTATAAATAGAGCTCCAGTAATACAGGCCTATCTAATGAGCAAGCCCCTGTATATAATGCTTATTATTAAAAATAACAATTTAAAATGTTAAGAATTTACTTGACACTTAGTTGTGAAAGTCTAGATCTGGTGGGATTAGAGGAAACCATCTATTCATTTTCCTTTCCTTTTATTATCTTAGAAGCTTGTAATTAAATATGAAAAATAATAAAAAAGAAAGAGCATCTACATTCAATAAAGAGGGCTGGGAAGCAAATGAACGGAAACAGAAAAAGAAGAGGAGCAGCAATAAGAAGCAGCAGATGTTTCTAGTACAGATACATACAGATATCCAGTTGTGTATCTGTACATCCTTTCCCTGATGCACACAGATTTTCTCTCATCCTTATATTTAAATCTTCCTTCCGTTCCGTCTTCCTGAAGTAATTTAAAGAGCTGACATCTTTCACTTTATGTTTAGATACGGGATCCATGTTTTCAAATCTCTACTTGGGAGGGTGTTCTAAAAGGTGTGCAGAGGGTTGTCACTCACATATTGGCCAGATATAATTAGGAAAACTGTGAAATGTTATTTATTGACTGAGGTAGAATCTGGTTGTATGTCCTCCTTCACATGATTCTGGTTATTAATCCTAGTCAAGGATAAGGAATCTGTAGTCCTACGCAGTGTGACAAGACAAGAAAAATACACTCACTTCCATGCAGATTTACAGATATGTACCTCAGGTGTGCTACATATATTAATTCAGCAAAGAAGAGATAGAAATCAGGGTCTATTGATACTTGGTTACATGAACTGAAGAGGAAAACTCAGGAAATAAGAAGTGTGAGATGACAGGCAAAACTAGAGATTAAGGATATGGGCTGGAGCAGTCTGGCAGAGCAATGATAATTCCCATCAAGCTCTGCTAAGTGAAGCACTTCCAAGTTCAGTCAGTGTCTTGTTCTTACAGGAGTAAAAGGGAATTAGGGTAGGGAGATGTTTAAGCCAGTGAGGAAAATCTGTGGAGGAGGGAAATGACAGCCGCCCAACACTCTGGGAGTAACGAAGTTTAGAAGACTGGAGATTGACCTTTTGGAATGTTATTCATAGAAACTTATAATTTTAGTATGGAATGAGGGTTAGGATGGTCCTGTTCTATACAGAATGAAATTGTGCATGGAACTATTGCTTTTTGGAGGAGCCTTGCAGGAAGCAGCGCTGCATTGTTAGCTCTAAGAGATCTTTTTGGTTATGAGCTGTGCAGTTTGTGCTCAACAGCAGAAGCGTGGGAGGAGATCAGCTATGGTGGAGACAAAGTTTATTAGTTTTGCAAATCATTCAATATTTTATTAAGGCTAGGCCATGATTAATTTAAAAAAATAAAAAATGGATAGTCTTAGCCAGAAACAAGTCTGTGAAATGTGTTATGGTGCCAGTACTTCCATATCTGCTTCTGTACGGTTTCTGTCCAGCAGCACCCTGGGACTGGCTTTGAATGAGCTCATCCTGACATGCCCTGAATTTCCTTTCTGACAAGAGGGAGATGTGTGTAGTGTGGCATCTCTCGGCTTTCTGCTGCTGGTCACCTGCTGCTTCACTCAGCCTGTGGCTTCTCCTGAACGAGGCTGACATTTTAGTTGAGAGGTACCCACAGTGTGGGGAAATGTCTGACCGTCTTGGGCAAGGGTCATGACAAGCTGAGCCGGAAGAAAAAGAAGATGCACTCCTTCTCTCTGTCGGTCAAATCTGTACTTCAAAAAAACCACTAGAATGAGGGGGAGGGCAGGAGGAGGGGAAATATAGCACATTAGGTGAGGAATGAAGGGGATTTGGTTTTCCATGAGACAGTCGTTTCATGAATGAATGGTAATCGCCTTGCAAGAAAAGCATAAGGAAAGACACATGTGGAAGTCATATTGTCCAAGGGATATTACTGAGCATCTGGTTATGTACTGCCAGAAAGCATTATATGAAGACATATTACATCCAAGCAAAATGCATTAATAAATTAAGTCTGTTAGCAAAGAGGGAAATATGTTTGTCCTTCAAACCAGAGTTCAAACTCCGTACGTTTCTTTTTTATTTATTCATACTGTGTAACAGAATTAAAATTGCTAACAGTTTGGGGAGAGACGTATTTGATAATAAATACTAAAGGGTATCTTTTCTCTCCCCCCCTTGTTAGAGGTTGGGGGCTTTTTGGGTTGGTTTGTTGGCTTTTTTTTTTCACAGAATATTAAACCACTTATCCATGAAATCATATATTTTAACCTCTCCCTCTACTCTACCCTTGTGAGATCCCACCTGGAATACTGGCTCGACGTCTGGGTCCCCCAACACAAAAAACCCATGGACCTGCTGGAGGGGATCCAGAGGAGGGCTGTGAAGATGATCAGAGGGTTGGAGCACCTGTCCTGTGCGGACAGACTGAGAGGGCTGGGGTTGTTCAGCCTGGAGAAGAGAAGGCTCTGGGGAGGCTACATAAAAGCCTTCCAGGACCTAAAGGGGACTTACAGGGGCTGAGGAGGGACATTTTACAGGGCTACGTAAGTGATAGGACAAGGAGGAATGGTTTTAAACTGAAGGACGGAAAGTTCAGATTAAAAAAGCAAGGTTTTTACAGAGGGGTAAAAGACAGGAACAAGTTTTCCAGAAAGGTGGTGGATGCCTCCTCCTTGGAAACATTTGAGTTGGATGGGGCTCTGAGCAGCTCAGCCTAGTTGAAGATGTTGCAGGGAGGTTGGAATCGATGACCTTTAAAAGGTCCCTTACAATTCAAGCTATTCTATGATTTCTTAAACTGCAAGGTACAAATGGTCTTGCATCTTCCCTGCTCTGGGCCGCTACGTCCAAAATGTCCATGAGATTCACTGCAGAACTGAGGGCATGAACACAGGAATTGTTCCTTGCAGAAATGGCCTGGATGTGATAGACCTAGAGATGCAGTCATGGAAGAGGGAGAGCTGAAATGGAGAGGTGAAAGAAGAGAAATCAAAGCTTTACCAGAAATGGAAGAATGGAAGTAATAATAGTTTTGCTTGGTATTTTTAAATTTTTCTTTTTAGTCTGAGCATCTGTGCATCAGAATAAGGATGCAAGATGCACGTGTTTATAAAAATCAGGAACTTCTAGCTGCACTGCAGTTTCTCTGCCTTTTGTTATCTTTAGAACAGATCTTAGTCTTAAGAAAGGAAAATCAGAAAAGTAAATCAAGATCAGTCACACAGTTTTTTTTCATTAGTATCCTCAAGTTACCCAGCTTAGTGTTTTACATTACAACGCTGTTCTTTACAAGGTGTTTCTTTCATTTACATTTCCCTAAAGATCCTGCACACAGCACAACCAGTTCTCTGACTTGCTTGATGATACAGAAACTCAAGATACTGAAATGTTCAAGGACATACGGTTGGTTTTGACCAATGCTGACAAAATTATTTTTTTCCTTTTTTTTTCTTCCCTCCATTCTCTCCTGCCCACAACTTGCCACAGCTGGGGAAAGCCAAAGAACAGAAAATGTTAAAGCAAAATTTGAACAAAAATTGAACTACTTGAAACTTGTGTTTTCCTAATCTACATCTAGTCTCACCTTCACCTCTTTTTGTGTCCTTCTGATGATTAGGAATGAAGAGCATGCGGAATTTCTTCATGGGGTCAACTTCTTTAGCATTCACATCTGATCACTTATATTGATCTGGTTCCCTGAAACTTAAAAGGCACACTAAATAAAACCACCACATGCTGCTTTCTGTAGACTTTCTTTTTATGGGCAGCTTGTTATTTTTTTACAGACACTATGCAGGTCACATTTGCCTTTGCAACAAATAAAGCACAGATACTGGGAAGAAATTTGTCATTTTATCTTTTTTTGTAACAAAAATCATTTAAATATTCCCACACTATGCTCATATTTAACACGTCCTTATTTCATCTTACTACAAAATATCATTTATAGTGGGAATTCCTCTGCAATTTGATACAAATGGTCCCAAATGGTATTTAACAAATATCCCTAGGTACAAAAACCACTTTTTCAAAGAGCAAGCTGAAATTTCACTGGTTTGTTTAAATGAAGGGTTCTGACCAAAAAAAAAAAAGGAAAAAAAAAGACTTTTCACTTTGCAGTCCCAGGCTGGTTTTCATTCACTGTTGGTAACGACTTCAAACAGTGAAATATGCAATCTGTTGCCTTCAGTAATGATTGCAGGCCCTGAATTGTCACTAAATCAGATTTGGTAACAAGGCAGAAAAGTAAAGGTATTAAATTCATGTACATGGAAAGTGTTCTATTTTTCTGAGTCATAATGGAAAGAAGTTTTTTAACTAGATGCCTTAGTGAAGTAGTTTTGGCACCACTGAAATATTCAGTGACTGAAGATTGAACTTAAGGTAATGAAGAATTTTAAAATTTTTATGGTCCAGTGTCTGTGATGACTCTCAACCTAATAGTAAAATTACTGATTTCTCATTTCTTAGTGGCCTTGTTTTGGACTAGTGAAAGTCACAAGTGATTTTTATCTTATGAATGAATTTGGTATTTAGCAATATTTAGCAAAACGTTTCAAAACCCGTGAAATAAATTCCCAACCCACTGTGATTAAATCTTTGCATGCGTGTGTCTCTTGTGATATTTTGGCAGAAGTCAAGAACAAAAAGCGCGTCACAGATGTTGATAAATCCCAGTAGCTAATTATATTTATTCCCAGGTTGTGTTATTTTTCTAAACTTCAGAAATAATGAGGATTAGGTAAGCGATAAGTTATGATGCTACCTGAACCAAGAACAAACAAATCCTGAGACAGTGAGGGTTATGAGGAGACTCTCAGGCTACTAATTTAAGGATGTAATGAGGAAGCAAAAATTCAAAATTCTCAACATAGTCTAGCTTCGTATGCCAAGTAAAACCAGCATCATCATATGCCTACAGAATGCAAAAAAACAAATATGGTCTGCATCCTTCAGAGAAGCTATTCTTTAATTCCTGTTCAGTTCCCTTAGCAAGTTAAAAATTTTGTAAGAAGTAATACCTCATTGTCTTGTCATAATACCTAATCCCACACTTTTCTTACAGGCACTGTTAGTTGAACTATGTGGGCCTAAATGTGACTTTGAATGGTCAAGCTTTGCCAAAGTGTTGGTGCAGATGACAAAGGTCCTGTAACAGTAGGGGAGTGGTATTTTGCGGAACAGAACCAATTAGGGTTATACCACCAGCAGCAAGCAAATGAATTTTTCCTTAATGAGTCCTTAGTGGAAATGGTATTTAATATGGTATTCTGCATGGTCTGGATTACCCATCAAATAAGAAGCAGCCCAAGCAGCTCTGTTGGGCTACATGTGTCACACAATTTCATAAATCTGCCTAAGCCTAGAGAGTAGGACATTTATTATTATTTAATATGAATGCTTTATTATCTACTTTGTGACATCAATGTATGTGACATGCGAGAAATCATAGAGAAAAGTGACTTTGCTCTAGGGAACAATATGTAATTAATGTGAAGGGTCTGCTTTGTATCCTGAAAACCAGGCACAGAATGATGGCTGCAAACCTTGGCTAGCTGTGAAGCTGTAAATACCCTAAGCAGAAAGGGGATTGCATTTTATGGCATTCCTGATACTCGCAGTTTGAGGATTTTACACTGAATGAAAACTGCATTGTGCAGAGACGAGCCACCCATTGATGATTCTGAGATGCCATGGAAACAGAGGTACCCTTATTAGTCGCTGCAGTTTGTGTGTGAGCCAGAGATAGGTATGTCATTGGGAATCCTCCACAGCCTGTGCTTCAATAGAAACACTGAAACTGAGAGAGAGGGAGAAGAAACATGTGCATTGAAAGAGGGAAAATGCAAGCCAGTCAATGAGGGAAATGCAGTGGTGTCAATTCAGAGGACTAACTTATTCTGCTGTTGCTTCATGCAACTTGTTGGTGTCTGCCAGGTCAAGAGGTAACAGTTGTTTACCTGAGTGAGATTTTTACCATCTCACTCAATTTTACAATTTTACAATTTTTACCATCTCAGAACAACATTATTATAATTCAGGAGAGAAAACACAAGGTATCTGGTTTGTGTTGCGGCATAGTTTTCTGGTTGAACACCTTGCCCCTCAAGTTGTAGAAATACGAGAGAGCACAAAGAAACTACAGAGAGGTGTATCAGTGCTGAAATCGTCAGTTTTATTTTGTTCTCAGGGATTTTATTAGGTCCCAGCTCTCTCAAGTTAGTTTAGAGGAAGAATGAGCTCATAGTGCTGGACAGAGCTGCAGTGACAAGACTGGAAAAGCAATTCCTTGTGCCCCCAGCATAGGAATGTGTCTGGGGAGCATTGGCCTCAGCCCCATCAGCACTCTCCTGGATGGAAACGCAGAGGGAGAGCAGTGCAGAGAGGTTTTGGGAGTGGTGATGCCTCTTCGCTAAATGACTGTGTTTGGTACAGGTGGCAAGGATGATGGCACCAGGGGAAGGGGCAGCAGGGGTGGCCTCCGTGAGAAAGGGCCAGGGGCTGTCCTGTGCCTGGCACGGCTCTCCCAGCCAGCTCCGATGGATCCGCTCCAGGGCACAGCTGAGCCCCACAGCCTCAGGAAAAGCCTCTTTAAGAAAGGGGAAAACGCTGCCCTCCAGCAACTGAGGGGAAAGCAGTATGAAATAGCAGGGAGAAGAGCAAGGTCAGAGGGGGATAGGAGGAGGTGCTCCAGGTGCTGCAAAAGAGATTCCTCTTGGAGACCGTGCTGGAGCAAATGTGCACAAGGCAGTCCATGGAGAACACCATGTCAGAGCAGGTGGGTCTGCTCTAAAGAAAGCTGCAGCCTGTGAAGAGCCCACAGAGGAGTGGAGAGGTCCTGAAGGGCTGCAGCCTGTGGGAGGATCCAAGCTGGATCAGGGGAAATGCATGAGGAGGATGGACCAGAAGAGAGGAGCTATTACAGACTGAGCACAGTCCCCATTGCCCATCATCCTGCATCCCACAGGTCTGAGTGATGGGGAAGGAGCTCGGAGTTAGGTAGAGCCCGGGGAAAGAAGGGACATTGGGGGCAGGTATTATTTCAGTCATTTTCTCTTTGCCATGAATTGGCAATAATTTACATTATTTTTCCCCAAGCTGAGTCTGTTTTACCCATGACAGTTACTGGTAAGTGATCTCTCTGTCTGTGTGCTGATCCAAGATTTTGAATTCTGTTTTCTACCCCTGTCCTGTTGGGCCCCCGTGGGTGTCCGGCCGCTGACCGAGGTCAACCCACCACAGTGAGGCTAAACAGAATTATTCCACGTGAGCTTTCCAAATTGACAGGACATAATGGTCATTTTTAGGGACTATGGATATTAGAATGTTTGGGTGTGGACTGTTACTTGGTAAAACAAACAAGTCTGTGAAATTAAACCTCTCTCCATTTGAAGCAGAGTCACTCCAGAGGTATTTATCCAGAACTTGCCCTGAAAAGACAGATGAAAATACATTGTGCAAAGGGCATTATTACTATTTTGAAGCTGCTGTAGGTTGTGTACACCTGAGCTAAGATTAGGGACCTGAGGAATTGTATTTGAGCAACATCAAGAGTGCCTTGCATTGCTGACATTTTTGTGTACTAGAAAGGAATTGCATGTATCAAAAATTTTCCTTGGCTGATAACTCATAACATATGATCAAATCTTGACTTTAACCAATTCCAAGGATGTTTCCTCACTGTTAACTACTTGAAACTGAAAGAGATATGGTGCTGTGTCTGTGACAGGCTATTAATCCAAAAGGATAAAAAAAANAAAAAAAAAAGAGAAGAAAAGCTTTATTGTAAAAGATATGCCATAAAAATAATCACGAAAAATGTTTTTGTCCTTAAAAATTGTGCTACTCAAATGGGTGTCTGTGGCATTTCACAATACACTGTTTGTACAGATAATATCTGTTGTTCCTACCAGAGTTTGGTAGGAAAAAAAAAGCTGTTACAGCTTTTGAGTTGTTTCATCATTCTGAGATAATCAGTGAAGGAAAAACACATTGTTTCTTCAAGTTGGGAAGGTGTCAAGAAATGTCATAAGGGGCTGCTGTCAGATGGGGGAAAGCAGGATGTTGTTTGCAGGATGTTGGAAGCTGTCTGCTGTAACAGGTTGTGTTCTGGAGGTTGGGCTCCTTTTCCACCATTGCTAACGTGATCCAAGTTTGAACCAATGCAGCTGTTCAATAAAAGTGTTGTCTGTAAAAGGAAGGTTGTAAGTTTGAAGAGTGAATGGAGATAGGATGGAGTCTGTCCAGAGGTGTTCAGGAGCCACTTTGTAGCACCCAGCTGAAGCCTTGTGTTAATGGTATCTCAAGACACACTTGTTTAAACTTTGGGGGAAAAAAAAAATACAGGGAGGATTGCCTTGGCACTATCTTATTGTATTCATTACTGATTTCAACTCTGACTTAGAATTAAAAAGCTTTTTTTGTTGACTCTCTGGATTTCAGACTGACAATCTGATAGCACCAGGCTTGTTTCTGTGTGGAAAACCACAAGAGTTCCTCTTCCAAGATTTCACTAAAAAATGGGAAAAGCCTTATTTTAATTATTGAGGTTGTAGACCTTCAAAGCGAAGCCAAACTCAACACAAAGGAAATGTCAAGGACTTGGGAAATGTAAGGGGCCAGGGCACATTTATTTTGTTGGGGCCAAGACAGTTTTTGCTATTTGTTTTTGTTTATCTGTTGGTCTTTGGATTTCACAGCAGGTCAGTAGTGGCTTTGGCCCGCTTGTCAAAATTTGTGAGGTGGATGTTATTTCTGGCTTCTTTATGGGTAAGTTAGAGAACAGGGTTAAACGTCAAGGTGAATGTTAGGGTTCAGTGAAGATACCCATGGAAATCTGGCTTTTCTTGGATATCTCTCCTGCCTTTAGTGAAATGAACTTGGGGAGGACGTAGCAAACTGATTAGAAAGGGCCAGGTTCATGTCTTCATCTGTTCCTTCTTCAGGTCAGTCGAAGTGTCTTTATGAAAGCCTGGCAGTACTTTAACCTCCTTGTAACCAAAGAAATGAAATTACCCCAACCCATTACTGGAATAAAATGTTAATCTTCATTGCAGATGCATTTTTAGATTAGACCTGTGATGTTTCTTTGTGCATTCTGGCATGTTGCTTTGCACCTGTAAGTAATTTGTCTTGCTGGTAGTGCTTGCAAGTAGCCTGAAATAGTCCAATTCCTTGTAGTAAGTAATGAGCTCCATTGCTCAAGAACAATGTAAGAGTTATGTGATGAGTTACCACAGAACTTGAAATTGAGCAAAAGAAAGCTCATCTATGCATGAAGCAGGATTAATTTCATTAATTGCATCATCGTAGTTTTCCTAAATTTCGGCTTGTTCTTTCAGGTTTTTTGATACTGTATTGCCTACCGGGTTGCGATATTGAACATTTTTAATTGCTAATTTTAATACTATTGCTATTTCGGGAATAGAGTAGGGCTTTAAGGACCTTCTTGATTAAGCCAAGACAGATATGAAGAAGTGAGATGATTTTCTTTTTTCCTGGCAGGAGAAGTAAGGGTGTGGTAGACACACCTAAAATGAAACAGCTTTTAATTTCTTTCTGTAACCACTGGTTGAATAATGAGTCCCGTGAGAGTACAGAGGGAGAGAAAAGTTACTTGGGTCTAAAGAACACATCAAATAACAGATTTTTGTGTATATTTAGAAAATATTTGTTCCTCTCCACGCATTTCAAGAGATTCACAGCATGGTTCTCTCATGGTGCACGCATTCAGCTCAGAGGGAAAAAAATTATGATTAGAGCCCTCATATATTTGCTCCTTTGTAATCCTATCTACAGTTATTTAAGATCAAACCTGAAGTTTAGTATTAATGCGAATGTTGTTAACCCTGGAAAGTAAACAGCATGAGAGTGATTGAGGATTTTTCCCCCTCAGGAAAGTGGATAGGAGGAGAGAGAAAAACCTTGAATAAAACAATTAAGAGAATTAATTGCTTCCCTTTTACCTACTCAAGTATTTTATTCTGTGTTTCTGAACACTGAACATTACATGTCCTCCAGGGTAAAAGTCCCTGTAATTCAGACTTCATAATGTTGAGAAAAGCAGCACAATTATATGTGGGGAGTTGGACCGAGAAAGAAGATGGACAGAAAAGTGTTCCCAGGCAGGGAGATGCTGCTCCACACTGCAACACGTGCATGTGATTGCTGACAATGTCACATCACCCTTTGCAGCAGCCTTGCATCTCATGATGTCTGAAGATCACCAGGTGACCACTGGGAACTTGTGCTCTCTGCTCAGGTCTGTTTGGAAGCACAGAAACCTTGGGGTTTACAGGGGAAGAGCCCCCACCCCGAGTGTCATCCCAAGCTGTAACCCTGCTTAGCTGTGATCTAACTTTGTGTTAGAATTACTAAGTTTGCTTCCTACATCTTCTGTCTTGAAGATCTTTAGATACTATGGGTGGAATACCTAGCATTTTTCCTGTGAACTAATGTTAGAGTGACTATGACAAGGCAAGTATGTTTCTTCCTTTATCAATTCTCCAAAAATACAAGATATCCAGGGAAATTGAAATGCAGTTCCTACAGAAAGGAGAACCATTCTTCACATTACGAACACTTTCTTTCTAGAGCTTGTTTAACATACTTATTTAATGGTCCCATGGTCTTTATAAAATGTTTACATTAAATCAGCTTAATTTATGTTGGTATAACTGTCTTATGATTTCATTTTGTCCATCAATATTTTAACATTTTTCCAAAGTGATGTGTTTTGTTCTTGTCTTTGATGTTACTTTATTTTCACCTCTTATTTTTACTTTTCAATATTTCCTGCATCTTCCATGCACTTTGACTACTTTTTTTATTTGTTTTATGTGCTGTATTTTATGATGCCTGTAGGTGATATTCAAGATTGAAGGTGCCAGTAGTTAATACTTACGTTAAATGTAATGCATATTGTTCTCCAGAGATATAAAAGAATTGTTTGGCTGTTGAAGCTCTCAGATAAAAGCTGAAGTGACATACCTATTTCATGCATCACATCAACCTGTTTTGCATGCCACTGTCATCCTGCCTGAAGTTGTGCAAGATTAGATTCAAAGCATGCAAAGCAAACAGGACGGGTATGTTGCTGTCGCTTTGAACTGTGTGTACCACATTGACTCTTCTGTCAGATGTGCTTAAACTGAAACATAAGCAGTGCCTGTGGTCTTGGTCACCTCCCAGCCACACTCAATAGCTGTGGCAGCATTTATTGCCCTGTAAAATTGACCAGTCTCTACAGCCTACCCACTTTGTTATTAATGTAATTGTGGAAATTAGTCATTCCTTAGCTCTTGGACTGAGTTCAGATTTGTGTAATTTCTATTACATACTGAACCACCTTCTCCTACTCATCAGCCCTCACTGCGGTCGCTGACACCTGGCTAGAATTACCCCTCTAAGAGGACTCTCTCCAGCAGAGAGCTCTAACTGAACACATTTTTTGGCTCTTCACTAATGTGTGGCTTTGTTTTGAGCATGTTGTCACACACAGAAGTAGTTATTTGATTTTGAATTATCGTTACCAAGAGCAGTTTTGAAAAAGAAAAGGAAGTTTTCTCTGGATTTGGATTCCCTAAGACCTAGGCTTTTTTGGAAGTTTTTTCCACATTTGGAGGATACCTTGTCTACTTCTGTGTAGCTATTTTTAGTACAGCTGGGGAATCTGTGGGTCATTGTGTCATATTCTCTCAGCTTAATCTGCTGTCACTTATGCTAATGAGGCTTGTGGCGCTGGGCTTTTGCTTCACTTTGCCATACTGTCATTTCTGCAGCAGAAGCCAAAGGTGACTTTATCCATTTCAGCTGTGGTGCTTTTTAAGCACATTTTGCTTTTCCTGTGATGTAGCCCCAGAATTCTGCAAGTCAGACTGTCTCAATCACCTCATAAGAGCACGGATTTACAGCCTGAAATTTATTCTCTGTACTGTCGGGTGAAGTCCTGTGAAGCTTGTCTAAACTTACTAGAAGAGTAGAAATTTTTTTAATAGAATCACAGAATGCTTTGGATTGGAATGGACCTTAAAGATGATCTAATTCCAGCTGCTCTGCTATTGACAGAGACATCTTCCACTAGATCAGGTTGCTCAAAGCCCAATACAACCTGGCCTTAAACACTTCCAGGGATGAAGAGACTTACGTGGAGATTTTGGAAGTCTGGTGAAACTGAAATAAGAGAACACTGATACATAAATACACATGTATTCCTTCTTCTTATGAGATAATTGTATTTCATATTATGTCAGACTCTTATCTCTGAAGGACTCTGGTGATTTGTAATCCTAGGTGTATTCTGTCTGTTTCCATATCTTCTTGTTTCTCTCTAGAATATGGAGCTAAAGAGGGAGAGGAGCAAGATTTGGAAACTGCTTCTGTTGCCTACTCTGTATGCCTTTGCTGCCCCTGTGAATACAAATTAGCCAGAGCCTTAATAATTTGTTCACCTTTTGCTTGGTTTGCACTAACACCACAAAACATAGCTCATGTCTACTTAGTTTGCCTCAAGTCTGTTCTCTTCACCTTCGTTTTTCTAAAGCGATGCAGTGAGAGATTCCAAGCTCCCACAAGCTAAATGCAATCAAAACCTTGGGGGTTTGCAGTCTGCCTTTTGCTCCAACTTTTGCATCCTCTGAACTAAAGCATACGCTCAACCCTCTAAACAAAACCTTTCAATCTTTTGCTAGAACTCTTTGCTAGAACCCTAAACACATCTTACTTTGGCTTTTGTTGAGGAACTGTTCAAGGTTTTAATCTTGACTGGCTGTTGACAAGTACACAGAAGCCTTTAGTGACCCCAGTCAGAGTCACATTCTTTTCCTGTTTTCTCT
Organism: Origma solitaria; assembly: GCA_013397895.1. NCBI lineage: Eukaryota > Metazoa > Chordata > Aves > Passeriformes > Acanthizidae > Origma > Origma solitaria. The sequence continues at coordinate 1,402,313 of VZRL01012168.1, read as the reverse complement.
CTCTCTCTCTCCAGTTTTTCTGAGCCCTGCATTTTGCGTGGTCGCTGTCATTGAAAGCAGGGACAAAGGTGCTATTTGTCTTCTCCTACTCAAAGCAGGAGGAGAGCAGATGCTCGTAGGAATGGTGCTAATAATCTGCAGTAGGAATGGCAGTACGTCTGGTAGGAAAGATCCCTGGCTGACCATGTTTTCCACTGCTTTAGGGCACAACTACAGTGTGCGGTGGAGAGAGCCATGCCAACTCCAAATGAGCCAAATCTGGAGCTGCAAACTGTTTAGCTGTGTTGCACAGGAGGGTGGTGAAGCTGCCAGCCCTGCAGACTCACGGAACGTGCTGCATCCTGAGGATTTGTCATATAATCAAAGGAAATGGGATGTGTGTGGGGAATCCCAAGAAAGTGCTCTCAAAAATTCATCAAAACCTATGTGTGTGTGCACACCACAGATTCACAAACAGACAGACAGATACTGCCATCCAACTATATTCATAGTACTCTCGAGCAATTTCCTGCCTGGAACACTTTAAATGTGGTAGCCTTGTAATGATTTCAATTTAGTTTGAGGCTAAAAAATTAACTAGAAAGCTATCATCACATGTCTAGTAATAAATCTCCAGTGCAACACACTTCTTAATTTCTGCTGTTGCCTTTAAGTTAAAAGTAAATAAAAGCAACTCCCTTTAAGCTCAGTTTCCCCTCAAATTGGCACCACTTGGAAGTGCAGAAACAGAACTGAATGTGTTTATGGCAGTCATGATAATTATGGAACACAAGATTAACCTGGCCAGGAAAGATAAATATCTTGGTGTTCACTGCAGTGATAAAATGACTTTGGAATGCAGCCTGACAGAGTGGCAGATGAAATTTGATTTTTCTAGCTATACATAGCTCACAACGGGCCTCTGTAATATTTGTTGAGTCTAAATGTCCTGAGAGCCTCATGTGGTCTTTGTAGCATGGGTAGTTATTCTTTTGCAATATTTTATGGGAAAAGCCTATACTTTTAATGCCGAAAATAGGTAGAAATCTTTGAAAGATGCTATAAAAGAAAAAAAAGACTGGATTGAGCTGTAGAACATGGTTTTTGTCTTAAGTGTGAATTAGATTTTTCACAAAGGCCATGTATTCCAGATCTGTCTAAATAATTGAGTTATATTGGTATTGTGTAACACGCTCGGTCTTAGAAAAAAAATAAGTATAGTTCTTCCAGGAGGTAAGATCAGATTTGTCTGAACAGTGGTTCACTGCCAAAAAGTAGGGTAAATGTATATAATTTGTGAAGAAAAATACTGTTATCTTCTCCCTAAATTGTAGGTGCAAGTAAGATGTGAAGAAGTCAGAACAGTTGCTAAATATTTGTTATTGTAGGTTCTCTCTGTCACCTAAGTACTATTGAAAAAATACCTCCTCTCTGTTTGTTTCCAGTGATGTCCTCTATATGTGGAGAGAAGTTTCACAGTTATGTTTATTCATTTTCTTCAGTAAATAAAAGCCTTTCCACAGGTTCCTCTTGAAGGGAAATCTTCAGTAATTTCAGTAAGTTATAGAGTCTTTGCTCAAGTCTTCAGCATCCTGCCACCAGCATTTGTAGTGAGTCCCTGGTGCTGAATTTGTGTTCTGTAATATACTCTCCTTTTTGAGGTGAAGGACATGGATCTGAACTGCACATGCAAGAACAGGGCTCACACAGCACTGGGTTGTTTTCCTGTGCCCTGTCAACCTCTTCATGTCTGAGAATTTAAGACTGGGGAGGACCATTAGTTCATTCCATCTGACCTTCTGTGAAAACCAGATCATTGCATTTTACACAGGTACCCTGTTGATCCTGGTAACTCTCGGAAAGACACCCAGGAAGGCAGCAGCAGCTGCTGTGTGTGTTACTGCTCTTGGCAGTGTGGTTGCACTGGTTAATCACCCTTCCTAAACAAACACGCCTTCCGTAGCTGAAAACTTGCCTCAGTCTTTCAGCTCACTCAGCTGGCACACTCTGCTACCTGTCACTACAAAACTTCTCATTCTTGATTTTTAGCTTGGCTTTGCTTGGCTTCATCCGTTCATTGACTTTGTCAATCGATGTGTTGTTGGATAGCTGTGATTTCTGCGTGTTCTTGGCCAACATTTTCCTGTGATCTCTCCATGAGTACGTTTTTCAAACGTCTTCACTTTATAAATGTGTATTTCCCTAGTTCCCATCCCTTTACAGTGGATTACTTCTCCTCCTCTTGCATTCACTGTGTGTTAGCTACATGGTGAGCGGTGCCTTACACCTCCCCTTCAGCTGTGCATACAAACACTTCTAATTATAATAAAATTAAAGACCTCATATTTGAGACATGCTTTTGTAACTGGTACTCGAAAATAATTTTTCATCAAGAAACTGTGACCTATAACTAACTGATTGAAATTATTAGAAACAACTCCTTTTTGTGGCTGTATTTTCTTTTGCGGAGAGAATGAAGGGGTTTATGATGACAGAAGATCTGAATTATTGTCTTTCTTAATGAATGTTACAATTCTTGAAAGGACAAACAGATGTTATTTTCAGAAAAGTTACACTTGAGATATAGGTCTTGGTTTAACAACCCAGTTGTCTTCCCAGCCTCTTCCAGTGTCTATCTGCACATCAACCTAAAGCTCCCTTCAGCTTTTGAGGTGTATTTTAGCTTAAAGTATCCCAGCATGCATTTCAAGTGTTAACAGAGTTTTATTAGTAATTAAGAAATATTTTATTATCAATTGAAAGCCCCCCTTCATGTTACTATAATAAACTGCTTTGTTGACTTGTACTCATTCTAATGATTCGGCACTTAATTTGCCAGGAACAGACTGGCAAATAATTTCACTGATTTCTGAGAGCTTAAGGACTAATAGAGTTAACAACACTATTGTTTGCTTTCCTTCTCCTAGAATTTGTTTTGATGCTGGATACTGCCTTAACCAGACTTTGGAGACCAAAGTTTACTTGCTGCTGCTCAGAGTTCATGCTGATACTTGAAACAGCAAAACTTCTGACTTTATCAAACCTCAGTGTGTGCCCTGAGCTTTGAGTTGAGTGCATGCTTTTTTTTTAATTTTTAGAAGAAATCCTTGTGCTGAGGCAGTTAGGCTCATGGAGTTTGTAAAACCTACACAACAAAGGTGTTATTCTTATCTATATGCTGTACAGCATCCAATTCAGCAATCATTTTTTATTTGTGAGATCAATTATCAGAATACTTGGCATGCCTTTTATATTTAGAGTATCACAATTCGGTATGATACTTTGATACAGGGGTCAAAGTGTGCTCAACATTTCTTTAAGCATTCAAGATGCTTGAAGGTGTTAACAGCCTTTTTTGCATATGTTACAGCATGTGTGTGGAAGCCCTTCTGGGCTTTTTTTACAAATTATATTCTTGGTGAGGAGGGTGTCCCCTCAGCAGGGTTTCAGAGGTGAAACTGCAGAGCTGGGCTGTATTAACTCAGAAACAGCTCACCAAGTTCCTAGAAGTGATTTAAATCTTAGTGCAGGTATTGTGTGATATTGAAGCTGACAGGTTATTCGCTTTTAGCAAGATTAATCAAGTGGGGGCTTTTTTGAATGATTTTAGTTTTGGAGAAAAGATAGGAAAGCTGTTATGCAGCAGTCTTTGCTAAAGGTCAGAAATTTCTCTGGACATAAGCCTCTGCTGCTGAAGACAAGTACTGTTTGGGAGAAACTTGGACAAAAACTATTAATATGCCATCAAGCCTGTCACTTCCCCATGGGCTTTTGAGGCCCCTGTTGAGCTTCAGCATGGTTATTCCCAATACCCTGAGCCTGTTCCTGTGTTGCCTTTTCCAGGCAGACACGAGCTCCCTTTGTCAGTACTCTGAGTGCAGATTTGTTTACTCGGACCAAGCTCCAGAGGCACTAAAACCTGGGCATGCTAACACAGTGATAAATAGGTCTTACTAGGCTTAGTACCGTGGCTTTAACACCTTTTTTTTCTTTTAACTGGCTCTGCGGTTTAGTGGCTCAGCCGCTCACCAGGGCCGTGCAAGTTGCAAAGTTTCTAGTGCCTGGAGAGCAGACAGCAGGGGGTTGTGTTTGCCTTGGAAGACCTTGCTGATATACCTGAAGAAAGTGAATTTCCTTGAGCACTGCCTGTCAGCGTTAAGGAGAAAGTAATTCAAAAACAGGTCCACTGACTGCAAAGGCCAGTGGAGTTCACTCCTGAAAATTAGTTCTTGTTGGAGAAGAGAATTGGAAATATTTCCTAATGATAGGTGAGTTAAAAAGGGAAAATGGGACAAAGAACACAGAAGATGGAGAGGTGAGGGCAGGTGGAGAAAAGCTAAAAGTACACAAAAAAAGAAAAAGTGAGAGTGATAGAGAGATGGCCAAGGGTTATTTTTTGAGCCATAGGCAGAATGCACTTCTGGAAAATGTGCATCTGGGAATATTAAGATCCATGCAGAAGCCTACATCTTGGTAAAGTCTGTGAATTTCAGGCTTGAAAGGCAGAGAGAAAAGTGTCATATTTCAGATCACCTCAAAGTCCCAGCCGAGTAAAACTATTTAGTGACTATTTCAGGTAATAGGAGTGTCTCAAAAGACTTCCACCTACAAAATGCCACCAAATGGAGAATTTCTCTTTAATAACTCATCTTCCTTTAACTGCAGCTGCTCCAGGGGCCAGATATAGAATGATTACATTATAAATATCAGGTTTCCAGGGTAGGCCAATGATAAGCTAAAATGTCAGTTTGCCTAGTGCAAACACTTGACATGTGTTGAGCAGAATAGGGAGTAATGAGGTTGGAGACTGTCTCTTTGCTCCTGGTCATCTCTCTTTAGAATATTTTTCTGGGTACGCGCTTGACAGGGACTAGATGGTGGGTACTATTTAATGACACCTTTGTTCATAAAACGTTCGCCAACTTAATGTGTGGGGAGCTGAACTGCTAATGCTATGTATGAACTTGCTCATGGCTGGACTGTCAGAATGATTCTGCTGTGGCTTTAATGAACTGTAAAAGATGTAATGGTTAATTAAACTACTGCAGTTGGTCAAACCTGAAGGCTACTGAAATGCTAGGTGTGTATCTGGAAGTGAAGCGAGGCTGAAACACACAAGAGTTCTTTCCCTTCCTGGATACTTTGCTTTAATATGTCCAGATGAGAGGACAAACTGAATAGATTCAAAAGCATTTCCTTTTTAAGAGACAGGGAGTTTACTTAATGACTCCAAATCTGCCCCTTTCATTCCGTGTTTCTAATGCGCCATCACTTTCACCTTTCTCACATCAAAGAAGAGATGAAAATGGTCCCCTGCAGAGATGGTGAACACTGCTCTAATAGTGCTAGCAGTGAGAGGTTGATTTTTAGCTTAATACTCGGCCTGTAAGCAGCAACTGCCTGATTTCTGCCCTTTCCCACCACCTTCTCTCTCTGGGGTGCAGGTGTCTGTGGCAGTGCTGCAGCCCCACGTTTGCCAGGCATGTTTGGCTACTGCACCCTCTGCAGTGGCTGCGTGCCAGGGGAGAGAGAGGGGGGATGCTCTACCTCATTTTGGCTGATTGCTGTTTTGGTGTCCGAGCTATGCCGTGCCTGGGAGGGAGGACTTGTGCTAAGGTCTTGTCTGATGGGAGTATTGATGGCACCTGGCTCCAGGTGCTTCCATGGGGACAGTGCTCAGGAGCGAGAGGTGCCACGGGACCACCTCTGGGAGCTTGCAGCAGCACTGCCTCTGCCTACAGAAACCTGGCTGGACCAGGCAAGTCAGGCCAAATGGCTGTGCCAGAGAAGTTTCTGCTGAGCCTCTAAACCCTGGTAAAATCATCCACTGTGTTATTTCGTGCTTCTCAAAACATCAGGACTGCATAAGAGGGGGGAAAACGAGAGACAAGGGAGAGCGGGAGACATGGCTGTGAGAATGGCAGGCGGGGAAAATGGGTCTGTGTGTTCACATGCACTGTGCCTGTGTGGGGAAAACAAAATGTTTCAGTCCAGAATTACAGATGAAGTGTTTAAAGGATGTATCGTTTAGTGCCTCTGTTTTCAAAGAACTGCTTCAAAGATCATGAGCAGAGTATTTAACTATAAATAAGTAAGTGTTTAACTATAGGTTGAAAATTATTCTAGGCATGATGAGTACCTCTAAAAACAAGCAAATGAAAAAGCCTCCCCACAAAACAAAACCAAACACTAAATCTAGTAACAGCCGGTTGTTTTCCAAGCATAATCTTTCAATAGCTGCTTGAGACAAGAAGAAAAAAATCCATCCTCAAAACAACCATTTACAACTCTTGCATGTAACATCTACACCCTACCAGCTGAGGCTGGTAGTTCTTTCATCAGTATAAATGTTCCTCCTCTGCAACAGGGAATGAGTGATAGTGATTTTCATACAAGCCAGCATTAGTTTTATTTAGCATGTAAGTGAATGCTACTTCCAAAAAAACAGCATAAAAACAGGTTTTGGGTTTTTTTCAAATGAGAAACTATTTAATTTTTTTTTTTTTGCTATACTGTATATTTGAGAAAATTGAAATGCTCAGTCAAAAATGAATACACTAATAAAATCTGGTAAGAAGTGTTGTTTAATAGGCTATTACATGTTTTCATAGCATTATCATTTTTTCATTTCTTGGCTTTATTTGTATTTTTTTCTCTTCAGCAGTAGCATTAATTTTCAATCCCTTCTGCTCTATGTGGGCTGTTGTCCAGTGACCTAAAAAGTGACATGTGTTACAGATTTGGAACAATTACTCTTTATGCTGGGGGGGTGGGTAGAAGGGGTTATTATTTGAGGAGTTGACATAATGTCATGCTTTTCTTTTATATATGTGTGTGTATTTATATATATATATATATGTTACACACACACTCTGCACATATATGTGTATGTGCAGCTTGTCTTCTGTAAACAATCAGACATGAAGTTTGTGTTTAGGAAATCTGTAGTCTGGTGAGTGAGAGCAGGAACTGAGGTGAACTGGAACTGTAGAAACTTGATTTTCTCTTTCTCTGTCCTACCTTTGTGAGATGAAGTTGTCCTCTGCTGGCAGTGAGGTTGGGATATCATTTCCCCTGAATGTTTGTAGCTGCTTTCATAAAAGAGGATTTGGGGCTTGAGCATGATTTCCCTTGGCTGATGCAGTGTCCTGTGACAAAGTCAGAGTTTTAAGATACCTGTGATGCTGAGGAATTTTAGCAATTTTGGCACCAATAGACAGCTTGTGGCTGAAGAATATAAGCTCTCTGGGAGCAGTTAGGGACTTGGCCTCTAGCATATGAAATTACTTAGTCCTGTTTATTTTGTAAAAATACCTCCCACACCACCTAACCCCCCAAATCAAGCAGTCAGTATCAGTCACCATGTGGCTGAGGATGCTGAATCTGAGACCATGTCACTGCCAGTCGATGGAGGTTTGCCTTCAGAGGGCCTGCGGAGCACAGAGCCTGCCCAAAAGGACTTTTTTAATGAGTTATGATAGGGTCAAAATGAATAGCAAACTATACAGTTTCAATTTAATTGTGTAAGGACTGTTAATCTAAGCAGAAAAAAAAGTAAAATATTTATCAAAACATGAATTATGTAAATCCTGCAGATATTACTAATTTACAGATGGCAGAATAGTCTTTAGAAAAGAATGAATAAACATTAAAAAGTCTCACTTTGGTTTTATATGAGATTACAGAAGGCACCGTGTGATGAACTACTGTTGTTTACTTGTGTTCCAATGCTATTCTCCCTTCTTTAGCCTAAATTTTGGAAATATAAGCATTCCACATATCTAATACAGGGGTTCTTTAATTTGTGGTGATTTGATTATTCATAATTTGTTGCTTTTTCCATCTGTTTCTGGATGTTTAAATATTAACCAAGAGGGTTTTTTTCCCCAATTTTTATTTTGTTGCCACATGAGCATCATTATAAATAATACATTTTTTGTTTCCATATGTCAAAGCTGTTTAGAAATAAACCTCTTCATTGCAGTAGTAGCTGAGAACACAAACATGCAGCCTCCACTTCGTTAGATGTTCTTTTATCAGAAACCCAACTGTTTGATTAGTTCTATTTAGAAGATGCTGGAGGCTCTGATGCTCTGTGAACACCTCTCTGCTCTTTAATGAACACTTCTGAATCCTCCAGCAACACGGAATCAAAGTCTTATTGTCTCAGCTGTTATGGGTAGCTCTGTCTAAGGGGCACTCATTTGCTTTGCTCAAGTTGACTTTATCGGACGACACAGGTCCACCTCTTCACGAGACTCCATCTTTACAGCATAAGCTTGTTGCTCTTGCCTGAAATTCCTTTTTGGAGTAGCTTGCTTGAATCGGAGACAGGAAAGACATGAGGATATTTAAGAGGCCATTTGTCATGTAAGTTGTGTGAGCACGTGAATCCTGCAGCGCCAGTGGCACCTCTGCTGTCACACTGATAACAGCAAAGGCAGGAATGGGCTGTGATAAGGGACTGTGACCACACAGCAGGAGCGCCCACGTTACACGTGCGATTTCAGTCTCATCTTGGTGTAGACTTTGCTTCTAAGGTAAATAAACCCAGACTTTATCACCGGCAGTCCAGATGCAGACAGAAGGCAAAGCCTTGCATTGATGCGCCTGACTCAGTGCGGAATAGGTAATGAATTTTCTTACATAAAGGCATGGATGGGCAATTAGGTGTGATGATTAAGTAATTCGGTAACCTTGCTTACCCTTTTAAACAGACTGCAGGAAAAGGGTTGCATTAGAAAGCAGAATAGAAATTGGTCTGGTGCACACAAAAGCTAATTTGTAAGGAGAGGAAAAAAAAAATTGTGCCACTCAAACACTCTGTCTGTATTGAGAAAATGAGATCAACAGAGGATTCAGAGAGACTGACTTAAAGAGGCAGCAACATTTAAAACAATTAATTCACAAGTACTCAGTAGAGCACATACCAGTAACACACAGCTAATACAAACTTACAGAAGTTAGTCAGAAAAACTGCCCCTTTTGCTCTTCCTATATCCAAAACACTTGACAATGCCAGCTTCAGACAGGTCTGTGTTTTGAGATTTTTACATTAGAGAAGGAATTGAAGTAGTTAATAAATAGGCTGATATTGTTTAGTTCTGTAATGGATAAATCATGACAGGAGAAGAGTACATGTGAGTTAATGAATGCAGTATTTATATCAGTCCTGCAGGGCAACACGAAGAAAACATGCACATTAACAAACAGTTTAATACCCAGGAAGTGCAAAATAAACTGACTCCATAGAAACCCTAGGATGAGTAGGGATAAATATAACTTTAATTCCTTATTTGGCTAATTCTGCAATGCTTTATGAGATTAACCTGTTACTGTGTGTTTGGGTGTTTAACCTGTTATAGTAATTAGCCTTTTAGTTATTATGTCTGTAAATCATTTTTCACTACATGCTTGCTCTAGGTTTGTGGACAGAAAAGCAAACTGGTCCTTTATGCATATCCCCAGACTTGGCTCTCCTTGTAATTCTTTCTCTGTCCTCTGGTTCTGAAGCTGTTCTCAAATTTGGCTCAATTTCCATCCCAGTCTTTTGTGTTTTTGTCATTCTTTCCTATGACTCATGCAGCTCTTTGCTCAGATGTGCAGATTATCTGAGATGTTTTCTTCTTCTTCGGCTTAATTATTTTTAATAGCACTTTCAGGTTACATTGAGTGAAATTAGATATTAAGTTTCGGCCTACTATTAAACAATTTTAATAATATTTTGGATATTAAAGACATTAATTTAAACATTAGCTAACGGTAGACTCTATCAATGAGACTTGACTTTTTTATTGAAAAAGCAAGGGTTTAATGTTTCTTACATTTCCTTTCCTCTGGATATTTCTTTAGAAAATAGACAGTGTTGTATGGTTCATGTAGCAGCTGTGTCCAGGATACTTAGCAAGATATTATGTGTCATCCACAGCATTTTGTTATGTGCTGAAGTTCTGTTGTAAAGCTGGCATTTCCATTAGAACAGATCAGCGTGGTTTAGTCATCAGATGCCTATTACAATTATTTTATCACTTTTTTTTTCCCAGCAGAGTAATCGCTTTCTCATTGATCTGGACATACAACTGATGGATGGATATGGGGACGAGCTGTAAGCAGCAGGCTGCAACTGCATTAGATTGATGCAGCAGGCAGCTTCCAGCTGGGTGTGATAGGAGGCTCACAGGGCTCCAACTGTATCTCTGTGCAACTCGAAGCAAACCATGTAAAATCTGTCAGAAAGATTCAGCATTGAATCCTCCAGAACTTCCCATTACAGTGGGTGTAGGAAGTACTGACAAGGGAACCCTAATTTTCAAAGACACTGAGGTTCAGCACGTCATCAGCTTACAGACTGTGATTCTATCTGTAGGTACAGATCTTTGAGACAAAAATAATGAATTAAATTACCCAGAAAAACTTTCCCACTTTGTTTCCAGATGGACAAGTTATTTTCCTTAATAATAGTGACAACAGGTGATACTGATAACAACGAAATTGCCCAAGGAAGCGTGAAGTGTCACAGTGTTCCCATTTTACTCTCCACTCTCCCTTGTTTGCCACCTGCAGCCTCTGACCATAAGTTATCCCAAACACAGGTTTATCTTTCAAAAAACAAGATGGTTACAAGAAAGTGGTGACAAGTCTTCTGGCCTCTTTTATATCCTTTATAAAATACTATTTTCATTGACTATATTTAGTATAAACTCTATCTGTTTGTGTGACACATGTAAAAATTACACTGTAAGAGACACCACCAGTATATAAATTGACTTATTTTCCTTCTGCATTTCCAGTCAAGTTTTAGGAAATACTTATGCTGCATAATTTACTGTTTGTAGGGACAAAATTTTGTAATTGGATAGCAGTCACTGAAGATTGGCCATAGAAAAACCAATACAAATATTGACTAGTTTGTAAGTGTTAAAATGACTTAAAGATTTGGCTTCTCTTCCCAGATAAACTTGTATTTCATCTTGACTTTAGGACCTAGCTTCACTAATGACTTTGGCACAGTCTCATATAATTAATTTTATTTGAAATCAAATGGTCAGAGGTTCAGTATGAACCCACATGTCCACATTGTTGGTACAAAAATAGCAGCCTTAGCATAATATTGGTTTTTTCTCATTTTTTCTTTTCCACAGATCTGTCCCTTTTGCAGTCATTGCTTGAGACTGTACTGTTTACTGAGTCACTAACAAATAGAGATTCCTGGTTTATTTGAGGCTCTGAGAAAGACAAGGCAGTGTAATATATGCAACAGAAACACTTGTGTAGTTAATCTGTTTGTAAAGGTTTGGGGTTTTTATGATAAACAACATTTTTGTTAAATGAGTAGTGCAGTAGTTTAATGTAAAGAATTCTCTAAAATCTCTAAAATAGTTAAAAGAGCTAGGAGAACAGATTTGAGCTTGGCAGGATCCCTTGGGAAGCTGCCCTGAAGGGCAGAGGGGCTCAGAGCACAAGCACAGCCCTTCCCAACCTGCAGGAAATCAAACAGTGTGGCAGGAGGGCAGCACAAGCAGAGCTCACATATAGAAACAAGGGTACCAAAGGATGTAGAGGCTGAGGGCTACCAAGGAGGAACCCAGATGGGTTCTCCAAGGTTGCATGGATTGTAGAAGGGGTGTAGGAAAGCCACAACTTCGGTGATGCTGAAACTGGGGAGGATGTGAGGACCAAAGCACAGGTTTCTGTTCACAGCCTGCAGCAAAAGAAAGGCTACGGGAGATGTGAGCCCACCCCACAGGAGCAGGGGATATACTGATGGATTGGCTACCTCAGCTTTTCCTGTGTCTTCCTGTTAAATTCTGCCCTTAGCTCAGCCTCTGAGCCAAGTGGCAGAGCTTGGGGGTGTGAAGAGTTAACTACAGAGGAGAAAGATCAAGGCTGATAGCTTCCAGGCCAGCTGGACATCCCCAGTGTGATGGACCAGGCAGGCTGCACTGGGTGGGGAGGCTGGCAGGGGTCACCGTGAGGCTGCTCAGTGTCACCTTCAGAGAGGTGACAAGGACAGGAAAGGGGCAAACTTTGCTCCCAGCCTCAGGAAGGACAAGGAAGAGGATCTAGGGAAAGCTACACAGGAGATCCTCCTGGAAACCGCTTCCAAAAACAAAGATGTAGTAGGTGATTTGGGTCAGCCAGCATGGAGGTGCCATGGGCAAGCCGAGCCTGACCTCCTGGTTGCCTTCTCTCATGGGCTGGCTGATTTTGGGGGTCAGGAGAGAGCAGCTGGTGTTGCCTACCTCTGCCTTTAGCAAACCCTCTGACCTTGTCCTCCACAGTTCCCATGAGAGAGATCAGTGAGACAGGAGCTGGTTAAAAGAGGGGTGAGAAGTTGCTGAGAGGGATCACGGGACATTTCCTTGCTGTGCCTGATGGGGAGGTGTAGAACAGGCGGAGCCAGGCTCTTCTCAGGAGTTACGGCAAAGGGAGGAGAGGCACCACACATGAGCTACCATGCTGGATCAGGGGTAAGGAAAGTGTGAAGGTACCCAGACAGAGGGGCAGAGGCCCAGAGAGGTTGTGGGGTCCCATCCCTTGGCCCTGTGCCACCTGCTGTAGCTGGCGCTGCTTTAAAGAGGTCCCTTCCAACTGAGTCACTGTCATTCTCACCAATTTCAAGGAATATTGAGCCTTTACTTCCCTGCAAATTTACAGTGGTGTAAAAGAACACTACAGAGTGTAGCATCATTTTAAGAATTAAAGAATGGACGAAGATGCTGCCTGTGCTGTGAGGCAGCAGAAAAGCCCCACGCCCCAGCAGGAGCCATGTGTGTAGGCATTACTTGACCTGCATGTAAATCTGCCTGAGACAACAGCATCGTTCCCCCTGTGTAAACACATTTCTCACCAGGTGATTAGGGCTGGGTTTGTTAAGGTGAAGGGAAAACTGAGAAGGGGAGGGTGAAAGCTGAGGGCTGCAGCAGTGATGTCACTGCCTTTGCTCCCAGAGGCATTCACAGCAGAGGTACCGAAATTCAGAACAAAGGCAGTTTACTGACTCTTCTTCTATACATTTTTAGTAAGTGAGATTGGAACTTTAGACTTGTGTGAAAACTGAGGTAATTTAGCGTGCTTTGAATAAATATCTGATGAGACTGTTGTACCAGATTGTTGTAATTGCAAAAAAAAAGAAGAAAAGGCTTGTAAATGCAGTAAAAATGAACAAGCTTCTAATATGTGCACCTAATTTTCTTATTCTTGGAATGCTGCCTCAAGCCTTCCCAGAATAAAACAACCATTATTTCTGAAGATATAGCTAAATTGAAAGAATATTTTTCCAGCCAACTATTTTGAGAATTCAGTTCATCTAAATGAAAAAACCCAACCCAAAACCTAAAAACTAAATAGCAGGTTTTATAAAGTATCTGAAATTGATTTTCAAACATGTGTCTAGGGCATAACAGGAAATTTGGAGGACTGAAACAATTGGTGTATCTCAAAAAGGCAATGGAGGGTTATTTTCTTTTGCATATATGTGAAATATTCACTCAGCGATAAAGGACTTGCAGTCCTTTTTTGCTGTCTTCTGTGAGTAAACATTTCCAAAGCAGTGCAGTCTTTAGAAGTGAACCCAAAAAAGTAAAAACTTTTGACTCTTTTGCTCTGTTAGTTTTTCAACCAGCCTTCAATTGAGTACTTTATAAATATTCTAAGGAAGATGTTATACTGTCTGGGGAGCAAGTAATAAAAAGACTAACTTAGAGCAAAACATTTAAAATAAATGTCAGTTTAGGGCAGATGCTTTAAAAGTGATATTTAAAATGAATGGCCTAACAATAAACATTTGAAAAAGAAAGGTCACAACAGCACCCACACTGAGCTCTCTAAGAGGAAATTTAATTTGTATTTGTTTCACTGTAATTTCTGGCTAATTCCTAAGCACAAGAGAATTAGTTTCAGTGGAACAGTAAGAATGAAGTATTAAAGTTTCATTGAATTATCATGGGAGACTTAATTTGGCTCATGTTCCTGTCTAAGGCTCTGCTCCTGCCTTTATTTATCCTTTTAGTTAGTTCCAGTAGGGCTGAATAGAATATTGCCTTTTCATATTAGTGATAGCTGCAGTGCTGGTGTCCCACACCCTGAGAAAAGGCCTCAGAAATATCTCTGCTAGGCTGAGTGGAATTGTTCCTATACAAAGCTATTTACATGGAAAAGAGTTCAAACTTGAAGCCCAAGTGTTTTTCAGGGAAATAATTCCCTGTCATAGCTTGTAACTATTTAAGGGTTTTATTCGTGCTGAGATAAATTGAGTGAAAGAAAATAATTTGCTTTCAATCGTAAAATCTGGCTGCTCTAGTAAGCACTAAGTTAGTGAGTTTATTAGGTTGAAGACATGGGTTTGTATTTGTATTTATGGTCCTAAAAAGTTCATTTTATGAAGAAACACCCTCTGTCATTCAGAAATTCTGCACAATCTCTGGAAGAATTCCAGGCAAACTTATGGAGTTCTTTTTCAGACAAATATGATAGTAAACTAAAGCTGTCATATTAATTCATTTTAGTGCTGATCAAACTACTTCAGGTTCGATAAGGATCTATATTACATCTATTCTGAACCTGGGCCAATTCCTTATTTTTAGAACTGAAATCAAGTTCAAATCTTGAGGTCTTGAAACATTTTTCTCTTCTGGCAGACCTGAAATTCCAAATGGCAAAGTGCCACATAAGAGTAAGTTTGTAGTATTTTTACCCTTGAAACTACTAAGGATTTGTAAAGGAAAGGTTTTGGTGGTGTGGGGTTTTTTTGTTTGTCTTTCAGGGGTGGTGGTGTTACGTGTTTTCTTGTTTGGTTGGTTTTTTTAGGGTTTTTGAATGGGGGTGTTGGGTTCTTTTGATTGGTTTTGGCTTTTTGTTTGTTTGTTTAATGCTGTTGGATATGGATTTTCTTTTGGTTTGGGTTCGTTTTGTTTTGTTTTTTTTTCTGAAAGATCTTTTTTATCTTGGCAGTGAGAGCTAAAACCTCAGGTAGAACTTATCCAGCATTCTGGATAACAGCACACATACGGCACTGCTCCTGTGGTTTATCTGAGATCAGATTGTTTTGTACCTGAAAGATTATCTTGTATAGATGGAAGAAGTGTTTATCTTTTCTATTTGTAGTACACAAATGAGTTGTTTAAAACTACTTCTGTGCAGAATAGATTCTACAAACCAGTTATAAATCATCCAGAGAAATAGTTGCAGCATATGTTTTCCTCTACACGTTGTACCTGAGAACCCCTCATAAACTCTGAAAACACTGGCCTTGAGAGACTGCTGTAAATTGCCTAATTTAAACAAGCATCTTTAAAATTGCAGATAATTTCCATACATTTCAAGCCGAAATAGGATTTGAGAGATTAATATTTGTGAATGATTAAGTGGTAGTTATGCATAGTGTGGCTGCCATATGTTTCAGCGCAGCAATATGAATTCAGTTCAGACCTCACATGTTGGGCATGCTTGTGTTTATTTTGCCATTTTGAACGAGTCTCTTGCTGGGTTTGATGCCTCCCCTGAGCTGAGCAAGTCTGGCTCCTCCAGCTGTTCCTCACAGGGATTCTGCTCCTGCCCTGACCATCCTGGAGCTCCCCTACACTCACTCCAGTTTCTCCTTGTCTCTCGTTTCGGGTTTGTGTGGCAAAGCTTTGGTAGCAGGGGAGCTCCAGTGGTGGCTTCTGTGAGCAGCTGCCAGAAGCTCCCATGGCATGTGACAGAGCCAAGGCCAGCTGGCTCCAGGGGGGACCTGCCTCTGACCAAAGCTGAGCCCATCAGGCACAGCGGTGGTGCCTCAGGGAAAATGTGGTTAAAAGGGAAAGAAAAGTTAATGCACTGAATGAAGCAATTGCAAGCAGAGAAGAGAGGAGTGAGAATTCGTGAGAGCAAGAGCCCTGCAGACACCAAGGTCAGCGCAGGAGGAGAAGGAGAAGGTGCTCCAGGTGCCGCAGCAGTCTGTGCTGAAGGCCATGGTGAGGCAGGTGTGGAGATCCATGGTGGAGCAGGTGTGTACCTGTGGAATACCACACGCTGGAGCAGGAGGATGCCCAAAGGAGGCTGTGAGCCCTTGGGAATCCTGTGCTGGAACAGGCTTCTGGCAGGGCTGGTGGACCCACGGAGAGAGGAGCCCATGCTGGAGCAGGGTCCTGGCAGCACTTGTGACCCCTCAGGGGACCCACGCTGGAGCAGTCTGCTCTGGTGACTGCATCCTGGTGGAGAGACTCACACTGGAGCCGCTTGGGAGGAGCTGCAGGCTGTGGGAAGGACTCAGACTGGAGAGTGCTGTGAGGAAAGAGTGAAAACTGCAATCTGCAGGACATGGTACAGGGCTGGAGGGAGGCTTATATTCTCTAATGTCCTCTAATGATACACAGCCTTTGCCTTAGCAGAGCCGCTGCTGTCTGGATTTGCAATTGCAGTGGCCCTGTCTGCTCTGATATCTCAGCAGGGGAAGCAGATTGATTCATCAGGAGTTGATTTCTGAGCCTGTAAATCTAAGTCTGTGGAAACCACTTTATTAAAAACTAGTGGCATATCATACCCATCCTCTAGAGCACAGAGCTATTTTATGTTCAATCTTCTCAACAGTTTAAGGACTTTGGTTTCTCTCAATTTTTATGGATAATGACCATAAGACTCACTTTTGTCAGATTGAAATAATAACTTCATTTGCCATTTGCAATTCAGTAATAAATTGATTTGGGGAGGAGTGACTAAAACATGTAGATTATTTCAATGCAAAATATATGGATTTGCGTAAGTCCAATACTTTGCGATCAGATGATGAAGGAAAAAAGCACTCTGGCAGCTCTTGATTTTAAAGTTCTGTTTCTATTTATAAAGTCTGTTCGGAAGGCACAGCCTAAGCAGAAAGACAAATTCAAATCACACTTTTTATGTAATAGTGCTCATTTCTCTAAGGATCTGAAATGTCCCATTCATCAGTTCTGTTATCTCTTGGCTTGATGAGCACTTAAAGCTGAAACATGTAGCTATCTTAATCTACTTTGAGATATAGTGCTTTTGGATACGTAAATTAGAACCTGCACTAAGGCAACCACATAATTTCTTGCACTGGCACAAAACAGCCCTGATGAAGTTACACATTTTTCTACCTCTTGTTAAACCAATTAAATTTTGAAACCCCATTTGTTGAAATTTTTTATTGTTTTCCCCCTTCCTTATCTGAAGATAGGGAGTCTGAAAGAAAAAAACCCAAAAACCACAAAACTATCCCAGAAGATTTTACCTGATGAACTGGACATTAAAATCAATTTTCTGCGCTTATCAGGTGTTGCAAATGGATGAGAGAGGGGTATTAATGGTAAGATAGTTGTGGAAATGAGCAAATCACGAATGCAATCAATCTCACTTGTGTCTTCCGGGAGGAGCGTACCGCGGGGCTCAACATGGCCAAGACAGCTTGACAACTCAAGGTTGTTTCACTTTGAGAAGGGATGGGGCAAGCATGTGGTGGCCCGGAAGGGTACCTGGGGGTAGTTTGTGCCTCACAGAGCAGGGGTCAGTGGCTGCACAGGGCTCTGGGGGTTGCACCTTGGGAGCCTTCAGCCTTGTGTGGCAGCCCCAGGGATGCTCCTCTGAGATCCAGCCCGAGCCTCCTGGGTGTCTCTTTGTGCCCCCATTCCTCACTCTCCCACCTCGCACCACTGGTTCAACATTCCTGACTCTGATCTTAAGGACAGAAAGAGGTTCAAGTGGAAATACTTGGGGAGAAAAGTGGAAACATGCTTCTTGGTAATGAGAGGTGAAAAAAACCCTCAAAACTTTTATCAAAGTACTCACAGTTTGCACTGCTGGTTTTATTCGGCATGGTTATGCCTGTGTTAAGATGTATTTCTTTGTATCAAAGATGGTGAGACCCAACAGATGTAGGAGGAAGATAAAATGACAACAAAGAGCAAGCAAACAAAAGCCTTGTCTTAAAGTACATTTTCACATATGAATCAAAAATTTTGTTGGGAGAAAAAATAAAGCCTCCAGTTCTGTTCTACTACTTGAAAATGTTTATCAGTGCTTTTCATTTATAAGCATCATGGGGTTTAAGCACCTGTTAAGGCTGAAGTAAAAAAGATTTCCTAACAAAGTGAGGCCAGGCGCAAACTGACAGCTCTTCCAAGGGCCCCAAGAGATGTGACTTAGGGACGAGAGGGTCAGTCCTTTCCCATTGAGATCCTGCTGTCCATCCCTCCTAGGAAGACCCAGATGACCCATGGCTCTCCCTGGCCCCTGGGGAAATGTGGGGGTGTCAGTCAGAAGTGAAGGCAATGTGACTCCTAACATGGTGATTTTCAGATGTTTGGGGTGTTGGCATAAAAGGATGAGTTGTGCAGATGCACGGAACAAGCAGCTTGTGAAATAATTTTGGAACAGCCAAAGAAGTCACAGAGAGATCTGACAGGATTTGTTTGGGTCCTGGTCTGGTCTGTGTTGACTCAATTCACAGAATCACACAGAATATTTGGATTTGGAAGGGATCCCACAGGGATCATTGAGTGAGATCATCTAACTCTGAAGTGAATAGCCCATATGGGAACCAAACCCAAGACCTTGGAGTTATTAGCACCCCACTGTAACCAAAATAATTGTAAACTTCCTCGAGTTCAAGCCCTGTGTTGATCAGGAGGAGAGTGCATTCTGCTGCTTCTTATTACAGTTTGTCTTGGATTAGACAAATATGCTAGGTGGAAAGCACTCCGAGCAGGTGCCGCCCCCACCGCAGAGGTTTCTGGCACCCCTCCCCCCACAACACAGAATATCTCAGCCTAAAGTGGAAAGAACTGTTTAATTAACAGACCACACAGTGGAAAGGGAAAGGGGAAAAGGGGTCAGAAAACCTGAACAAACAGCTGATGAACTTAGTGTCCTTTTCCTCAGGCGTAGCTTCCCCTTTCCGGGGGCCCCGAAGGGGCTAGGTGAAGTTCCTCCGGTGGCTCCCTGGACGATTCTCGTCCGCTGTCCCCCGGGGCTCCTCAGGTTCTCGGATGAGAAAGCAAGTTGAAGAAAAGGGTCCAGAACGATGAAAAACAATCGCAGGGAGGAAAAAAAAACCAACCCAAGCAGCAGCCACACCAGTAGCACCAGCCACCAGCAGCAGCAACCGACCGAGCCAAAAAAAAAAAAACCAGTGTCCCTTCCTTCTCACTCCCCCGGAGGAGAGCTGGGGAAAGTTTTCAAAACATCCCGCGCTGGCAGAGCTCCCAGCTGCGGGACACAGTTAAAGCTACAGGACCATATTTCTGGTCAAGCATACAAAACGATAGGGAATACAAGATATCATTATGCCACCCCAGGACACAGTTTTACAGATGGCACATGGTAGGTCTGGGCATGACACTGACTTTGCATGACTGCATGCTTGGTTTGTTATTAAAAAATCATCTCTATGGTTTGTTATTTTATTTCAAGAAAAAAAAGCAAGTTCCACTTGCATTTTATAGAAAAATGAGATGAAACCTGGTTTTCTATCTTGAAACTCAGAAAAATTTAAGTCTTAAACAGCAGTAACATGAGCATAACTTGGACTCTAAAATCTTAAGAGCACAAACACAACAATTTGCAAAGCATTAGCTGCATCTGAAAGCAATTAATTAAATTAAATGGAACAATGAACCACTTCTTGTAGCCTGTACTCCCTGGTTTGTGACAAATTGGTTAAGTCAGTTGTACTAATGAGGTCAGCCTGTTCTGAGATATTTGATTCTAGAATTACTGAGGTCCAAAGTTCTTGAATTAGGAGTTGTCATCATCTTCTCAGAGGTTATAAAAGGCCCATTGAGGCACCTTTAATATTGAGGGCTGTAAGATTTTTAGTACAACACTTCAGCTTTTGACAGCATGCCATAATGGGTACCCATGAAGTGAGCAAAATGCAGCAATAATAAAAACCCAGGTTTCTGGCAAGAGTCAGAGGATTGAACTGGTTGCTGTTGTAGGAGAAAGTTGATGTATTTTGAGGCAATTGTAATTTTATGAACCCGATCTTATCTGAAGTTTAAGGCACTGAAAGCATGTGACCATTCCGTGTGCAAAAGGAAAGGGGTGAAAAAAGTTCTCTGTCCATAAGAAGCTGTAAAATAGTGTAAACTAATAATACATTGTTTAATATATTATTGAAATATTTATGTTAACATTTAAACGTCTGTTTTGTTGTTTTTTTTCTTTTCAAGATGAATTCAGAATCTAAAAGAACTTGGTCAGGTTATAGAAGTATTACTTTTGTCTCCTCCAGAGAGGAAACAAAGCCAGAAAACATATTTGACACTAATTTGCTAGTGGCTAGGAAGGAAGAGCTATGTTTCTATATAATCTTCTGAATTTCCTTTTGCTTCTTTCACATGACCCAAATGAAATTTGAAGGTTGCATGTCCCTGAGCTTTAGGAAAAGGAACTACTAATTTTAGTAGCAGTAAACCTTTTTGAGAAGTACATTTTATACTGTCTGAGAAAAGGCAAACTATATGAATATGTCTTCTATGCCTATTGGCCTATTCTAATAAATAAACTATTGATCTATCTTCAGCCTCTTCCTAAGAGTTAAGCCTTGAATAATTAAATTAGTCTGTTCCAAACCTCTGGTAGATTGAAGGCTCTTTAGTTGTATTTTATGGCCAAAAGCACCTGATAAAAACCACACCAAACCCCAGACCTCTGTTTTCATGGTTTTACCACAAAATGAAGTTGAGATAGCCATCTATTGTTCTGTGATTGAAGGGATGTGTATATTCTTTTAATTACGATAGCCTTGAGCTTTACAGTCTTTGCAGTTTGCATATGGGAGTTTTGTGGGGAGAAAAATGGAAGAAAAGCTAGTTGAATAAAGACATACAACTCTATTCTGTGTACATGTATGTAATCTATGCATATCTAGGCACAGGGAAATTTAATTTAATTTAATTTGTATTAAAAAATCTGTTCTAAATGACTTCCTGTAAATAAGTGTGTATTTAGTGTCCATGCCAGTAATTCTTTGACCTCAATCAGCTGACTAGCACAGCATCAAGTCTCAGTACATGCTTAGTGCTCTAGTGCTCTTTGGTTCTTTGGTTTTCTTTTTTTTTTTTTTTAAGATTGACATCCTAATCCTTGGCCTTCATCTCTTGTATATTATGAGTAAAAAGTGGGAAAGAATGTGAACATTGTTTTCACATCCATAGGCTCTGCTTTAGAAGCTGAACTGGACTATTTTGCTTTAAAACACTGAGTCTGAAGCTGCTATACCAGGGGAAGCTTGACAAAGCAGGGAGGATGGAGCTGACATTTGAAGATTTGGGCTGCTGTGTCACAAGTTAGGTCAATAGATGTCAATCTAAATCCTGCAGAGAAAAGCAAACTAATGAGTCAGAAACGTACTGGTGCTGTATGTTTGCCCTCCAGACCTGAAACATTTGTTGGTCTCAGGGAAAGAATAACTTCAGGAAACTCGATTCGGAATTTAATTTTAACTGTTTTCAAAGGTTGTTATGTTTTAAGAGAAGATACTGTTGATCAGTCATAAAAAAGAATGTGTTGGAAGTATTGTTGTGCCTTCAGCAGCTCACTTCCCTCCTCTCACTTCCCCAGAATTCCCAAAGAGTTCATGAAAAGAACTAAATTACAGGGAACTGCTTTGAACAGTCTGACCCAATAAATTACTCCTGTCACATTAGCTAGAGACACCTTTTGAGAAGGTACATTTGAGCAATTTCTTTAATGGTGATATCTGTGTCATACCTAAAAAAGTCCTTCCGAACTGCCTGCCTCTGGGGCAGTGAGGACAGTGAGGAAAGGGACCAGGACTGCCAGCCTGGCAGCCCAAAGGTGCACGATGGTTCCTTTCCCTGGCCATTATGGGTTCTGTGTCTTGCCTCAGGTTGTCCACTGAAAGCTGTGGGTGGCCATGTGTCCTCATCAAATGCATATGTCTTTACCTGAAAACTGCCTACCCTCCACAGATAGGTTTAACATATGGAAAAACTAGTGCAAAACCAAAGTAAGCACGGTGCAGATGTTTGTTGTTGCATCCACTGTAGGAGCTAGAAAAATGGTTGTATACAAAGCCTGCTATTTTAGGAAAAGGGGTTTGTTTTTTGTTTTGTTTTGTTCTGTTTTGTTTTGTTTTGGTTTTTTTTTTTTTCTGTGGATCCCAAAAGCTGGTCAATTACCTGCTAAATCATAAAATCATAGAAAGGCTTGGGTTGGAAAGGACTTTAAAGATCATGTAGTTCCAACTGCCCTGCCCTGGGCAGGGATGCCAATCACTAGATCAGGTTGTTCAGGGCTTCATCTAACCTGGCCTTGCACACATCCAGGGATGGGGCAGCCACAACTTCTCTCGACAACCTGTTCCACTGCCTCACCACTCCCTGAGTAAAGAATTTATTTCTAATGTCAAATCTCAACCTGCCACCCTCTTTCACTTTAAAACCATTGCCCCATGCCCTGTCATTATTTGCCCATATAAAAGTCCCTCTCACTCCTTTTTATAAGCCCCCTTTAGGTGCTGGAAGGTTGCAATGTGGTCTCCTTGGACCCTTCTCTTCACCCTTGGCTCTTTCCTTATGGGATGAAATATGTGTATTAAGGTTCTGAAGGGGTGTGTTTTGTTTGTTTTTATAAAGAAAACACTAACTGTACTGACAGCCTTCTGCTTTGCCAAGTCTGAGGGTTCCACAAAGCAAGGAAGATGTACTTGAGGGTTATTACTGTTCCATAATTCTAAGGCAGCCCCTTCAGAGATATCCAGGGAAGGGGAGGATATGCAAAGATGTGCAGTTCACTCCAGCTTTGTCAGCCAAATATTCGAGGTTGATTGCAGAAATCAGCTTTTAATAATATTATGTGTTGGACTGGAGAAGATGACAGTCTTAAGGCACTTACATTAGAGGTCTAAGTTCATTTTAATTCTGTAAAATGAAACAGTGATGCAAAATAAATGGCAGCAATGGTGCAGATACCAAAAAGTCAGCTTGTTTTCTGAAAGCCATCATGGCAAAACTGGGAATTCTTATTATAGTATTTTAATATAATGGGAAGTTCTGTCTCAACATCTGCATATCTAAAATACATGGCATTTTACTGCTTTTCTAGAAGTGGTCAGAGGCAATAAATGGTTTTTAAATCAGAAAATGTTTACTAAGTAGGAGATTTAAATTTATATGATTTACAGAGGCATTGAAGGCCGATGGCATTTCCAGGTATTTTTGCATGTACTTTTAATTCAGACTTGTGCT
The DNA here is from genome assembly GCA_013397895.1 of Origma solitaria. Taxonomy (NCBI): domain Eukaryota; kingdom Metazoa; phylum Chordata; class Aves; order Passeriformes; family Acanthizidae; genus Origma; species Origma solitaria. The sequence goes on along the minus strand of VZRL01012168.1, from coordinate 1,379,124 downwards.
TTTCTGGCAGATTATGCTGGATCATTTTAATACCTAACAGGTGTTTTCAATGAACATATTTAAGTAAAAGCTGTATCTGTGGTAAACTTCCAGCAATATGTGAACTTTTCTTAATCAAATGGTAGGCAAAGGTAGCAGCAGGGAAAAAACAGCATTGAAAGAGAAGTTATGATGTGCTCTCATGGGGTTCTTGGAAGGGTTTTGATGATATTGGTGTTTTCAAAGGTTTGTTAGAAATGCTGGCAACCAGAACTGTCTGGAGTCAGGAAAAAAAACCCCCACATTTTCTTTAAAGATTATGTGAATATATAAGTATTTTGAGTAAATGTACAAGATAAGCTACTGTTACTGGAAATAGAAATCCCACTATGTATGTAAGGTTTTGGATCAGTTGTTTTTGATTTTTAACTTGAATTTCTTTGGGGTTTTTTGATTCTGCAGATCTAGAGTTGAGTATTCTTCTCAAGTGACCAGTAGCAAACACTTATGATACATTTCAGAACTTGAAGACTTTATCCTCCTCATATCTGTGAAATAAATGACATCATGTACAACATGATCACAGATCTTATAGAAGTAGATGACAAGATGACAGTACGTTTCTCACAGTTCAGATGGCTGCAACAGAGAATGTAATGAGCCATAATGGTATAATTTTTCATGTTAGAATTTTAATATTGTGTTTTCTACAGCTCTTAATATATCATGCATTAAACATGTTTCAGAAACCACAGTGAGTTATGTATTCATAGTGTCAATAAAAGAAAACAGTCTGACAACCACATGGAATGATGAAAATCTGTCCTAAGGCCTCTCTCTATTCTTTTTCATTGAGGTTGTTGAAAGGAGACACAACAACCTGGAAGGACCTCGCATTTAAAATGTGTTGTGGCCATAAGTCAGAGGTAATAGCTTGGTGTCTTGTGCTGCTGGCTGGGTTACAGACACAGCCCAGAGTGTCTGGATTTCAGCAAGAAGAGAGGGGCACTGTACTCAGACACTGCCCCTGCCTGAGGAGGAGATGACAGCAGGGAAATGCTCTTTCTGAGGGTGGCTTTGAGCACTTTGTCAGAGACCAGGTAGAAAAGGGCAATTTTGTTTGCCTTCTGGAGGAGGATTAAAAAAAGGATTTCTGGAATCCTGGAACGTGGAATTTTTCTGGGGATAGAGTATTTTTGAGCTGGTAATGCTCTTGACTGCATATCTTTATCACAGATACCTCAAAGCTGTCATGCCAGAGAGCAGAGTGAAAATAGTGTCAACAAAAAAATAAAATGAGAAATTACTCTTCCATCAAGCCATCGCCTGAAGTCATAGATGGTGTTGATTGTGTCTTGTCTTAGCAGCACATACAAGGGAGGTAAATTGCAGTAACAATAGGAGACAGCATATCTGATGTGACTGAGAAACACAGTTACAAAAACTGCCGTATCACATTTATTTGGATTAAGTTTTTGAAAATTTGAGCAACAAGGTGACCTTTTAGTTGATTAATCTGAAACTGGAGATTTTTTTTTTTTGTTTTTGTGAAAGAAAAGCATCAGACTCAAAATAATGCTAGCCACTCAAATGGCAGTGCTGTTTTCTGGGGGCTGGTCTTACTGGCATGGAAGAAGAAATAAAAGAAATTGTTGAGACCCCAATTTACTGCTCTTTGCAGAGCCAGCTGCAGCCCTGATGGCAAGAGAAGATGGGTGGGCTGCATGGTGGGTTTTCACCCACTCTGGTGCTGAGTATAGCAAGGGAAAAGCTCCTGTTTCCCAGTTGCTGCACCTTGGCACAGCTTCTCCTCTATTTTGTTCTCACGAGACCCCACCTGAAGAGCTGTGTGCAGCTCTGGGGCCCCCAACATGAGAAGGCTGTGGACCTGTGGGAGTGAGTCCAGAGGAAGGTCATGGAGATGGTTAGAAAGCTGGAGCATCTCTGTTGTGAGAGGTTTAGGGTTGCTCAGCCTGGAGAAGAGAAGGTTCTGAGGAGACCTTAGGGCACCTTCACGTGCCTAAAGGGATCTACAAGAGAGCTGCAGAGGGGCTTTTTACAAGTGTGTGTAGTGGTAGGACAAGAGGGAATGGCTTTAAATGGAAAAAAAGTAGATTTTGATTCGATATTAGGAAGAAATCCTTTACTGAGTGTGGTGGGACACTGAACAGGCTGCTCAGAGGAGCTGTGGATGCCCCATCCCTGGAAGTGTTCCAGGCCGGGTTGGATGGATCCCTGAGCACCTGATCTGGTGCAGGGCATTCCTGCCCATGGCACGGGGGTGGGAAGTAGGTGATCCTTCAGGTCCCTTCCAGTGCAGCCCAGTCTGTGATTCTGCGATTCCCCTTGGGGTCCCTCCTCCAGCACCGAGGGCTGGAGCTGGGGCAGTGCCTGCCCTGGGAGAGGATGGGAGCCAGGGCCCATGAGGGCCAAACTTGTCACCTTGCAACAGCTTGACAGGGCTGCACCTGCTTATTAATGCGTGTCACAGTGGAACAGTTTGTTCCCTGTGTCTCTTAAGAGGATTTTCCTGTGTTACAGTGTCAAAATCCTGCATAATTTCTGCCTGATTTTCGTGGAGGCATAATCAGACTTTTTACTCGGCTTCATCCCTGAAGACAGTTCTCTGCTGCTGTTCTCTTAAAATAAACCAGTTCTTTAATGAAACCTCCTGTAATGAACTGCACTGTCACTGTAATTTTGTTTATGAAAAAATATGAAAGACATCAAGGGAACTACAGTATACATGTAATGTCATTATAAGAGGGCCTCCTGCCAATACTGGAAACCACAGTTCAGCTCTTTGAAAGATGGAATATGTTCGTGTGCAATGGAATTATGGTTCAGTTTATGTTTCTTGGAAACTTAGTACTTACATTTATTTTATGATGGCTCAGATCTCCTCGAATGTTAATTGAAATATATCTGCAAGGCTGAGATATTGGAAGATGCTTTCTCCATAACATGTTATTCTGAATTGGGTTTCTTTATTATTTTCTGGCTATTAGGATTGTATTAACCATTAGTACTGGTATTATTTTAAGACTGAGCATTAACTTGGCTCTAAATAAGAAAAATGATTAGCTGCACAATATAGAATTATATTGTGATCTTACAAATTCATAAGAGCATTCTGGTGTATATCAATGATAATAAAGCTTACGCTGAGCTGTTGTGGAACTAAGAATAAAGCAAAATAAAAACACGGGATAAAAATAAAGAGTGGCTTGACTGAGGAAAAGCCATATATAGTTTATAACCTCATTCTTCTGCCTTCTCTGGGGTAAAACTTGCATTTGGTTTTTGTAGACTTCTTCCTGAGTAATGATTAAGGGATTAGGTTCCCATTTTAGTGGTTTCTCAAAAGTTTTCATGTGTCATAGGTGACAAGCTGTCTTTCCATTATTTTAACCAAATGACTGGGATGAGAGCTATATAAATAATTTATTCAAAATTATATGCTGGCTGCATCATGCAATAAAAAAAAAGTGAAAAAAGGTAATTTTTTCTCTTCCTGCAAAAATCAAGAATTGGCATCCTTTGAAAAGCTCCTTATGGAAAAGCTTTCCAGTGATATAATTCATCTAGCTTTGAAGTGCCATTTGGAAATTAAACATGAAGATGCTTTATTTAGAAAACATCAAAACAATCTCTTTCAGGGGAAAAAAAAACCTCCTGTGTTTGGAGGCATGAATCACAAAATTCAATGAAGTCCATGCATATTGACAAACTAGATTAGTTCGTGGGCTTTTTTGCTTTGTTTTCCATTATGTCTTTGAAGTTGCCAGCGTGTCCTGGGGTCCCTAGGACTGCGCAGCTCTGATTCAGCTGACACCAACCCTACCTGAGCAGGAAGCAGATGGCACTTCTGCCTGTCTGTCTTTTTTCTCCAGGATGATGTGCTGGAGACAGCTCATGTCTGCTGAGAACTGTCATCTGAATCTGTTAAAATCACTGGAAGATTTTTCCATCGATTTCAGTGGGTTCGAGTTAGTACTTTGAGGAAGGATTAACAGCATTGCCTCTGCTCCTTCTCTCGTAGCCTTTGAGAATGGAGAGAAAAAGGTTTTGGGGGGTGGTGTGTCAAAAAGGTCTCTGTTTTTCTCAGTGGTTGGGAGGTTGTAGGAATAAGGTAGAAAGGACAAAAACAGTGAATTCTGCTGTTTTCTTCCATTGTTTCAGTGCTGTACACACGAGGAAATGTCCCTGGACCCAGATGATGACCTTAACTCTCCCTGCCACTACTGTGCAGTCATGTGTCACCTGCCTCTAACCCAGAGCAGGCTACGTTTCCCACCATCTAGGTGTGCCAGCCTTGAGAACGAGGCAATCAAATTGCAAGATGAAGGTCAAAAGGATGTTCACAGTTTTGTCAGAACTTCTTGCTCTAAGCAGCACAGCCCATGAGCAGCTGAAAGGAGGTCAGCAGAATTCCTCCCAGAAACGTCTGGAGAGAGGACAGCTGGGGCTGCTCTTGGGAAATGCTCTAGAGGGGTCAAGACCCTAATTTTACACAGGGTCAGAGATGGTGTAACTTCAACATAAAACTTGTGCTGGACCCTCTAAGTCTTGGCAGCCACCCCACTCAGTAGGACAAAACCCTCTACAGTGCATCTGTGTGCAAGCAGTGGCTGAGGAATCAGTGAAACCACTCACTGGAGTACTGATTACTCACATGAATAGAGGGTTACTGATTCAAGGCCAGAATTGTCATGCAAATGGTTTACAATATGGACAATGTTTTCCTCCTGGTTTTGGACACAGAATTTTGTGTAGTTTTTGGCAGATGCTTCAATTCAGGAGCCAACTCTGGGGCTCTCTGAAGAGTAGGATAAGCATTGCCTGTTCATGTTTGGAGGCACCTCTACTCATTTCCTCCATGTGAAATTATGCTTTGTGGTTTCCATATTCATCTAGTATCTGCATCAGTGGGTTTCTTTGTCAGTTATTAACAGTTTTTGTGGAGGAAAACAAAGAGAATTTTTTAAAGAACTATTAAAAATGCCAAGTAGAGAAGGGAGCAGAAGGTTGTATGTGATGCTTTGTTCTGGCTGATTAGTATTTAACAAGAAATGAATTTGTACAGTTAAATGATATTCAGATAATTTTTTATTGTGCACATAATTTTATGTCAGAGGAAATTTGTTACATTTTCCACTGTTAAAGCCCTTAAAGTGTATGGAACTGCTAACATTTTAGCATAGAGAGTCACAGAGGAGTACAAACAAAGTGGTATTTTGAAATGTATCATCAGAAAAATATTTCTGTATGTGTACTTACCTGGTAAAAGGCTAAAACAAACAATTCAAAAGTGGAGCTACTGATATTAAGGCTAAAAATCACCAAATTTGTCTTTGTAGTAATAAAAACACCAAGAAGAAAATTAAAATTAAATGCAAGCACATTGTACTGTTAGTTTATTAATTTTGATCTCTGTAGCATATGATAGTTTCATGCAGCTAGGGGCTATGGCCACCTGTTAATACTCCAGGGTACCAAAGAAAAAAGGATTTGCTTGTTCAGTGATGAAAAACACAGTGACTTCCATATTCTGATTAAAGGGGGAGGTTGTTGATTTTGGGGGGTTTGGGTTTGGTTGGTTTTTTTTTAATACCTAGGGTGTATTTTTTCCAGTATAAGTAACTTTCTAAAATTAAAACAATGCGTCAGATTTCATGGAGGCTTATTTAGAGGAAATACACGTTGTTTTTCCCAAAAGCCCAATCAAGGCTTTAGAGAATTTACACTGGAAAAACTAGCTGGCAGCAACGCTTTTCTATAGAAAAAAAAATCCGCACCTTGCTGCATTTTAAAAAGCCGTAATTTAATAAAGAAAGCACTGTTTGCAGTAGGTCCCTCAACACCAAATACCAAGGCGGTGACGTGTGCGACCGTACAGTTACTTTGTGAGAAATGCTCGGGGGGTTCCAGGAAGCAGGGCTGGTGCTGGTGCTGGCCCAGGGACAGGGACAGGGACAGGGACAGGGGCTGAGCCATCTCTCCCCAGCTGGCTCAGGGGTGGCTGGCACGGAGGCAGTGCCTGGCCCGCAGCAGGCGCATCCCTGCCAGCGGCACGGGCTGCCTGGCACCGCTTCCCTGGGAATGAGGGGCTGTTCTGCTGGGGCTGGGATCACAGTGCTGCACTCCCCCAGTGCCCCCCTTGGCACCCCCAAAGGAGATGTAAAAAAAAACCAGAACACCCCAGTTTTACATCAGGTGGGGTACGTAAGGTGTGATGGTGTAGTAAAGGCGTGACTGTCGCACACCATTCGCGCAGCGGGAAGGGGTTTTCTGCTTACTGAGTTTTCTCTCTCGTTGCATCTTGGTGAAAATTTCAAAGACATATGGACCTGCTAGAACCATTTGGTGCTTATCCGCTGGCCTAACTCTGCTTGGAAAAGAAGCATTCGCTGGAAGATCAGTGCATTTGGAACCAGTTGTAGTCTCAGATGGTGTGTTGTTGAAACTTCAGACACAGAAAGGCAAGGAGTCTGGAAGAGTTGCTATTTAGACTGGCATCCCAAACTCAGGTGCAGAAGGAGGCTTGGCAGGGCTCTGGGATGAGGTGGGTGGGAGCGGGACTGTTCTCAGTGCAGCCACAGAAACAACTGCAGTGGTCATTTTTGGGCATCTCACTTGGAGCATGGAGGTATCTCAAGGGTGCAGGGTCTTGGCTGACTGCTCAGCACCACTGGGGTTTACTGGGAACAGGTGGCACTTCAAAACTTTGCTGCCTGTTCTAGTCAATTAAAACTTTGCAGCTGGAGCTCTTTCAGCCCAGAGCTTTGAAATGTTCTTTTGTGGGGACCACAGGGTTGGCACTCAAACTAGACCTGAGCGTGAATCAGAAGCGTTCCCTTGTAATCATTATACTTTTAAAACAGGCTAGATAGCTTTATCTTTTATGGTGGCAGATGTGAAACATGCTTTAATTTTGTGTGCTGAATTATTCAGATCACCATGGACATGTCTGTGTATTATTCATCTATGGTTGACACCCTCCTTTCTCTTTCCCTTTTTGGTATTTTTTTAAGTAGTCTTTCTTATGGACTATTTCCTGAACCATAGAAGTGTAGGGCAGATTACTTTTCATTTCTATTCAGCTTCCACCAAGAAAAAGAAACAATCAGAATTCCTTACAGTATTTTCTCATGTCCGCTGTAAATTAAACCACAACTATCAGCTCCTTTTGCACAGGAAACTGAGCAGCCATTCTGCATTGTTATATTAGCAGACACAGTATTTTCATTATATATTTGGCCATAAATAGTTGTATATTGCTCAATATGTGCAGTTGGTTGATTGGAAGAGTTTGACTCGAGCTTATAGAAATCTGAACTTTGACAAGTGCTAACTGTGCTAACTGAAATTTTACTCAGACTATGGGGAATTTTCGTAGGGTGCTGGTGCAAAGCTTCAGCTAGATGTTGAATTTGGGGTGCACTGATCATAATAGATAGAGCGATGGTGACATATTGGTGTCAAGAGTTGTTGCAAAGGTTTTAGAGGCAGAGGACCAGAGCAGGACCGGAGCACAAGAGCGAGGATGGGCTATTGTCTGTGTGCCTGTCCCTTCAAACAAAAGGGCCTGTCCCCTGGAATGAGTCCACACTAACAGAAGCACCTTTTCTTCCCTTTGACCTGTTTTTATGCTTGCAAGGGGGCAGAGGGATGGCAGGGGGAAGTGGGGGGGAAGGTATGGTTCGCATTTATAAACAAGAAGGCATTTATGCATCTCACTTCTTGTTACATAATCTCATACGTGCTCTGCCTGCAGTCTGGATTTTTAAAAGAGAATATGCCCAAGTTTGATCATGCTTTTGTAAAAAATGTTTCAATTTCCAGCTAGGGGAAATCTCTTTTAAGACATCCTATGGTCCTTCCATTAGTTAGTTCTGAGCTAGAAAAATACTGCAAAATTATGTCTATGACACATAAATATATAGCATAAGAATTACCAAAGACTACAGACACTGCTTACTGAGTCGGACCAGAAGTTTTTTTGTTCTACTGTGCTGTCTGCTTGACAATTATCTGTGGAAAATCTTTCATTTGAAAGTGATCTCTGTGGGCAGGAGGCACCATCATGACACGACAAGATCCCCAATACCCTACCTGGGCTCCAAGACAGGGGGTCCTGGAGTGGGTTGTACTGGGAATTGCACCAGGGCTGGAGCACTCTCCAGCCTCCTGGTTATCAAGGACTAACCTAGAGAGTTAGGCACTCTTTTGTGCCTTAAATGACACCTTTGCTTTGCTTCCTCAGGTAAAAAGATCACGAAGAAAACAAGTCCCAAATTCCTCTTATTACAGATCTGCTGGTCAATAGTTCCCCATTTCCAGTGTTTCAGCTGATAAACTCTGTTCGCTGCTCTGTGTTCTTCATTGATTTTTCTCCACATCTGTGGCTGAGCTTGAAGCACTTGTGCAGTGTGGTGGGTGTGTGCCAGGTCCCATGTGCAGGTGGCCAAGTGCATGCTGTGTGAGCACCCTGTGCGTGAAGGGTTTTCTGAGGATGGCTGATACAGAAGAGTGCTGCAGGCCGATTCCCCAGGGGCTCGGGGATCAGGGCTTAGGTGTAGTGGACAGGACATATCTCACTTTTCTCTGCCACAAGAGTCCTGCTTACTTGCTTGCAAACAACTTCTTTTTTCTCTTCAGCATAAAGTGTGTTTTTGTTCCTTTAGTATGCAAATTGTTTCATCCGTCTACTCATCCTTCCCTTTCAACTCAGTGCTTTTTTTCACAGACTCACAGAATGGTTTGCGTTGGAGGTGGCCTTTAAAAATCATCCAGTCCATGGGCAGGGACATCTTTTACTGGATGAAATCTCCATCCAACCTGGTCTTGAACACTTCCATGGATGGTGCACCCACAACTTCTCCTCTGTTCTAGTCTCACTAGCCTCAATGTGAAAAATTTCTTCCTCTTGTCCAATCTAAACCTATCTACCCTCTTTTAATTTAAATGCATTGCCCATTGTCACTACAGACTGTGGTAAAGGCTCTCTCTGTCTTGGAATGAAGGATTTATTCCATAATCCAAAATGTCCTTTTCATTAGCACTCAGCTTTCTTCCCTCAGCACAGGGGGAAGACCACAATTGCAGTTGATCTTCTGAAATAAATCTTTCAGAGAAAAAAAGAAAAAAAAAAAAAAGAACAGAGGTCTTGGAAGGAGTTCAGGGCAGCACAAGAAGCAAGGCAGCAAACTCTTGTTTTAGGTACTTTAGGTACTATGAATTTACCTGCCCTGGAGCTGCACTGGGTGGGCTGGTTATTAAATGCTGACCTAGATTTATCAGCATTCGTACAAATACAGTTTTGAGTGAAGCATCCTCCCAGGAGTTCTCTTCCTATCAACAGGTATGTTATCAACTGGAACCTTGCTGATGGTTTCAGTCCGAATCGTGGTGTTTGAATGTGAAAAATCCTAGTGAAGTTTTTTCCATTTGTAACTTTTTGCCTGTATTTCCCTTCTCCTTACAAACCTTCGCATGTGTTGCCCTTGCCTCAGTTTTGCTTCTCTTCCAAAAGTGCTTAGCGAATAAGTGGACCAATGACAATTTACCCAACATTTATTGAGTGTTCAGAGTATAAAGTAGGGAAGTTAATGTAAAACTCAGTGCTGTAGGTAATTGCCCGGACACTCTGACTCTCAGCTTTACACCTTGAACCATGTGATCTACTCAGATATTCGGAATTAATAAACTCATTTATAACATTCATGCTCCTGGTGAATGAGCTGCAGACTAAATATTATTTTAATAATATGGTGAATTAAATTTGAATAATTATAAGAATAATTTGTGCTAATCATAGAACGTTCATGAATAGAAAGAAGCGAAGTTGACAATTTATTCACTGCAAGTTAGTTGCCTCGCTCTACTGCTAATTAAGTTCAAGGCTTTGAATAAGTAGTTCTAAGTTGCTTCATTACATGGCAAAGTGCAGCTCTGCTCTGACAGGGATGCCTGAGCCACAGCACGTGACAGAGGTTCATCGTCTGAGTAAACCTCTGCCTGAGCACTGTAATACACAGCAGGTACTTTATAAAAAATGCAAATAACCTTCCAATTACATGATCAAAGAAGAGGGAGGAGATTTACTATGCACGGCTCTTGGTGGTTTGGGGAAAAAAAAAGAATTATTTCCCCATTTGCAGTTGGTTAGATAATGAAAATTAGTCCTGCCTTCTTTTTTGCATAATCAAGAGGAATCAGGGGAACATTATTTTTTTTCTGAGGGTTTTATTTCTTGTTGCTTTGTATGAGCTTATTTTTATTTTAAGGATGATCTTGCATATTCTTGACCAGAAATTACTGGTTTGAGTTTTGGGGTGTCTCTGACAAGCCTCTGCCATCCATTGGCAGGGAGCCCAGTAGTTATTAATGTCATATCATCTTTCCCTCCAGTTAAATCCCTATTCCCTGCAGCTTGCCCTTAGCATCGTCTAAAGGTGACTTATTTTAACCATCTAGCATTTTTTTCAGAATACCAGAAAGATCACTGGAGCTCTGTTCTAGACACTAAGGAAGTCAATGGTTTTCTATGTCTCTGGTCCTGTCAACATTGTTACTGATAATGTAGATTTTTTTCAGTGTGGTAAGTGTGCTTAGACACACAATAAAATTCAAGTTCCCACTTCTACTAGGAGCCAATTCAATCTTTGTGACAAAATATTGCCTCACATCAGGCGGACTTTTGAGCCCAGAATTTTTTTTTAAATGGTGCATTATTCTTACATGATCTTGTTTCCGGTTTATCTGTAAAACTTCTGATTATCTGTCACAAGTCCATTACAGCTTTGTTGCACCCAAGTCACAGATTGAATCCTCACCAGTTCAATACACTCAAAATATTTCTGCAGGTGGAAGGAGCAGAACTCCTGGCCAAACATATGATGTTTCCTTAATCTAATTAAAGTTTTGTCAGTCTAATAAAAGAATCCCAGTTCTATGGATTCTTTATGGTCCTATATGCAGTTTTTAAGTAGACACCCACTTCCTGACAGGCACCCTTTTCTCTGATGTTAAGTCACTTCTCTCCATTTTGTGAAAAACGAAGTTCACTCTCCTGTTGAAATTTAAAAGTTTAATAAAGGACAATAGGGGACAAAAACAATAAAGCAAAGAAACAGCGCTGGGTGCTTGGCCCTAAGCCAAGAAGCTCACCTGCCATTGAGGGAGTTGTCTTAAATGCTATTTGTATTGCATCAGCCTCATGCCTATTCATAAGCATTCATGCATATTCAAACTTTTCTCAAAACTATTTTGCGTGTTCCAAGAACTGGTTTGCATGGCTCCTCCTTGGTCCCGCCTTTTTAGAGCATGCGTGTTTTTGGCTGTGGTTCCTTCCAGTCTTGGTTATCATCTCCAGTTTGGGCTTTTCTCCGTGGTCCTTGCATCTGGTTATGGCTGATAGTCAGGTATCAGTGGCAGGTCTTCTCTGTGCTGTTCTTTTGGTGTTATCCAATCCGGCAGGCAGTGTGATTAGTAAAGGAAAGTCTTTTAAACTACCTCTATTAGTTATTTCACTACTATATTGAAGTCTAGTTAATAACAGAAATTAAAACACTGGTTATATACCTCTATCTTTTTAACAAGACTACTTCTATATAAAAAGAATAAAACCATACACAATGAATATTTGCGAAAAGCCAACAGTATATTAGGTATTTATCAAAATTTCAAGGTGGTAGGTTTCAGCCTGGAGAGGGAGAATTCAGGGAGTCATTTCACCTCCTGTCTCCCTCCCCAGTTTGCTGCAAGGAGTGATGTTACTGTTAATGGTTTCCTCCTTGCTGCTCCAGGATGGAGCCCGTGGGGCACTTAGGTATGTGTGCAGCCATGCTCTGCACATTATTCTGTAATCCTGTGTCACACATGAATTTGCTCTAAGTGCTGTGGGTTTATAAATATGCTGGTGGTGCCTCATTATTGCCCTTCAGGCTGCACGAGGCTGATGAGGAGGGCTACTGCTCCTGAGGGGTTTATAGCCCAGGGACTAGGAGATCACCCTGTGCCCAGGCTCTTGAGCCAAAAATGGTTCATTTTACACGCAGCAACACCTCGGTTTTGCGGAAATGGATACAAGAGGCTTGGGCCCCAGAGGAACCTAAGATCCAGCCGCCAACACCCACCAGGCAGCATTTATTCCCCATTCTCCCTTCACAAAGCCTCTGAAGTCTTGCAGGAGTCAATTACAAAGAGAGCAGTGGTGGGAGAGTGAGCCGGGATGTGGAATGAGGCTGGTGGGCAGCTGGGCATGCACACCTCCACCTCCGCTGCTCTCAGTCCCTGCATGATTAAATCGTCCCCTTTTGAGGAGAGCATTTCTGACAGCACAGCTGAGTGTAGAATCTCTTATCATTGTTCTCTCAGCCCCTGGGCATGGTTTTTAATATTTTGGGTTTCCTCTGTTGTCTTTTTACATGCTTTTTTAAGTTCCATTAATGTTGACTCTGCAGGGTCTCTCTGTATATTTTAAAACTGGTATTCCATTCTAGTATGTGTGCAAGGGGGAGGGAAGGAAAGCAGAGGGGTCCTCCTTTTTTCAAAGAGACATTTGCAATTTTTTAATTTTTTTTTTTTCTTTGTCTCTCTGGAGACTGGAGGAATTTTCAAACTCTCAGCTAATAAAAGAAAACCTGCTAAAATGGAGGCACCTTTATTAAAAATTACCCCAAAATATGGGGGTTTTTTGGGGGTTTTTTTTGAGTTCTGGAATCTCATGTCCTGTTTGTCTCAAGGATGCATCTCTTTCATGGAAGTTCTTAAAGTGCATTTCAATGAACTAACTGCTATTTGTACATAAGAGGATGTATTTTTGGCAGTGCTTTACTTTTTGAGGGAAATATTTTTAAAAGATGCCTTTATGACACTGAAGGCTTACAGCTGTTTTCTAAGAATTTTGCTATGAAAAGAAATTGTTAGGATAGACTTTTTGCAGAACGGATCCGGCAAGCGAAACCAAGCTTCATGCATCACAGCCTCTCCCTCTCTTGAACTTGAAACTTGGGATACTTTTGATGGAGTCAATAAATCTTTACCTCACGATGGTAGGCTATTTATTTTTAAGTAGTGGAGGTGAGGCTGAAGGAAAACAAAGTTTAAGGATATGGAAAGATAATCTATAAGGGCATATTGGAAGTGGAGAAGGGCACACAAAAAAACACCAGCGTGATTTCTACAGCAAGAAATAGCTTGACCCTCATCTGACATTTTTAATTGAGCCCCAAAAGCACCCCTGTGCAGCACCATCTTCTGAGTTAAGGCAGAAGAGCTTCCTGACACAAGGTGGTGCACATGAGGAGTTGTCTGAAGTAATTGCTGAGCAGGAAATTCAAATGCAGCCTTACTTTGCACAAATTCCCCATGTAGGTAACCACCCAGATAACTGGAATGGACCATGGGATTCACTTGAAAGATGAGCACGCAGCCGTCTACGCAGACTGCCCTGAGAATATTCTGATGATATCCGTGCATATCAAAACAGCATTGAAGGGATTTAATTTTGAGATTGCTGCCGGCAAGAACTTAGCAGAAGAGCATACATTGCAATTAATATCTTTCAAGCAACTGTGTGTGTTTATAACATATCCTGTCATCAAATCATGGTAATAATCTGGTAGTAATGCCTTGGAGGAGCCCACCAGTGAAATTTTCTGAACTATATTGAGCTCTGAGGCTTAACAGTTGAGAAATGACATAGGGGATGGGTGAAGTATTCTCAGAGTAAGGCCATCATACCTTCTCAATGTTTTCGTCTGTAGCAAGAGATTAGCTATTGTGCAATATTTGATAAAGTTGATTATGTCAAGACATATTTCCTGAATAAGGATTAGACACAGACAATTCCAAGACTGATCGATGAGGAGTTTCCCTAGAAGTGAAATTAAGAGCTGTCACCACAAGGAGCACACACAGCGGCTCGTGACTTGCATTAGCCATCGCCAAATTGTGACGGGGCTGACGGCCGTGCAGTGAGAAGCTCTGCTCTGGTTCATGCAGTCTGCCAACCAGGAAGGAGACGTGCTTGTCCCCTAGTGGAATAAGCACTGGAGTACTCTTGAGTGTTGTGGCAACGTGGTAGACTTCAGTGGTCTTGAGCTTTCTATTTTTTCTAGAAACATTTAAACTAAGGTGCCTAGAAGCCCATTCTAGCACAAGGTATAGCAATGATCCTATTCCTATCAACCTATATTGCAATGAATCCTGGACATTTACCCTTTCTTTCCACACTTCATGTCCATATACCTCTTCTAAAATGATGTTATAGCTGTGTATGTTTGCTTGTGTGTGTATATTTGTTTATATGTATATACATGCACAAATGTATTTATCGGATTTTCTGTTCAATGTGACTTTTTAATCTGTAGGGATGCTTATTTTCAATATGTGGTTATTTCCTTCTGCTTTCTCACATTCAAATGAAGCTCTTGAGAGAAGGGAATGGCACACAAGGTTAAATAAAGTAGAATATTTTATTTTTTCAGCATCTCTGGTAATGGATATTGGAAATGAATTAACCTCTTATTCACCCATGCCATGAATTGAATTCCACAGAGATGTATATGTTTGTGATGCATGTTTTGGGACTGCAGACAGCTCCAGTTGTCTGTATGTTTGCAGGTAGGAAGCAAGGTGAACAAATTAAAATGTTATGTTAATAAACAAGATGGTTTGATGTAATGACTACGTCATTAATAAATATTTCTGAAGCAATACCAGTGAAAACAACCAACATAACTCGAGAATTGGAAAGAAAAGACTCTTTTAAACCACAAATTCTCTAAACTAAAGAAGAGATTTTTGATTCCTTGCAATATTTTGGATAAATGAAGAATTCCTCTGTCTTATGCATGTCCCTACTGTTACTATCTGTCTTTTCTCCTGAATATAAAAGTATGAACCCAATGTTTAGAACCTATTACAGTTTTGTCAGCACTGCATGGGAGTGATGACTATGTAGTTATGCTTTACAGAACTGGATCTTTGTGTTTCATGTAAAACTGTGGAAAATGTACACTGATGTTGTACCATCTTTTTTTAAACACAGTTATCTTTCCTTGTTCATGCTGTGATCAATGATTGTCACTTATTAATACATCCCATTGCTTAACTTGAAACAGGAAAATGTCTTAGAACAGGAAAAAATCCAGAAAGTAAAAACCCCACAGAAGCCTTCTATTGATAGTTATAAAAATGACATATTGTTTTCCCTCTCACAACTGAAATGAAATGCTGCCTCCACACTGAGACTTTGAATGCTGATCTTCAGCTGTGAGCATTTTCCCAGCTATGTTATAAACCCCTGAAAGCAGGATATATGTTAAAAAGGTGGGAAGCTCTTTAATATTTTGTCATGCAAACACTGCTGTACTAAAACACACAGCACTATTAAATTCAGAGGTGGCTGTAACTACAAAAGGTGAGAATAATACCATTGATTTAACCTGTGTTGCGCTGTTCCCATCAAAGCTTACCAGCAGCATTTTGCCTGAGAAGCACTGGGGCAGAGGAAATAAAGAAAGGACTGCATTGTGGGGGTGAAAAGAGCTGCAGTAATGTTCTCTGCAGAGTGTTGCTTGGTGCTTGAAGAGGGGACAGGTAGGAGATGTGCCCAGTTCCCTTTTGGTTTAAGAAATGGCTGTGTGCCCGAGGAGACTGTCCATGGACATCTGAACATCCCCAGCATTTCTGCTGGTGCCAGGCAGTCATTTCTGCAGGTACCTGGCTCCCAGGGTAGCCGAGTGCCATGAATGGATCCTTGGCATCCACAACATCCAGCAGCAGAGTCCTGTCCCTTAGCTGCACACAGTGTGAAGAGGTATTTCTTGTTGCTTGTTTTGAACCAGTCACCTGCTGATTTTCTTTCTTTTTTTCCTCTCTTCTATCCAGCTCTTGTGCTAAGAGACAGTGAAAAATTGTTCTCTGTTCATATTCTCTAAAGACGCATGATTTTGCACACCTCAGCTACGTTCAGCTGCAGTCTACTCTGCCCTGTAACTTAAGTTCATACAAAATGTCCTGCTGGGTCAGAACAATGATGCATCAAGCCAAAGATTATTTCTCCTGAAAATGGCAACAGGAGATGATAGTTAGGGAGACCACTTGAACCTAGACACTTCTTGAGATCCATTTTCTCATCTTCCCTCAGCATCTGCAATCACTGTATTAAAAATGTTAGAGGTTACATTCTGGCCCTATTCCTATTTAGCATCTGTTCACAGACTTGTTTTTCATCCATTCGCCTAACTCTGTTTTAAAGCAGCTGATAAATATCTGCTTCCACAAACTCCGTGTGCATCAAAATCCAGAAGCTGGTAGCCCACTGACTGAAGAAATACTCTCTTTTTGTCCTTTAAACCAATTGTGCATGATATACCGAGTTATTGCATTGGTAAATAATTTCTTTATGCCGCTTTTTCACACCCTTCATGCTTTTCGAGCCTCAGTCCTGTCTCCCCTGAGCCTTCTGCTCTAGAAACAGAAGCATCAAGCTCTCTGAGTCTGCTCCAGCCCCTTGATTGTTTCCAGCTGCTGTTCTGTAACTCCCCTGCATCCTCCTGGAGGCCACACTCCCAGGTTTGCTCCCAGCATATGTGGGGAAGCCCAGTAACTGGGTTGGCTCTTTTTGCCCGCTGTGCACATTGAGAGGATGATTTTGGAAATCTCTCACGGATGGTGCCAGGATGCACTTCCTGGACTTGTACCTGCCTGTTTGGGCTGTTTTGCCGTGCTCCTTTGGTTAGTGTGCATCCCCTGGGCAATCTCTTCCTCCTTCTCAAGTTCAGAGGATTTGCATGCTCATTCACCCTCCCCTCACCTTACCTTGAAGACTATTCTGTAGTCATTCTTTACATGGAAGCCATTTCTCCTTAGCTTTCAATCATTTCTGTTGTCCTTACTATTCCTGCTATATCTTTTTAGTGATATGGGAAGCAAAACAGCCCACAGTATTCAAAGTGTGAACACCTGAAGACTCTAAATAATACCATAATGATATTTTGTATGTTGCTCTGTATTTCTGTCATAGTAATGGCCAGCATTTGATTTGCTTTTTGACAGCTTCTAAGATGGAGTTGATATTTTCATAGACCTTTTATAACTCCAAGATCTCTTTCCTGAGTGGTAATAACTAGTTCGGAGCTCATGCTGAGTACGTAAATTTGAGATTTCTTTTTCTCCACATATTCTCAATATTGAATTTCATCTGTCTTTTTTATTGCCCAGTTGACACTCTGAGACTCTTCTGCATCTCTCTGCAGCCAAATTTCATTTTTATTTCCCTGAATACCTGTGCACTATTAGGAAAGTTGAAAGTTGCCGTGTTTTTCTAGATCCATGTAGTGATAATCAGTGTATGTTATATGTTGACCGGTCCTGGCACTGATACGTGATACGTCTGGTGACACACACATTTGAGAGAGCAGAATACTTTTGGCACTTTTGTGTTTTAATGATTTGTTTGCTTGTGAAAGTGGATCTCTTATCCTATGACATCTTTGTTTTTAAAGTTCTTTAATGAGGCAGTATTGAGAATTCTTTAAATTGCATAAACCAGGTTTCCCTTGACTGTGTGCTCACTGACTCATTCAAAGAGCCCCACCAGACATAGGAAGTGTGATTGCTCCTGTAAAATATTTTTCTCCAATGCATGTCTGTGTCTGTTAATTCTAGTCTTACTGCAATTTCTGAAAATTAGATTGATATCATGATTAGATCTATGGGGCTTTAGTTCCAGAAGAATGAAGAGATTTTTAAAAAATGGGCATTGCATTTGGCAGTTTTTATCCAGCTGATGTTGAAACAGCTTTACATAGAGGTTGAAGAACTTACTGAGTTTTTTAAATTAATTTTTATCTTGAAATGTATGTCATCATTAAAGAATTTCAAGACTCTTTGTATATTTTGGCTTAAAAATATTTCTTTGAATTGTAGTAGTAGTTGTTGATACATCTGTATTCTGGTCAAGTATATCCTTATGAGAAGTTTTATAGGGATATATTTATCAAACAGGGAAAATAAGTAATTGGAATGATTGAAGAGTGACAGTATTTTAATTTGAAATATTTTCTCTGTTTTTAAAAAGGAAAGAAGAAGTCACACTTGTGCTACATTAGTAGGGAATAAATCAGGTGTTTATATAGAGGGCATTTAAAATGTTTGACAGTGACTGGAACTTCTGGCTGGGGCTGGTGGTTCTAACCCAAGATCTGTAGGCCCGTGCCTTTAAAAAGAAGTGATTATAGGCCAGGCAAATTACCATGAAGCACCTAAAATAATACTAAATACATTTAGTCATCTGGAGCTTTCATAAAGCCTACAGAGGTTGTGACCAATACTTTGTTCTCTCCATCCTTGTGCTGTTGTTGTCCTTCATATGAGACATGTTGCTCTGTCTCCCATGGACTGATTAAATTTAGCGAATTTTAAATTTAGCCCACTTTCTCCAGTGTTAATATGTCTTCTAGTTTTACTTATTTAACAAGCATAAGCCAAAATTTATTGCACAAAAATAGTTTCAGGTCTAATTTACTCCTGTGACAGTAGGCACTCAAGCTGTGTATTAGTGGATCTATAACAGAGAAGACTACAAGAATTTCTGTTTTCCATATTAGTAACAAAGATGCTCCAGTTCTGATCTAAGTTACATTTTTTAACTTACATGAAGTATTTCTAAAGGAAGCTGTTGTTTACAGGCAACACACAATCCCTTTGGATTTTTGTCAGCCCACAGGTCTAATGTGATAAGCATTTGTATACATGCTGAATAAGCAACTAGCAGGCTAAAAAACCTCAAAAAAACCAATCTGTAATTGGTGCACTGAGGAAATTAAGTATTTTTAAACAATTAAGATTTGAAAGAATTCCTTAGCAGACTTTTTACATTTCAGAACTCCCTAGCTGGACCTTCTCTATGTCATTATTGTAAAGTGACTTTGATTGCTGTTGCTTATCATTAATGATTCAAAAAAATAGTAATTTTTACCGTCGTCTATTCTTTTCCTGTGTTATAAAACATCACTGAATTCAGTAAATTTTACAGACCTTATTGCCATCAGAGTGTATATCTGAATGAGAGTATTTAGTAAGATTAAAATCAACAGACAGAGTGTGGGAGCGCTTGTGTGGTTCATCTTTTATAACTTCAGTCTGTGTTTTGTTTCCTATGTTCAGTTCAGATTCACAGGTAACTTCAGCTGGAAGAGGTTCCATGCCAGCACACAGATTAGTGAGTAGCTGGATGTAGTGATTTCCCAGTCCTCTAAAAAGTCCATGCCTTCAGGTGGAATGTATGTGTGTCTCCAGAAAAGCTACATGAATTTTAATGTAATGTATGCAGTGATAATGGCTCTTACAATTTTCAGTCTGTAATCAAAGTAACTTGAAGCCCTGAACCATCATTTTGATCTCCTTCTCTGTATTCCAACTGCTAATTTATTAGCTATGGAACTATTTTGAAAAAATCAGAAAAATGCACGAGTCACGCTGTACTTATCTCTGAAATAAATTACCTTATTAAGATTTATTTATTTTTAGTGAGATTTTGCCATTGCATTATTTTGCTGAATAGGATGTGTAATTTACCCAGTAAAAACGTATAAATTTTCAAGAATAGGAAATTTTTCATTTTATTCTCTACTAGATGGGGGAAAATTATGCATACTTTCCATCTAAAGGTCAGGCGCTACCTAAACTACTTGACAAAGCCTGTTATTTAGACAAAGCACTTCAGTTCACCACTGTAATTCATCAGGAACTGAGTATCACATATTTTGGGTGATAATAAGATGGAAAGCATTACAGATAGAGAGTCAGACAGTTAGAGAGATACACCAGTCTCTTGAAAAGACACCAAGTAGCCAAACTAGAAATGAAGTGTACCTCTTGTATTTAGCCATAGGTAGGAATATTATAGCAAGGAGGAAAGACTTCAAATGCAGGAAAAAAAGAAAATAATTTTTCAGGTCTTGAATTATTTTTTCCTCGTATGTTAGAAGTAATAATCAAACATTGTTCTAAGGAAATATACCAGCAGATCTTTGGTGTTACTGTTCTAATCACATGAATATATTATGAACAGTGTGCATATTAAATGTGTAATCTCCTTAATTTTATAACGGTATAGATCCTGTGTATTTGAATTTACCTGAGAGTGGACTCATTTCTTTTGGGCCTAATGAATAATCTGGTTCTAAACATGTGCTAGTAACCCTGCCCGGATACCAGGCAAAAAAACATCAATATGATTAAATTTAGGAAGGAATTTCCTGATTAAACCAGATTCTTTCATGGGACAATAATCTTGAGTACTTTTTCAAAAATTATTTATGTTTTTACGGAGTCAATTACCTCTTTTTAGTGGAAAAAAAAGTCCTAGTGATACCATTACTCAGAATTTATTGGCAGTTATTTGTAAGGCAGTCCCATCTTGGCTTTGTGCCCTCCTAATCAACGTTGGCCAGTTTGGCAGGGAATTGGTCTGCAGCACTAGTGGCATCCAGTATGTTTTTGCTTTAAGGAAAATGTCTTTGGTTTTATTTTCTGTAGCTTTATTTTTACATTCCCTTAGCACATTTTTGTGTTTAGAAACCTATTTTTTAATCACAGTTCACTTGCAGCAGCATCATTTTGCAATCATCTTGCCATTTGTAAAGTTATCTCTGCAGGCTTGCATTAACTTCAGTTTGCCATCATCTTGATGTACTAACCTGCACATAGACCCGCACAGAAATATTTTAACATTCATCCTAGCGTGCGCAGTAATGTTTCATTAGACTTGAACTAACAGAATTTTGTCATCATAATTTGCTGTCATAATAGCCTAGTCTTCACAGATTTAATGTGACAGTCTTTTGCCACTGTAACTAAGGCTTTGAGCAATTGTCATCCAGGGAGACTTGGGATGAAATCAACGTAATTAAAACACAGACCCTCGATCGTCCTGTACTTTAAGCAGTTTGTCACCTCTCTCAAACAGTAATTAAGCAGGCTAACAGTACTTGTTTAGCTTGTAAGTGTTTGTTTTCTATGTAGGAAAAGGGAAAAAAGGAGAAGTTGGACAATGAGCGACTGGCAGAACTGTTAACAGAATTTAGGTCTCCAGATTGTCAGTGTCTGTTCCTGTATCCATTGGGCTGCTCTCCTTGCACAACACAATTATTTTGTGTATGAGATGCATGCAAACTTGAACTCTGTATCACTGGTCATGTTACCTAGTCTGTAGACCTTACGTCAGAGAGTTACACAGGAGAGATGAAAGGCATTTAGATTTCTTCAGCTGCAGGTGTTGAGATAGATCAAACACACTTTTTTACTCTTGAAAAATTTGTTAAAGTTTTCCTTACAAACTTCAGCTTAAAAGGGTTTGATGACCTCTGTGTGCATATATGTTTTCATACATGTAAGTAACTTGGTACTTGCACAATTTTCTCCTAATATCAAATCTAAGCTGATTTCACCCAAATTATGTCCCTTTTCTTGACGTCCATGAAAAATAATGGAGTGTTGTGATGTTTAGATGCTGAAAGGCAGCAGCTATGTACTCCTTTGCCTTTTCTTTCCAGACTAAATATGCAAAGTTCCCTCAGCCTTTCTTTGCAAAGAAAACCACCTCTTTGGATATTTGTGATTCTAAGTGCTCTCCGATTTATCTGTGGTTTTCATAAAGTGTTGTGTCAAAACTGGACACAGCTGAGATGTTGACTGGAGCAGAATAAAGCCAGGGGAGTGCAAGATGGGGTGACTGGGATAGCGTAGGCGGCTGGCGCTTAAGTTGTGTTTCCCTAAAGAAAACTGTGTTTATGTGAGCAGCCAGCACATTTGCTCTGCAAAGTGACCTTGAGTTGTCTTTGGCAGAGCTGATGCAGCTCTCCTGCAGATCTAGGTGAATTCTCTGTCTCCTATGTATGGATTGTTGACTCTGATTCATAATTACCTCTTATTGATATTCTTTGCAATCAGCTTGGCATTTTTCCTCTGCTCCTTACATATTGTGTTTGCTTTTGTTTTTTAAATACCTGCTTCTCTTCTAGGCTAAATTTGTTTTTGTTTGCAGTTGTTTGTTTTCAACCAGAGAAACTTTTCTTAGTAATGACATGTAGGCCTAAACAGTGTTTTCAAACATCTTCCAATTATCGTTCACATTTCTCTGTTTAACTTCTTTCTCCTCACTGATGAGGTTTTATAATTGTCTTCAACTTTGTGAAATTGGGTCCTCTGGAAAGAAGTATTAACTCTGCACGGGCATACATTCCTATAGTCAGTACTTGCCCTTGAGTGCACTCATTCTCTCTGTGACATACATGTATGCAAATGTGTGTGTGTATAAAAATTGGTCAATATTTCACCACTGAGATGTGATGCAAGTAATCAAGTTATCATCAGTTGCATTTAAGCATGTGGAGTCTGTGATGACTTCCTTGCTGAATTTGAACGCAGGCTTTCCCTGGGTGATTTGGAATGGCTTTAAGAATTGGGTGAATTTCAGGTGTATTTTGGACTCACCCTGAGAAAATAACTTCACCAAGGAATTTTCTGCCCAGCTGAGGCACATCCTGTGGTGTGTCTCACTTCTGCTCTGTGGGACCAGACTTTGTTCCTGTGGACGCTGAGAAGACGGAGAACAGAGACAGTCTGTCCTTGGCATTTCACGGTCTGGACACACAACCAAGGGTGGACCAACAAAACAAAGAGAAAAACACCGCCCTGCCCCACCCAGGGCAGTTTGGGGCAGGAGCCTGTTTTAGATACTCAGACACTCTCCGGAAGAGGATCCTCTCTGTGGGTTACGTGGGATGCTTATAGTGATTGGACTGAGTTACAGCCCTAAATCTAGAGAAAGAAATACTAGTTAATAAGATGTTCTCCCTCCTGGTCATATCAGCCTCTCTGGTGTGATTAAGACCAGCATTTTATAGACATAAATGACTAATTCTAATTCCTCTTTATTACTTTGATTCCTACTTTGTGTATATCAGTAATTAAAATCTTCTTCCTCTTCTCTTCTTTGTACTCTTAATATTAGTTTTTATATAATTTGCTATCCTTTTTTACACTTTCCTTTTGATGGCTCAGTATATCTTCTGAGTAGTCTGGTCCAACTGACTCTGGTGGAGACTGTTTTCATTTCTGCTGGGGTGAAACTTTCTGAAAGTTGGAGAATTGACAGCATTCGAGAATAAAGATCTGCAAAGTATGGACATTCTTTCCTGCTAAATCTGCTTGGAACCTTGCACCAAAGGGAGATCCATTAGGTAAAAAAAGGATTGGTTGTTCTTTACCTGAAGCTTTCCAAAATGGATAGTGATTGGTACTTGTTTTCTGAGAGTTACTTGTTATATTATACTCGCAAGAAGGAATCCCACCCTTCTTTTTGCTAGATGCTCTCCAAAAAAGATTAACCCTTATTTCCCAGTGGCCATGACATGAAGGAGAGCTCTTTCCTGGAGAGAGCACAAACAGCAGTGAACCAATAGGTTGGTTCGTATGCTAGAGCATGTTTTCAAGCACAAGTGTTTAATGACATAGAAATAAAATGAGAGGGCTTTGTCTTTATCATTGTATTGACTACTGATTTTCTGACTGTAAACTTATATTAAGATATTCTACTTTGGAAGCAAAAAAATATTACTTCCTTCAGAAGTAAGAGCAAGTTTTTTGGTTTCGTTTGGTTTTTTTTTAAATCTTCTATTTTCTGGTCTGCAGACCAAATAAACAAGAAAAAGAACCCTTTTGCATCCTGTACTAAAATCCTCTACAATGTATTCCTTTTTGAAGTAAAAATAGTCTAAGAAACAAAAGAAAGAAGTTCTTCAATGCTTCACATTGGAAAGATTTTTTACAAATTTTTTTCCTTGCTGATTTCACAGGAAAATCAGAAGCTGCCTGTTTACTTCTGCTGCGATAAAGCTGTTGAAGATCTTTTTTTTCCCTCTGTTGCTGACATGCATGTGGTTTGTGTTTGTTTTGTTTTTTTTCATGACAGGAAATGAATAATAAAAAGGGTCAGAGCCAATACACTACTAGGGCAAAAACCCATGCTGCACATTAGTGCTTAAAAGAATCCCATCCCAGTTTTCCCTGCACATCAGTCCCATAGTCCCTGGAGCTCAGCACTTCTATCCACACAGATAGATGTGATAGATTTGCAAATACTGGCAAGAGCACAGAGACATCTTGTTTTGAGCTTAATGGCTGAACTGAGAAAGAGACTTGGATTGCCTTTATTTTTTTTTTTTTTTTTTAGGTCAGCATTGGCAGTGAGTTAAAAACAGGGTGGAATAAAGGTTGAAATGCTTTCTGAAAATATAATCAAAATATCATCTGTCTTAGGTTTATGCTGTAAGCACTCTGCCTGATGTTGAGTTGTATTGGCAAACAACATGTGCCACTGGGACGTTTAAAAAGTCATAAGAGGTTTGTAAATCAGTTCTGTGCAGCATGCTACCTATTTGTTATTTTCTTGTTTTATCTGTTAACAGGAAAGGAGATAGACAATACAAATGGCAATATGGTGTGCTTTGCTTTGTTCGGGGATTGTTTGGTGTTTGTTTGGTGCTCTGGAGATGGAAGATTTGTTACCCTGTGGAGGTTGCTAACATGAAGTTATTTGATTTATGTTGAATTGGGGACCTCTCCTCCCATATCAATTATGTCAAAAACATAATTTTCCGATCACGTCTTTTTTTTTTCCTTGACAGAGAAGTCCTGAATTTCAATGTAGCCCTTGATTATGGTACAGAAGAGTTAGAGGATAGAGAACTTGGTTCCCATGTCCAGTCTAAGGCTTGACCATTATCCTCAAGTCCTAACCTCCCTGTGGTTTAGCTTCCTGAGACAATAAATGTGGCTGCCAAGTCTGGATGTTGAAATCCATTTATTTTCTATAGTCACGCTGACATAGGCTGAGCCCAATCCCCTAAATGGTTCCTGAACAGGCGCTGTATTGTTGTCCTTGTTTTCAGATAGCTGCTGGCCTCCTCGGCGCTTTCTCCAGCTCTGCATTACTGTCACGCTCATGCTGCTGGAAAGGAGATATTTTCAACTTTATCAATACTTGGGCTTTGAAAGGACTTCTCAAACAGGGAAATAAACAGCCTCTGTGTAAAACGTTTGGTAATGGGTAACTGAAAGTCACCCGAACCATTTCTGTGACGATGGCAATTTTCTTTCATTTAACCCATTACTGATTGCGAAAGAAGAAGCCAACTTCAAACTAAAGCTGACAGCAATCGTTAAAAAAAAACCCCATTTTTATCATTCACTGAGGTCAGAGCCTGCTCCTCGCAACATTTGAAAGGGGGAGTGAGGCAGCTCTGACCACCAGCATTTATTGAATGTAGAGCAATTTTTGGACATAAAGCTACAGGGAGGCTGTGCCTTGCTCTCTGTTGATAGTGTAAAAAGACCCTACAAATAACAAACCCTGGTGTGTCAAAACGTTCCAGGTTATCCATGCAATCTAAGCGCTGGCTAGTAGGGACTAGGAGACACATATTAAACATCTTCGGTAGGCTTGGAGTTTCTCAGTGTTAGGCAGTCACAGCACAGCATTTTCGCACCTGCTGAAAATAGTATTAAATTTTTAAGAGCCTCTCATCTTCTTTGCAGTCCCCAAAAACCACCACCACCAACGCTAGAAATCCAAACCCAACCAAAAATATCCAGTATATTTGACCACTCGCTTCTGTTATTTCTCTCTGTGGTCCAACAAATCTTGAATCTTTCCCAGTTGACTGGACGGGTATCAATAGGAGGAAGGGAAATTGTTTCTAGGCTGAAGGTTTCTGCCCTCCTAAGACCACCAGGTGTTCTCTTGAGGCCTCTGGAGTTTTGAACTCCCCCAGTAGGAAGAGAGGAAGCAAATCTGGATTTCCTGTGTGTAAGTTACTGTAAACATTGCCACTAGACACTTTTTTGGGCCCTGATTTAGAAGAAAATGCTCAGTAGCACTGCATGTCTTGCAGAGCCTGGTCTGAATATTCTTTGATGGTCTCAAAGCCATTGTCAGAGAGGATGAGCAATCCACATGAACTTCTGTGGATTGCGACTACACCTAGGTGTAAAACAGACCACAGGTCTCTGTCCAGATGAAGGCCCGGTGATCTTATTTAGAAACAGAGATTTATACACCCGAGAAGTTTTGAAGAAAACGTTTGTCACCTTGAAATGAATCAGGAGGATCACAGTTCTACTATCAGACCCCTCCCTTCAAGATAACTTTCACCTGTAGCCTTTAAGTCCATTACTAGGCCTCAGTTATTGACAGCATGTGCTAGCAAGGGTGACCTCAGTTATTTTAAAACAAAAAATTTGCACAATAAGCAGTTCCTCTCCTGAGGCTTCTCAGTCTCCTTCTCCCTCAAATAATCAAAATGCTGCTGCTGTTACGGTGTGCTCTGCTCTGCTTCAGATTATTTTCTACATCAGTTCATGACTTGCAGTTCTTGTGGGCTGCAAATTAATCCTTAGGAGTCTCTTGGCGTGTACTGTGCATCCAGGTTCTTCCGTGTATTAATTTGACTATCGGTGTAGAAAATGCCAGTGGCTGTAAGGTTATATTACACACTTCATTTTTGTGTTTATTTTCCTGTATAATCCAGAAAATTACTTATAAACTTGTAATCAGCATGACTAGACACATTAAGCTTTAAAACTGAAAAATACCACTTTCCAGGCTTTTAAGGATAGATTTAAAAAAAAATAATGAACAGTATAAGAATGTTCCTTCAAATGACTTTTCAAATGAAACCATTTACATGATTTAATATGACCTATCTCTAAAGGCTGTACAAAGTATATATTGTAGAAAGCAGCCTTATAAAAATCTGGGTTTGGGTGAAGGATGCCGCAGTCCTTTTCCCACGTATTGTGTGGATGCCTGTTTTTCCTTCCTGTGTAAGCTAAAGAGGCCTGGCACTGAATGCAGTGGAGGAATGCCAGCCCAGGTCCCACCTGTTTGGGATTTGGGAGCAAAGGGATGTTCCCACTGTCAGAAAGAGAAAGCCACAGGCAGCTTGTGTACACTCCTCCCTCTGCTTCCTCTGCAGCTCCTGGGCTGTGCATAGCATTAGTGCTGCGTGGTTCTGTTGGGAGTGGAAAGGTCACTTGTAAGTCAATAGTCCTTTTTTTTTTTTTTTTTTTTTTTTCTTTTTTCTTTTTCTCTTTAAGCAGCTACTGACTTACCACAACTCGTGTTAGCATTTACTCATTTAGTTCGGTCACAACACTATTTTGGGGTTTGTTTATTTTTTCCCCTGCTTGGGAGGGAGGTTGAAATCCCAAAAGTCAGGGAGGGTTTCTGCACCTCTCCCAAAGAGGGAGGAACCTGTCTGGGGATGGGATGGGATGGGCTGGGGTCATTTGCTGGGAAGGCAGCAATTCTGTTTCACAGGGCTCTCCGGGGAGCTAAGCAAAGGGAGCAGTAAATACCTTCACCTCTCTTTGCAGCCTAAATGTTCCTTGGGAAGCTGCAACACATAATTTAAATCCATTGCACATGCCACCCTGGAAGCAGAGCCTTATATGTCGAGTGCATGGGCTGTCCTATTATGGGAAATCAACTTTGTTTTGAGGGAAGCACAGAGCATTGCTTCTGCGCAGGTCCTGGAATTTGAAACATTTAGGGGCCTCCAAAGAGCACTGGCATTAGTTACCATGCCGGCTGGGTGGAAGTGAGGATCCCTGCCTCTCCCTGCCCGGGACAACGCAGACCCTGCCCAGGCAGCATCCCACGCTGGGGATTGCTCCCTCTGCTCTGCAGAGCTGCTGGGGCTCCTGCGGGGACACATCTGGCACTATGCAGGGACAAGCCTAATGCAGCAAAAGCTACTGGAGCAGCAAAGTTGGGATATACTTTGCCAAGAAATATTTTGCCGTTGTTTTCTTTTTCCTCTGTTTTGTGGAGAGATTTCATGTCTGCTCACATGCTTTGGTATGAGGAAGTGGAAGATGATTGTAAGTATGAACAGACTGACATGATTTATCACAATATTCACTTTGACAGAGCAGTGTAGTGCTGCACAGCCCACTAACAGCATGCATTTTTAAATGTTTATTTTCCAAGTCTAATGGAGGAGAGCACCAGAGGGGGAAAATAAAGTGATATCTTTTTTTGTCTCTGTTAGGGGGCTGGTAGCCTTCACATTATATATAAAAGAAATCATCCTGAAACAGTACCCAGATCTCCTTTGAGGAGAAATAATACATTTCTTTCTGAAGTTCAACAGTTATTAAAGCATGGGGTTACAAAAGAGAATTGAGGAGACCCACCAATACACTCGAAAAAACCCAGTCATTATTCTAATAATTTGGCAACACATCAAAGGAGTAATCGGTTTCTTTGAACTTTAATGGCATATGCAGTTTCATCGCCTAATATTAACTTACAGAGTAAGAGAGCTCTTCCCTGGTCGCTGAACTGTCTGGTATCAACTGAACGAGGGGGTGTCAGTTTAGTTCGAAGCCAGCAGCAGCTGAGCTCTCCCATGCTCTTCCCAGAAAAAAGAGAACCAGGCATCTTTTCCAGACTTGCACTTGTTTGTTGGTTTAAAACTAACCTTTATGAGCAATAAGAAGAGAAACAGAGGATGCCAAGAGTAGGAGACTGAAGAGAGCCAAGAATGAAAGAATGACAGAGAGTTTAAAATCCATCTACCATGCTCCCAGATGATTTTTCTTCTTCCTCCCCCACCCAGGTTCTCAGAACAGATTGTGCCAGTGGAAAAAAGAAGTGTCAGTATTGTCTGGACATAATCTATGGTCTCTGCCCCCTGTTTTATAACCTACTTTGGCTCTTCCAGTTTCAGCTTAGTCCTGTGTCTTTACAATAATAGAATTTCTGTTTTTCTCTATTTTCTGATCATAAAAGGCAGGGTTTTTCTGATCATAAACATGCATGCTGGCATTTATCCCCATAGCAAGTAATGGACTGCACAGTCCATGTGATGAAGACAGTGTAAGATTAAATTTTTATTTTTGACAGGAGGGAAGCATAAAACAGAAAATTTCAAGGTGCAGGTGTGGTCTTATGCTGTATTTGCTTTCCCTTTTTGCAAGATGAACTCAAACTTTGATTTTTTTGTGCAATGAATAAAACTTAAATTAGCTATAAATTTTCCAGACAGTTTTGTCCTGCTAAGGGAGCTCCTTCAGTGATAGCACCTTATTGGACACACTCTGGAAGTTCAAGTAAGGTAGAATAGTGAGATCATCATCATCACATATTGAATAACTATGAGAAAGTTTTCTTGACTTCTGAAAATATTGGGGATGCAATTGGGAAGAAGAAATGTCATGGGTTTCTGCTGAGTTTTTAGTCCTAGTTAGCAAGAGGACAACTGCACACTCCAGATTAAGCCACATAGTGCCCAGCCTTTTTCACCACTCCTCTTTGGAGAGTAATAAGGAGAATTTGTTTTCTTCACTTTTCTATATACTCCCTTTCCAAGGGAATCACAGTATCAGCCCATATTTCTTGTCCTCAGCCTTGGGGAAGAGATGGTGCTGCAACGAGAGTTGGGCAGGTGCTTGTGAAGTAAGGGGAAAAGATACTTGCTGCTTTGTTCAAAAGTTGTAGTTTGGCTCTGAAGGTGAAGTAGATGAAAGAAAGAAAGAAAGAAATAGTTGTGATAGAGGTTTTGTAAAATATGAATAGAAACCAGACTTGCATCTAGCAGATGAATAGCATTCATGACAAGAGCCATTAGATCACTTGCTAAATTATGTTATGTAACTGTGTCCATATCTAAAGTGAAAGGGTGATGTCCTGGCACTTCTTGGGAGTTATTTAGCTGAATGGATTTCTTCAGCTGTATCCTCACTCTTTTTAAGAGCATGACATTTTTCTTTATATAATTTTGCAGAATATTTTCAAGGGCGTTTTATAGTTGAATTTCAGTAAAACCAGAAAAAACTGTATCTGCACTTTGTAACAAAGTGTGCCCCAAATAATGTTCCCACATTTATCCACTGCCTTCATTCAGGACATGTCACTTCTCCTACTTGTTGCCTGTGCTTCTTTTGCTTCTCTTTCTATATTGGATGACAACTTTTTGCTCTTGGAGGTGACAGTGGTCATTTACACCTTTGTATTGTTTTTTTAATCCATCTTTTCTCTTTTCTTTATGTCCCCTCCTCACCCCTCCATCCACCTCTGCACTCACCTCTTCCTTTTTGTATTCTGCTTTCCCCTGTGCCACAGCAGTGAAGTTCTTCATTCCCTGATTCGTCTCACTTTAGCTGAGAATGACCTTTGTGAAAATCTAAAGGTATTTATTCATTGCCAAGGGCTTCACTTTCTTTCCTGAGCTGCTCAGTGTTTACTTCTTCCTGAGTTAGACTGGAAACTCCTTGGGGCAGCGGCTGTCTCTTCTTCGATTTCTGCAGAGTCTTTGACAATGACACCTAAATAATAAAGTGGCGGGGAAATGAGATATCATAAGTTTCATTTTGTTTTAATTAAGATGAGATTACTGTGAACTTCATTTCAGAAGCCAGTCTCCCTAGGGGATTCAGTATCATATGCTGTATTTCTTCCTTCTAGCAGATGTAATCCTCTTTCTGTGTCCTTATTTTGACATGGAACCAAATTCTGCTTGCAGTCACACACAGGCATCCTCTTTCTCTGCTTGGATTTGCACGAAGTAGTGACTAAAAATAGAATTAATCATCCAGCATGGAAAAGAAATTAATCCTGTTTGAAAGTTGGTGGCCACAAGGGGTCTCTTCCAGGATGCCATGGGTGTGCTGCAGCAGGGTCCATCCAGGTTCACGCCTCAGCTCAGATCAGAAACTTCTGGAGTGAATTCCCAGATGTCAGATTCCATACTTACAACTGTGCATCAGTGCACAACCCAGAGGATGTGCCCTGCATCCCTTTGGGGGGAAGCTGAGCTCAGAGACACACTCTGGGTCTCAGTGGGTGTGTGAGGCACCGGGGTCACTCTGCAGCTCCTCCAAAACAAGCCCTGTGACACACACACACACACCTTGCAGGGGAATGCAGGCTTGGCAGGCTGCTCCTGCTGGGCCACATGGTCTGCTGTGGTCCAAGACAGCTCGGGGAGAGAGGAGGAGCATGGCAGCAGATTTGTTCAGATCTCGGGTGTAAGGAGAGAGTTTGGAGTGTCACCCCCTAGCTAGTGCAGGAGGGCACTTCGTCCTGTCTGCTCCTGCGTGGTGTCTGCTCCCTCACCTCTGCTCCTCAGGGTGTCCATGGATACCCCAAAGATCTTCCCAACACAATTATTGTAGATCAGGGGACAGTATTCAAGGAATGGGAGTCTAAAACCGTACTACATATTGTAGTAAATTTAAACTTTTTTTGGAAGGAAACAAGTCAATTATGCAATTATGTTACATTATTTGTTACTGAAAAGGCACAATATTTGTAGAAAAAGGTTAACCCTTGACTAATAATGTGAAATTATTCACACCACAGATTCTTCCAAGGGGTTAAGTGTTTTCAAATGATCTGCAGAGGAAACAAGATTAGACTCATTTATTTTTGTCATGGATTAGTGTTAGACAAAATCACATTGAATGGTATTGTGAACCAAGCAGCCTCGATTTGAAAAAGCTGACTTGTTGATTTTCACAGTACATTTTCAATTAAATGTTACCCCAAAGCTTAATTATCATTTAGGAGGATAACCATTGTACTGTGTTATAGCTAACTGCTGGAAAAAGACTCCTCAATAAATTTAGCGGAACTTTATAACATCACATTGCTGTCGAAGAGGATGCACTTCTGGTAATACTGTATCACTGTCAGGGGAAGCAGAAGAGCGTTGGGAATTTTAAATAATTGTGCCTTATCAAAGACTGAGCTTTGTGGAAAGCAGAAATAATGCTTAGTGGAGTGTGGCTTTGCAGAACATCGTGCCAACTGTTCTGCACAAGGGAACAAGATCCTTCATCTTCCCGGAAAAACATGTGGAGCAAAGGAGTTGTTTAGGTTCGGAGTACTCGCTGCAGAGACCACAGAGACTTCCCTTCTAGGCTACTTACCACGTGCAACAAGTCAGAACATTTTTAATTATGTATTTTGAAGGACAGATAAGCTGCATTTTAAGAAAGTCATGATCTTTTTTGGTTCTTCTTGCAAGTCATATTTTGGGACATTATTTAGAGGATGAGGCTGAGAATATTTGAGAGGTTTTCTGGTCCTTTCTTTAATTCTGTAGTTTAAAAATAATCCATATCTATCTGATTTTTTTTTTCAGTTGTATGCAATCTTTTATTTTGAAGAGCAAAATGTCGTTTTTTAATATTACAAGCATGTGTAGGAGAAAGAAAAGTAGTATTACATGAGCAAAAATATATGTTCTTGTAATTTCGGATATGTTCATAAAAGATAACAGTTAAGATGTCACATTTATACTTAATTTCTTTCTTGAAACAATTTTAAAGGATCATAATTTTCAGCAGAAACAAAGTAGCCTAATTGCAATGATAATGGAAAAGAAGATACAGTTGTAAAAGTTTCTTCATAGATGACATTACAGAAGTACCTTAGTCCTAAGGGTGTGATTTTTTTCCCCTAGAGTATTTTTCTATGAAGTAACATAATGGTTTTAAGGTTCCTTTAAAAAAGAAAAAAAAAAGAAAAAAAAGCTTAAAAAACTTCAGTATATAGAAATGACCTAAATGTGGATCCAAAATATCACATTTTTGCTTAGCTTGCCTTTGCTAAAATATTCTGAAAGAGCTCTGGGGACCTAGTGGTATTGTGAGCACCCCAGAATAAGAGAGAAAATGAGTTTTAGTCAGGCTAATCAAACCCTTTGTGCCTATTTCTCTTAACCACTTCAGTCCCCTGGATATCAGTAAAGCCTGAGAAAACTCTGGGTCTCTTGGCCTCCGGAAGTGCCCCAGTAAAAACAGAAATACCAGCATCTGATATTTTTCATATAAACTTGGAAAGAAGTGGGGTGAATGATGTGCACTGGACAAGGTACTCAACACTGTTCTGCTGGACGCACGATAACCTGTATTTCTTACACAGAGTGGAAGTTGTTATCACATGTGAGAAATCAGCTGTGCTGGGGGCAGGATCGTGGCCATGAGCACAGGATGCCCGCAGGGAAGCCTCCCTGTCCCACCTAAAATTGGTTTAAAATTGGTGCCTGCCCACGTGGCAGAGCATCTGCGTGCCTGCACACTGGTTTGTACGGGAAATTATCCCCCAGTATGGCTTTTAATTCTGTGTAGTGCAGGGAACTGAGGGAATTCAAAGGGTGATTGGAATTTGACATTTCTGCCTTTTTTTTCTGAAAGATACTTTGATTAAAGTGTTGGAAGGCCCAGCTAATGGAGGTGTTGCTGCTATTTCAGATATACAGGGTATGAGATTTGAAGGCAAGCCAAATCACAATGAAACAGAATAATGATGTCCTTGGTTTATTTTTCACTTGGTACATTCAGGTTTTGATTGGATTCTGAGTGAGGCAACAGTTTTCTCTCCCAGAAAGCACTGCTAGTCCTTGGAGGTTTGCAGCCTGTTGTCAAAGCAGAAGCGCTTCCTTGTGAAGGTCACGGACTGCAGTGGCTGGAGAAGAACTAAGGGGCGGGAGGGGAAGGAAGGAAAAAAAGGAAGATTTCTTTATTGGTCCTAACCAGGTGCAGGCTTTTCATAAGAAGCATTTCTGCAGTGAGATCTATTACTACCTTGACACAGCTCACACTCTGCTGATGGTGTGTATATCAAAGAAGTTGTTCAGAAATCTGAGGTCTCTGTTCAGCTCTCCTTCTCTGTCCTAAGCCTCTCTGTGCTCATCACACACAAATGCTTCAATACCCTTCACCTTGTTCTCTCAATGTTGTTTATTTCCACCAGTATTTTAAAGTTTTTATTTGGAAAAGACTGGTCATGAATTACTTCACTCTGAACAAACCTCAAAGCTACCTATCTGATGCTAAGCTTTGGGAAAATTAATGCAGGCACTGTATTTTCTAAAACAGTAACAACATTAAATATTTAGCATTGTTGTAGGTGTAGGAGCACCTCATGAAGTTACCGGATGGTGGATTCTGTGTATGAGTGGATAGGAGCCTGTGATACATTCTTATATAAATGGCTGATGCTGTTGATAGCAATAACTGAGAACATTTGTCCCCATTTTCTCAATACAGGGAAAACGCTGTTAGACATAAAGCTATCCTGTCACATTCCTGGGCTTAGAGAGTATGAGTCCCCAGCCTTCCCTGGCTGTCTAACTCATTCCGAAGCTGGAAGGAAAACAAAAGGAGGTCTGTTTGGGGCTGGGGGGACCAAGAGGTTCTCCTTGCTGCAGAGAGATCCAGGTGGGACTACCCAGACACAATCCTGCCCAGCTAATGAGGGCACCTCTCATCAAAATGAAGGGGAAAAGGAAACTGAGAAGTTACAAACCTGATGGTAGACTTGTGGATGTGGTGAGTACAGGCTGATGAACTGGAAAAAACCTCAGTTTAGTGTGGTTTTCTGCTGCTTTTAATGAAGATTTTAAGAAACCCCAAATTATTTTGCACTAGATTTCAGGAACACAACAGTATTTCTTTTAGTCATTTGACTTTATTTACTATTGACCTTTTCTCATCATGTGATTCAGTACATATTTTATTCCCTGCCCCACCCTTCCAAGCCCTGCCAACAATGCTGAAAATAGAGATCAGTATATTTTTACATTGAATTCTAAGATCACATTTATAAATGCTTGGCTGACTGGTGGTTACTCACACTCCAAAAATGCAGAAGATCCAGATTAAAGTGTTTGCTCTGCTTATACTCTGTTTAGAGAGGAGAAAGTTTTGGTTGCATTGGATGTTAAATGGAAACCAAAGGTGAAGCCAAGTAACTTTTCACAAAAAGGAATTCTTGTTTTCTCGCCAACATGAGAACAGTTCCTTTTATAGTAGTCTGTAAGGGACAAGCATGTTGTAGGCTTCATTCTGACCTTTCTGTTCTTCCTAATAATTAAATAAATCAGTTTGGAAAGTTCTAACAAGAATCATGGAGGGAAACTTAAAAATGTGAAATAAAGGGTGGATTCTAGGAGCAGATATCGAACAGTAGAATGTATAACACTTACTGTAAACAAATTTGTATTTATAAATGTTAGAAATCATCACAAATCTGAGTTTTATTATTTTTTTCCAGAACTGTTTAAAGTTCCATGATACCTGTATCCTTGCATACAGGATGGCTCACTGGTACTAGCAGATTTGAACAATGTTGCTTGAATACTTTCTAGAGGGCATATAAGTAGAATTTATATGTACATAATTATATCAAATTCCTCAAGAGTAAAAGTTATCCTCAGTAAAGTGGTATTTGTGTCCTGATTACCTGATTGATGTAAAGCTTTAGACAATGTAAGTTGGGGCACATTTTTGCCTTGGGAAAGGAAATCTATTGGATTATGTTGTCCATCTCTATTTCCTGTTCAAAACAAGGCATGTCTTTACAGAATCAATTCAGAATTACTGCTGGGTTTAGCACAGTTGCTAACTTAATAATGTTTTTCTACTGTTACAGCTAAAAACCATAATTGGAAACATTTTATGTTTTGAAAGGAACTGAATGACAGTGAACATTCACCCTTTCATCTTGTAAGGACAAACCTATTTTTCTTGGGGAATAGCAGCCGAATTGTGAAGCCCAAACTCTTTGTACCAATACGGTTGTCAGCTCTCGTATTTTCTCTTTAGTCCTTTTGCCATTTTTTCCATTTCTCTGAGTCATGCACATCCATTGCTGTACTGCTTTAGCTACTTTAAATAAGCCCTTTCCTCCCCCAAGAAGGCTTGCTAATTTTTGCATGTTTTCTTAAGCTGATTTAACAGTCGTTTTGCCAACTCTTCCCAGCTGCTGCTGCTGAATTGATTCATTTTGTACTTGACATGTTGCAGGCAAATGTGAAGCAAAGTTTACTTGACCAGTAATCCTCCCCTTAACTGAAGGAAGGATGTGATTTTAACAAGGACTTGTCCAAAATGTGGACAGAGTTTTTTTCCCTAAATCTGCCTACTGTAGACACCAAGGTTCTTTGCTTCTTATCTGTTAAATTCTTATCTAGAAATTGAAAAATGCCCTAGCCCTAAATAGTAATGAAGGAATTAATTTTTTCCTGGTGCAATAAGTCAATCTATGGAGGGTTTTTTTTTGTTGGATTATGAGTTCCTAAGAGGTGTTGTGTCTGTCTTGGAGTGCTTCCAGAAACTGTTGCTCAGCCTATAAACTGATGAAATTTCACAGACTCACAGCGCAGCCGAGGCTGGAAGATGCCTCTGGAGATCATCTACTCTAATTACCTGCTTAGAGCAGGGTCAGGGAGAGCAGGTTGCTCAGGGTAATGTCAACTTGGGTTTTAAATATCTCCAAGGATGGAGACTCCACAGCCTGTCCCAGCAACTGATCATCCTCACAATAACCTATTTTTCTTCTTAAATCTCTGTGGAATTTCCTCTATTTCAATTTCTGCCTATTGTTTCTCGTTCTGCCAGTGGGCAGCAAAGATAGGAGTCTGACTCTGTCTGCTCTGCTCCCTCCCATCAAATATTTAGTCACTGATAAAATCCCCCTGAGCCTTCTCAATTCCCAGCTGAGCAGTCCCAGCTTGCTCAGCCTCCTCTCACCTGAAAGGTGCTCCAATCACTGAATCATTTCTTTGCGGCCTTTCAATGACCTTGCTCCAGTACTGGGGAGTCCAGCACTGGACTCAGTATTCCAGCTTTGTCTGACCAAGGTTCAGGAGAGAGGAAGGATCATCTCCATTGACCTGCTGGAAACAGTCTGCCCGGGATAATGTTAGCCTTCCCTACTACAAGAGCACGTTGCTGGCTCCTGCCCAGCCTGGTGTCCACCAGAACCATTTTTGGAAAGCTGTTTTCCAGCTGTTAGGGCCCCAGCTTCTACTGGTTCATGCAGTGGTTCCTCCCTCTGTGCAGGACTTTGTCCTTCCCCTTCCTGAGCTCCATGAGGCTCCTGTCAGATTCCTGGATGGACTTCGTACAGCTAGCTCCAAACTCTGAGCCCAGCAGCTCAGCTAGTTTTCAGCACACCATTTTAAAATGAAAATTATGTAGGAGACAGTGTTAAAAGCCTTGCTAAAGTCAGGATAAAGAGCATCAACTGCTGTCCCCACATCACTGGGACAGTCACTTCTTCATGAAATGCTGTGGGGTTGGCCAGGCATAATTTTCCTTTGTAAACACATGCTGTCTACTCCTTCTTGTCTTTCATATGTTAGGACATGGTTTCAAGGATGATTTGCAGGTTTTTAAGAGTATTTGCTTCACTGCTTTCCCAGGTCATCCAAATATTCTTTGCTCTACTTGAAAATGAGTGCCATTTGTTGTCCTCCCCTTGCTCCAGCGCCTCCCACAATCACAAAGGCCTCTCTCAAATAATCCGTTGTCACCTAGCAGTGACTTCGACCAGCTCTTTCAGTACTTTTGTTTGCCAGCAGCCTTTCTGACTAGTGTGGAAGGTAGCTTAAAAGAGAGATTTGGTGTGTCTCATATTCTGTTGATGCCAGGTTTTTGCAGGGCACACACACAAATATCAAAACTGTCCATATTTGCCTGTGTGCCTATATTATAAACAAGCTACAAATCAATTTAGAGCTAATCTTTCAGGATGTATTCATCTGAACTCTAGCTTATCTGAATATCCCTTTACTGGAAAGCCCATCTAGTGACATTAATATGTAGTATTGTTGTTTGTTTAAAGTCTATTCAAATTCAAAACCCATTAAATATATGCACCAAACCTGCAGTACTATCAGCATATTTTTGAAAGTTGTTTTAAAATCAGAAGTTAACAAAGTGTCTAAGCTGGTTCTTTGATTCATATCCTGTCAAAATGTGGTTATTTTGAAGACTTCTTGTAAATTTACTCTGAGTGCAAAAATTCTAAAAAAGCCTGAGAGACCTGTAGTTTATATAGATTTAGACATGTTGAGATTTTAATTTTAATGTCTTTAATTTAAAATCAAAGACATAAAAGTAAGCCCTTTAAAATATTTGTTGCCTTCCAAATGAATGCTGTTATGGAGTGTACAGTCAGTGTGTCTCTCACAGAAGTACAGCGGTTAACCTTGCCACTTTAATCCTTTAGATGAAGATAAATTCTGTTTATTCCGTCTTTTTCTGTATCTATCTTATGTTTGGGTAATTTTTGTTATTATCTTCTGTTATTATAGCAATTTCAGTATTCTTTCTAATTATTTTCTAGTGTTTTTCAAGAAACTATCAGTGTTCGTAATAACTAATAAGAGATGTGAATTATTTTTCCAGGCCTTATTCATTTATTCCTCCTGAGTTATAAGCCCTATATTTAATTATATTTTCACTTGTTTAAGTGCAGAAAAGAAAGAATTATCTGCTTTTTGTAGTATGTTAAGTAGCATAGCCTGTGATTACATGAATGTGTAGCTCAGTTAAATGCCAAAATCTAGCATAAGGTATTTGAAGTGAGATATTTCAAATATTTACTTATAATCAGAAGTCATTCAGCTCCATTATAATGGGAAAGGCTCCCAGCTGGGAACCTATTAGAAACCTAAAGATTCTTTTTGGAAACTTGTAAGATGTACTTTTATATAACAGCTTTTCATTAAGACAGAATATTTTTGAGCCGGGAAGAAAATGTATCATGTGTGTTACAGCTTCCAGGATTCCTTAAGTTAATACAGCTTCTTTGAAAGTTATATTCTATTTCACTTTTACATCATACAAATTTGCATTCTCTCTGTTTTGTTTTATTATAATGCTTTGTATTCTAATTGGCATCCACTGGAGCCTATTTTTTGGTCTACAGCTAAACCTTCAGCTGTGGCCAGCCATGGGAAATTACTTTTAGAAATCCACTATGTCTTTCTCACACAGAAGCAGCAATTGCCTGAGTCCTTTTTCAAATAAATATCAGGAGCTATTATTTTATCTCTGATGTTTCAGTTCTGTGTTTTCTACACAGCAAAAATCCCTAAATCCCTGGATTTTTTGTCCCCAAGGATTTTTGGTTTTAGTCTTTGGTTTTTTGTTGTGGGGTTGTTTTGTGGGTTTTTTGTGGGTTTTTCTGTGGGTTTGTTCTGTTTTGTTGTTGTTGGGTTGTTTTGGTGGGGGTTTTTCGTTTGTTTGCTTGTTTTGTTTTGTTTCTTTGATTTTTTGGGTTTTTTTTTTTTGTTTTGGGTGAGTTTGTTTTTTTTTTGTTTGGTATTTTTGGCTTTTTTTGCGGGGCGGGGGGTTTCTTTTTTTTTTTTGGTTGCCTGGCTGGTTGTTTTTGTGAGAATATATACCCGAGTTTGGAATACTCTGTTTTCAATGTACTCCCTGCACTATGTTTGAAATATAACTGAATGTGTCAGCAGTTAGCTTTGTAGATGTGTAATACAATCAGTGGGTCTACAAGCATTAATTGGATATTAATTGCCAATATGCTGTGCAAAATTGTGAGGCCCAGACGGGATTATGAATTTGTAATGACTGTAAACAAAAGCCTGGTTATTTTTTAGTCAATGAATTTGAATACTGAAATTAGTTTGGCAGAAGAGAGCACGAATGCATTTTCTGTGTGAAAAGAGAAGTTGTCGTGGTGTGGCAGGGGCTGAACTCATAGCTGGAAATGATCAAAGATGTTGCGAGAAAGAGTTCTAGAGGTGAATTTATGAAGCTTCAAGCACCTCATGTGATGTTAGAGACAGCTATTAGCTATTACAGCTGTTGTCAAAAGATCCAGTTATTCTGAAGCATATCGCACATGATCTGAGTGGAATGAATGCATAAATCGTTCTAATTATTATTGATATGGTATTACAGCTGAAAGTAGTATTTGTGGGAAATCGTATGCACACTTCAATTAAGCTATAATATAAATGCAATTTAAAATGTAACTGCAGATTAAGTGTAACACTCAAGCCTGACTTCATGCAGAGAAACCCTCTTATGGGGCCCTGACTGTTAACAATATCATCGTTTTTAACAGGCAAAAATGTCAGTGCTGCAAGCCAGTCAGAATTGCACCAGAAAATCAGTGAATCTCTTTGTTTCTGGGGCTAATGCAGTCAGGTTTCCTTATGCACAGAGCCTTTCTGCCTCAAGATTTCTTTATGGAAGCTGACAGGACAGAGCTGGCTTTCTATGCAATTCAGACACTAGTAGGGCAACTTGCACCTAGGCCTTCACTTCGTATGGTCATTTATTAATGCATTCATGTCTTCTCACATTTACAATAAAAGAAATGCATTTATATATTTGCAAAACAGTTACAAGAATTTGTTTTGATGATAGAAATATTGTGGTAAGTGTAGTGTGCCCGAGGAGGGGGGATGTTGGGGACAGCAGGAACGGATGGAAAAGCAGAATCAGGAAGGCTGTTTGAAGCTGGTACCAGGATGTGGGGAAAGGGAGGGAAGAAGTCAGCCAGAACACAGCCAGAGAAGTTTCAAGGAAGGATCTGAGATGCATGTCAGCCCCCGAGCTCTGCCATGGCAATGCATGCCAGTGAGGAGGTTGCATGAGAATGTAAGGTGAAGAAAATCCTAAAGAAATATGAGCAGGAGTAGCAGACATGGGAGATCATTTTAACCCTATTTACTTCTAATTTGCATCTTTGTGCCACCATGTCTTCTCAGGCTGGTTGGCAGGTAGGTTTGCAAGACCTTGCTGCTGGAGTTACAGCTTTCACAAAAGGGAGTATGATAACAAGGATGAGAAAGCACAGGTTTCTCACTCTGAGCCCTTTCTAGTTCTCCTCCCTTTCCCTCCCTGACAGGTCTGCTGTATGTCACTGCAGCATGTCTCCCTATAATCTAAATCAACTGTGTGTACAATAGACCACATGCTTGGTTGATGCAGCATGGCATAAATTACAGATAATGCATAAATTGTGATGGGTTCAATTAATCACAGACTAAGTTCGTTTAGACCTCACATTGGAACATTTGTATCACACATCTTCTACTTGAGCCTCATTTGTGGACAGGCAGGACCTGTTATGAGCTTGTTTGTTCTCTCTGAAGCTCAGTCACCAGCACTGGTGCTCTTCCAGTGCTGCCTCCAGGTCTGTGTGCCAGAGGGGATTGGACATGTTCTCATGCACCGGAGGCTGAAAGGCACAGAGGGAAAGCTGCTGCTCAGTCTGGGGCTGAGGCCAAAGCCTGTCAGGCTCACTCACTTCTGAAACAGAGGTGTATTCACTGGGGGCTGGAGGGAGGAATGTCTCAGCTGTGTGGGGTTGCTGGAGGTCCCCCAGGGCTGCTCCTGTTAACCATTGTTTGAGTAGCATTGCCCATAAACTGCTTTGCAAGCTCCATGGCACTGGCCCTTTTTTTGCCAATTGATTTGTCATGGTTGTCCTTTCACCCTCATCCTCTCACCTACCCATGAGAAAAATAGATTTAATTTTTACATAGTTTCAGTAAAAGATGTTATGGGGCCTGTTATAGATTGGCAGAAAAAAATGGGCAAATTGCCTGGGCTTGATTGCCTTTGCCCACAGGTAACAGGACCACTGGTAAATATCCTGCTAAGTCTCTTTCTTATCTCTCTTTCTTTATTGTCAGGAACTGGGAGATTTTAAAGTAGTAATATGGTTTTCTGTGGCTATTGATATTGAATCCCTCTTGTCCTTTTTCAGACAGCCTCCTCATTACTGCAAAGAAAGGTCCCAGCAGTTACAATGCCAGTCTTGATCCCAAATCAACAGCAAGATACACTAATCCCTTCACCCTGTCTGAAAGAATCTTATTCCCTTATTGCTTTAGAAAAACTAACATCGCAAGAGAACAAAACAGAAAAAAATCCTCTCTGGACCCTTATTCTTCAGGCAACAAATAGGAGTTACTGGGGGTTTTATTTCCATGGTATTGATAATATTACCTCTTGATCTGCTAAAATGATTGTTGTCACCTATGGTACTTTACCATTTATCTCATAAGAACATAAATGTCATTGTATGGTGTGAATTCTTTGAGCCAAGAAAAATCAGAAAAGTGCTCCTCATGTTGAGGTGAGAAAGTCTGACGTCTCCTCAGTATTAGGTTTGCAGACTTTCCAGTGTCTTCAGCTGTGAGCCAATTTTGTTTTACAGTAAATCTCTTCTCCCAGAATAATTCCTTAACTGACCATATATACTTAATCCCCTTCTGATCCTTGACAAAAACGCCTGCCTCTTGTCCTTAGGGATCTTCAATTTCTTTTACTGTATTTTCAGTCTTCCTTTTTGCTATTTACTTGGATACTGAAGAAACAGGTCATAGAGAAAAACAAAAATTTCTCATGTGTACCTAATGCACATTCTCAAGTAGGAAAAAAAATCTTTCAAAGATTTTAGGAAAAATAGCTTGGATTTCCCAGTGTTTTGAAAACATTGTGTGGTGTATTTTCCTAGAGTAAGTGGGAAATTCAGTACAGCTTTCATATTTAATGTATACTACCTTTAGTGTTAAAATTCTATGAAATATTTATAAGCTTACAAGCCTTTTCCCTTGGCCATTTACTGTTAAACCTCATTGAGTGCAGCTTCTCTGGTTTATTCGTGTGCCTAAGTTGAGCACAACAATCCTGTGTTCAAAGACTTGTGATAACAACTTTGACTTAAATCACACATGGAGAGAGTCTGTGATGATTCTCTCTCCATGTCTTAGAGCTTATGGAGGAGGTGATCTCACTGCCTGTTCAAATTTGCTATCGTTTGCTTCCCATTAGGTCCTTGAAACTGCACTGTAGTTCCTTTAAACTCTCGAGAGCCCACAAGTCTGCTGGGAACAAGATTTGTGGGAATCTGCAAATGTACCCTTGGCTGACCATTTTTCCATTCAGTATCTCTGCTAGAGCACAAGGCTTACTGGCCTTTTTTGCCCACTTCAGGGTTTGCCATGCCTTGAAGAACTGTTCACACTCAGGTCTTTACAGATGACTTCCGGAGGCATCTCAGCCAACAAAGAAATTCTTTTTTGCTTTCTCCTTATTCTGTGCAATTTGACTCTGCAATATCTATGGTATGAAATTTCTTCTGCCTTTTATCCTCTCACTAATTAATCCATGCTCCTCTTACATACTTTGATAATATAGAGCATTCTGGATCTGAGATAAAAGCTCATTTTCCTTCTTTGTAGCTGCCCTACACATGACTCTAAAGGTATTTGCAAGCTTAACAATCTTCCTGATTTAGAACATTGAACTTGCAGGAGATTTGTACTGAGGTTGTGTGTGGTTCAATCAGGAACTGATTCAAATATGCACTTGCTAATCGTGGATTCACCCTCTTCCTGTTAACACAGACAGGCTTCATTCAAAATTTGGGGAGTGGTTTCAAGAATTCAAAATGTATTATTTTCATTATTGTATAAGTATGATACTTAACTCAGTTTTTGTGTCTAAAACTTGACTTTGCCTCTCATGGTTTCGCTGACCAATGTTTGAGTTTGTTTTAGGTATCTTAGAATGTAGGTAATTCCACACAGGTTTAAGAGTATAATATACTGTGTACATTTATATGTCATGTGTAAGAGAGACATTATTTTAATGTAGGATGCTCTCCTTTTACTTAAAACTATAATCCATAGTTAGGTGCATAGTTAAGTCCATAGTTAGGTACAAATTGAGAAAGGCCTAAAATCCCATCGTTACAAAACTGTAGGGAACTGTACTGAGTGCAGAACTGTATTCTGCCTGGTGATGAAAATTAAAGCTACTGTACTGTATAGCTGTGAAAAGGGTAAAAAGGGATTAAATTCCTGTCTAATAGATATGAAGAAATTAAGTCAGACTCTTCTCAGGGTGTGCAGAGAAAGGATGAAACAAGTTTCCAAAAGGAAAATTTTGACAAGATACTAGGAATTTTTTTTTTTTTTTTTTACTATGGGTGTCATCAGTGAAGCACCAGAGGGAGTTGCCCAGAGGGGTTGTAGAATCTCCTCCCTTGGCAGGGTTCCAAACTCAATTGGATGCAAGTCCTGAGCTGCTTGATCTGGCTCTGGAGGAGGCCCTGCTTTGAGAACAGTGTTGGACTGGATGGCCTTC
This sequence comes from Origma solitaria, assembly GCA_013397895.1. Classification (NCBI taxonomy): domain Eukaryota; kingdom Metazoa; phylum Chordata; class Aves; order Passeriformes; family Acanthizidae; genus Origma; species Origma solitaria. Next base: position 1,335,132 of record VZRL01012168.1, on the reverse strand, counting down.
CTTGCAGTCCATGTTATTCTGTAATTATACGTTTGCTTTACAAAGAATGTCCTACGCATGTTTAATTTAGAACAGAGATATAATGCCATGAATTTTCTAAAAAAAAAAAAAAGAAAAAAATCCCACTGAAAACTCTAACTTGGAAACTATTATTTATTTTGTTTTATTTTTTGTCTCATGTTCCTGTGGGGTTTGCTCCTCAACCCCTACCTTGGGACTACTCTGCTAATTCTCTTTTGTGTTTATTTTGGTGAGCCACCATTCTAGCTGGGTATTTTCTCAGTGTAAGTGTTCCAGATTGTAGTCCCCTGTAGTCATTACAACTGCTTTTCAATGATACATAAAGATAATAATAATAATCTCTGAACACAACAATGTAATCAAGAATGAGCTTTGACAAGTTTAGATCTATTATTTAAAGGCATGTAGTAGGGCAGAAGGCTCTTTATTTTTGATGTTGCACAGTAATTGTGCTCAAAGCTCTGCGTAGCTGTTTGTCTCAATCTGTGGGCACTGCACAGACCTTCTCAAAATAGTTTCCACTGCACAGAAGTAAAACAGATTTGACCTGGATTAACTGGAGCATAGAGTCCTAATGAGCCAGATGGATCAACATTCCTGTTCGGCAGAAATGATAGTTACAGTGTTTCCCACAATAACCCAGCAGTTGCCTTGGTTTTCTCCTCAATAAAAGAAACAATTTTAATCTTGGTCTAGAGTGGTTAAGCAGTGACTGCTTTGAGGCATTTTCTTTGTAAAAACCTTACCTTACATCATTACGAATTTCCCAGGGAGGATTCAAAGCTGGAATGCTGAGTGAGGTTTCTCCCTGTGACTCTGACTGGGGACAATATCTGCCATCTAGCTCAGAACTAGATAAAGCATCTAAAGAAGAACATTGTCATAACAGTTTGATTTAGGTGGGAAGTATAGGTTTTATTTCTTTCACATCCCTTGTTCAGAAAGCAGGCAAAGGTCAGAGAAACTGCTCTTGGGAGTGCATCAGGTGATAAGTCGTAGAATTCAACACTGAAGATTGGAGCAGTTCAGTGTCCAAGTGCAGGAAAACTTTCTCTGTGGCTATATCTGATCTCCAGGCTCCTCTGTCAGGACAGAAGGGGAGTGCAGCATCCCTGCCCAGCCAGCACAGTGAAACATTATCTTGGTGATGTTCCTCACACAAAATGTCCAGGCTTTGAGTACAGCTAAAATAGATGACATTCTCAGTGCAGCTCCTTTGTCACCGCCCCTCCACCATCTCATTCAGCTTCAGAGAGCTTTCCCATGGACTGACGGCGCTTTCGCAAAATGCACAAGGATTGGGATGGCTACTCCTCGCCAGCTGCCCTAACCCAGCTCTGCTGTGAGCTTGCACTCATGCCAGCTCCTGCCTTGCGAGAGGAGCGGGAAAGTGCTCATGAAATAGGCTTGTGTTCATTTTGAATAGGTTCAGGAACATGCAAAAGCAAGGAAATACGCTGGAAAGATTGTGTGTGTTGGGGAGGGAGAGTTATGCACCAAAAGGATTGGATTCTCCTACTTAAAGGCTAAAAGGGAGCAAGCCCTATCTCTGTTATCCAACACACAGAATTTCCTGTAAATTCACTGACAAACTGTGAACGATACATAAAGACCCTGTAACTTAATAGCTGGTCTTCCATATTCTCTTTTGACCTTTCAGCTATAAAAGGCAATTCCTTAGAGTTTCTGAAAGTACAGTTCATTGCTCTTTGGTTTAGTGTTATAGAGCAAGTATAGTAAGTAACAGACCTTATTACAGTGACTTTTTTTCTCTTTGCAAAACCATTATACACCTCTTTGACCTTTCAAAGAAAAAGTGCAAATATGGTTCAGCAAATGTTTCCGGCATTAATTTCTGTTTTTCAGAATTACAAATATGTGGGTCTTAATCCATATGGACTGTATAAACCCTGTTTTATTCCTTTTTGCTTTACTCTTGTTTTGATAGTTTATCTCAGTTTCCCTTCATCCAATATCCTCCTTTGCTCTTAATCCTTTTCTCAAGTTTTCCTCTGTTTGTGACCTAAGAGACCAGATTTTTTCTTTTTTTTTGGTAGGATGTGGGATTATTTGTCAAAAAACTCCCAACCCTGTAAATAACAATAAGACAACCATGTAAAATTGATAAGATATTTTCAGTTTTCTACTGCCCTGGGCAACCTATTATCCTTTCCTTTCACTCACAAACTTAAAACCTGAAGGGTCTTTTTCCACCGTTTGATACTGTTTGTTTAGAAAGGAACTTATTACTATGCAGCATATATGAAAACCAGAGCATTGCCAAATTAATAATAGCAGCAGAAAGAAACATAACCTTTTTCGTTGTTAATGAAATAATTTTCTCTTCAGAGTTGCGACCTTAGTAAAAGCATCACTTAGCTGTTCTCCTTTTTCTAGCTTTAGGAAAAAAAAACCAACAAACATCCTTTCCCAAGATACTCAAATATCTTATCCCAAAACCATAACTACAAATGATGCGTGTTACTGTACTCTCAACCCCAGGATTTTTTGCTGCTTGTGAGTGAAGTTGTTTGTGGGGATATATAGATCAGTTTTAAAGCTGGAAGCAAGTTATACATTGCTGTCATAATCTATTACTTGTGAAGTTTCATTTTTTCTGAAGCCAAGAACATAAATTTTATAAGGAAGTGATATGACACAAAATCCACATGTCATGGGTTGTTTTTTAGTGTTTTGTTCAACTCAGTTCTTGAATATTTGGACAAGAACAGTTAGAATCACAGTCACACCAGTAGTGGTTTGTCATTTAACTCTTGCTCTGATGCAGTCTTCTGCACTTTGTAAAATATCCTCTGCTGGTGTGCATGGATATAACTCATTTGACTTTAATTGAGGATCTGGCCCAGGCTTTGATCTCTATTTAGAACTTGTCCAACTTTTCCCTTTATGGCCAACAATGTAGTACCAGATTTCTGCTAGCTGAATACATGTACTATATATATATATAAAGTAACTAATGACCTTTAAATAGCGACCAGTGGGCAATTTTTAACTTGTTATAATAGTTTGAAGCTATTTGGATGCCCTGTCCTCACTGCAGCATGCAGCACATTAACATTCCAGAGCCCACAAGGACATTTACTATGAATTGTGACAGTGTTTTCCTCTGTGGCAGCTTTCAAGCATTTCACGTAGTAGCTCAGCCCTGGTCTGAGGAACTCCACAGCACAGTGAAAGTCAGGAGTGCTGGCAAAGCATTTTTGTGGGCAATAGGCCACCAGAAATCACATTTCAGCTAATGCTCCCCTCCATAGAAAAAAATAATCAAACCAAAACAAACAGCACCTTGGCATCTGTGGAATTCCCATTGTCAGCTGGTGAAATACACTGAAAATGGCAATAGCTGCCTTAAATTTCAACACTTACACTGTCTACAAATAAATACGAAATAAAGGTTACAGACTAACATTTGAAAGAATGGGGGGGAAACCTATTTCCTGGCATAATAGCATTGAAAACAGCATCACACAGAATGGTGATTTTATTCTACAAATACGAAATTGTTAAACCATTGTGAGGAATGACAGGCTTGTTAAGTGGGAGTCTGAAAAAATGCAGTATAGAAATTGAGTGTGGTGGTAATAGGTTTTGTATGTACACGTTTTGCTGAACCCGTGCAATAGTAGAGCAGTAAATATGTTGCTTCTGTCCAGTTTTAATTATGTCTCTATTTTCTGCATGCATTAGAGCATAAATGGAGCCATATTATAGAATACAGCATAAAAGGTGGTATCTTGAATAAGGAATAAAGGACAAAATAGCTTCTCCCCTCAAAATGTCCATTAACTAGCCTAAACTTTCCAGTGAGATAAAGATGTTCTAAAATTTCCTTGAATTTATTGAGGAAAAATATCAATAGGAGGTCATAACTCTGGAGTTTGATATTATTAAAAAAACCACCAAAAACCAACCGACCAACTAAAGAAAAAAAACCCCACAACCCCACAACCTTCCCCCACCAATAAAACCCCTCCAAATCAACAACTAATTGCTAGTTAATTATTGTGTTAGTATTTTGAGAAAATTCACCAAGGAACAGAATAGTTTGTTTTGTCAAAGGGATTCATTTTATTTCATTTGTTGGATTGTACATTTTAGGTTTGGATTTCAAATACTCTTCAGCTCTGAAGAGCAGAGTTGGCTTTCACCAGCCAAGTGACTGTATGTTAGGGAATGACAGAAATATTTTACTTGAAGGGATGGTGTAAGAATAACATCTGAACTTGTAATGGAAATAAATAGTTCATATATCAGCTTCTCTAACAGGATTAAGTGTTAAAGTTTTCAGGATTGATATTCCTGGTTGAACAAAAGCTGTGGATGCTTATGAGCCTGTCTGACATGGCCTGGATTGATCAGGGAGGTGACCTTTTCCATGGGAGCTTTTGCAGGTATCAAGACTAAATTACTCCCGATCTCTTCTGCCTAATATTTCTTTCTGTCTGGTTCTGTACCTCAGAGATGCTTTTGACAGGCCCTGTGACGCTCAGTAAATGTGACAGAATTGAGAAGATTTCAATATGTCCCTTTAGACTTGAGGCCAGACACTTGGTGATCTCCTTTCCCTTGTCAGGGGCAGTCACTGCCTGGGAGAGAGCGCTGGCTCTGTGACAAAGTGCCATCATGTACCATCTCTCCATGTGATGTGCAGCACTGTGGCCACTGTATTTTTTTTTGTTTGTAGTTGAGATTGTTTACAGAAGACTTGAAACGGCTGTAAACTATAGCAGGGCTTTTAAAAAATAATCTCTAAATCAGAAAGTGGCTCACTGTATTTTCTCCTGTATTCTGACTGGGCAGGATGCAGGTGAAGCTGGTCTCGGTGCTGCTCAGTGCCCATGCCTGGCTCTTGTCACAAGGAAAGTGAAACTTGTGTGAGCTTCTCTGCCAGGAATGGTTCATGCCACTCTTCTGACCCCGGGAGATACAGATCAGCAGTAGCCTGGCAGCTGAAACTGCAGCAGAGAAAGCTGCTCACAGACAATAGCTGAACAAATGCATGAGTATTTGAGGGTTAGTGTGAGCTTTAACATGTGCTTGAAACAGTGCTTCTCCAGAGAGTCCAAGCCTAAACTGAAGCTGATAGCCAAGTCTGGTGAATTGTATCGAAGTGTTATTGCTGTTTTGTGATGTGTAAAAATAGACACAGGGATCAGAGAGTCTGGCTCCCTGCAGATGAAAGATTAGTCCACTAACAGAGTAATTTAGTTCATATAATCACAATATTCCATGTGGCCCCTTTGTGTTGCTTTCATATTAAAGCGACTTCTTCCTTAAAAGCTTTCTGTGCAACACTGAATGAGAACAAAGTTGAGTAATTTTTCTGTATCCCTTTCTTGTCAAAAAGGGTGAACGAGAAGTGACCTTTTAACAGTGCAGAATAGAAGAACTGTATTTTGTATGACTTTTTTGTTGTTGTTAGCAAAGCAGCCCCGTCCTGTAGGAGACACAAAAAAGCGAATGCTATTGAGAGCATTGCAGCACAGCAGGAAATTCCACCAAAATAATGTTTTTATATAAACCCCTAGGAATGCATTGATTTGGGGGTTTTTAAGTACTAAAGGTAGATTGTTCCTCTTCAGACTATTGCTTAATAGGCATGTTATGATGAGCTTGTGTATTTGACCTACTTGTGGGTTTATTAGCAGAGAACCACAGGTCTGTGGAAATGTTTTTAATGTATGTTTTGGTGGAAGGTATGCAAAGCTGGTATCAAGGAAGGCTTGGCTGTTTGCATTTAGATCAGGTGGGTTTTTTAACATTTCATGTGAGAGCACTCAAAACCACCCAAAAACCCACCTGGCTCCAAATCCAAATCTGATACTTGCTGATCATGGAGCTAGAGAAGAACAGTGGACCAAACTGAACTCATACAGTTCTCTAAAGTTTACTTTCCCGGTGTCTTAAATTCCAAAAATTTAAGGATTCCCTCCTTTGGGGTTTTTTTTATTTGTGTTTTTCTTGGAATAAACCTCCAAACCTTAATGAACCCTCTTACCAAATTGTTTACAGAAGAGTTCAAACAGTAAATGTGATTATGCTTTGGTATTATCTCATATATCTAGTTTAATAGACACAAAAGTGATGAAAAATCTGTAAGACCATGTAACAATTGTATCATGTACAAGATTGGCTTGAGCAATGACTTTACCAGTGGTAACATGACATTGAAGCCTAAGAGTTTGGTCTATATTGCAATAACTTAAGCTTAGTTTTTAGAGCTGAGATCAATATCTTAATGATTAACTGGTTTTTTTTGTAAAAACATCCTTAAATTTTTTCACGAAGCAGTTTGTTTGTAATACTGTCATTTACATTTCAATATTCATCTATTAGGTATTTTAAGTAGTATATAAAAAAAAAGTGATGTTGTTTCCTCTGAAAATGTGTTATGAACCTAATATTTGAACTTTACTAAGAAAAGTAATTTTAAAAATCAAGCTGATCAGTGTGATCTTGGAAATCTGAAATACGCCCAAAGGCAAAGACAGGTCATAGCAAAGTCTTGATATTCATTGTTCTCATCTTTTTTTTCATACTCACAAAATTAATTTTGACCAATTTGAATGTTTCTATTCCACATTGCTTTACAGCTTGGAAACTGGGTGAGGGATGAATAAAAAGCCTAATGAAAAATTAGCTTCATAACAGTTTTTTATTAGAATTATTGTTGCTTTCTGTGTTGAAGTCAGTAGGGATTTAACCCACAGTAAGTCTTCAATTAAAAAAAAGACTGCTTTAGAATAGAATGATAGGTAGGAAACCTAAATGAAACTGTAAACTTGAGTTAAAGTAATGATTGATAGCAAACTAGAGTTAGAATCTCTGCAGCTTTCAGGATGACAGTAGCTGACTTTCCTTTGAATTAAGTGTGTTATGATTTTTGTTGACACCTCTCTGAGGCTTGCTGGCATCCGACATGTACCTAATAGATGATTTCTCTCTATTGGAAAAATAGTCTGCACCAGGGATAAAATCCTAAGTTAACAGAGCCCAAAAATGCATGACATAATGTTTTCCTGGTGTGGATTGTCCTATCTGTTCTTCCCAATTGTCATGCACAGGAACATTCAGGTACAGGTTCCCAGATGTGAGCAAAAAATTAAAGCACCATTAGCTTGACATTAAAAAGAGATATAGAAAAGCATCAATAGAAGAGAACAACAATGAACTTTAGTTTGACAAGTGCGAAGGTGATGCATTTCAGGATACAAAGGTTGGATGTTCCAAGCTTTACAGATGCTCAGTGGGGGGAAAAAAATCTAACACAACCAATAGATTTTTAAAACTCTAACCAAAAAAGTGCATACAAATAAAACCCCTGAATATACACAAATATATCATTTGTATGTAGCAAAAAATTACATACAAATAAAACCCCTGAATATATAATCAAAAGCTATAGGATTTTTTCCCCTCAAAAGTTAACACACAATACAATTTCAATTTGTGTGTGTGAGATCTGGTTCAGGAACAACCAAGTAATTTGATTATAAAAATAATAGAGTTTGGTGAACAAATGAGTCTTTTTCATCTTTGTGGTCTGTCATTAACTTTTAGCTGTTGCTGATAAGCAGAGCTTGGTCTAATCATGTTGCCTGTTAGATAATCCATGATTTGAGGGTAAATGAGAACAGAACCTGTTCAGCTCTCCCCATCACCTTCTTTCTCCCTCACACTCGGCTTCTCTGACTTGTTTTCATTTATTTATTTTTACCTTTTTTTTTTTTTTTTTCTTTCTGGTCATTCTCTTTGCCTTTCTTTTGCTTTGGTTTGCATGACAATTTATAGATTGTCCGCCTTGTTACCAGCCTCCGCATTGCATGGAGACGTATTGCTCTGCTTCCCACTGAATCCTGAAAGTTAGGCAAAGACACGAGGAAGGCAGAATAATATCTTAATCTGTCAAAAACCACTCTCCTGTCATCTTTGGAGATCACCTCTGTGTACATGTACCTTCATTGTTCATTGTAATTTTTGACCATTGTCCTGACTGACAGTAATAGCAAGGAAGAGGTGCCAGGACTTTATCACTATGGTCAATTGAAGTCTGTCATGCTGTCTTGTAGCTTTGACCTGTGGCAAGTGAGAGGGACTGGGAAATAAAGATTGATCTCCTTCCATGATCATCTTATATTGTTGGGCATTTTCACCTTTATTTTGTTAGCTTCTTTTTTTTCATAGCATTCCTCATTTGCTTTTTTCAGGTTTTCCTTTCTATCCTTAAGCTGCTTGCTCTTCCATCTTTTCCTCTATGTGCATTGCTTTGGGAAAAATTCCCTGCTCTCACCGATCTTGTTTGCACTTTCTTTTCTTGTACTTGGTTTTCCTTCAGCTGTGGTTTTCTCTGCCTCCACAGCCACATCAGAGAAAGGTTTTTTGGAAAGTCACATACTCTCCCTTCATGACCCTTGGGTAGAAAAGCAGCGAAAATTTCTGCTTTGTCCTTCTTTCATCTATTTCTGCAAAGTTGGTTCTGAATCATCATGTGCACATGGGCATGCTGTGGAGACCAGGGCAGGGGCAAGTGCTCCTGCCCAAGAGCCTGATGGATCCTGAGGGCCCCAGGTCAGTTCTCAAAGCACTCAAGCACCGAAGGAAAGCTGGTGCCTCTGCCCTTGGTGAACTCAAGGTCTTAACTCCAGTGCTCTTTGAAGAGAGTGAATAAATGTTTCGCTATAACTCAGGAATTTAATTTAATAGTTTAACTATTCTTTTAGGTTTTTGTAAATACGGTAAGGAATGAAAATAAGACCTTCAATGCAAGTGGCTTGCACACTAATGAGATTTGCAAGGTGACAAGAGATAGTACAATAATTCCTCGGTCCTTTATAGAATACCCAAAGGTTCTACCTAAGCAATAAATTAAATTCATCTGTTAAATCAAAGTCTTTTTTAAAAATTAAATGCAAAGGACATTTTTAGTAGCTGTTTTATTATCACAGAGATATTTTATAGTGCTCTATGAATGATTTTTTTTCTTCAATGTCACTGAAACTTCATTTGATTCAAACTAAATTTGGTAAAATATAATTCCTTTTCAGGCTGACATACTGTACACTGACATCTAGCTTAAAGTTATTTCAAGCTAGATATTTTGTATTAGTACAGTTAGATCAATTTCACCCAACTTTGTCTACCAAAAAAACCCCAACTGTATCTGCATCTTCCTTTGTAGTCAGAGGAAAAAGAATGGCAGGTCTGAAGGGTGATCCTTATCACCTAAACCTTAAATTTCAAAGAAGAGATAAATCCTCCTCTAAAGACACCTTTCCTCCTTGTCTGAATATTCAGGGGTCTTAAACAACTCTTTTAACCTACAGTTCTAATTTTGAGCTCCTTTATCCCTAATGCTCATGTATGGCACATTCTGTAAGTAAGGTGTGAAGAGAAGGGCAAGGTCTGTGGGAGACAGGGGAGCGGTGGAGAGACCCCAAAGGGTGGGGTAATCCCAAAGCCTGGGGTCAGACTCAGTAACTTCAGGTGTGCTGATATTTCCTCATCTCTAACACCGTTCCTGTTGACAATTTTAGGTGATTACCAAGAACAGTATGTTATGAGATGGTGAAAATCACAGGTGATTGATTTTTGCCTTTTCTAAAGTTTTTCAACACCTCTGTGTTGTTTGGCTTCTGTAATGTGTGGAGAGAAAAAACCCAACTTCTTTATATTATTAATGTAGAGAATGTAGGTATTTTTTGTGAGAGGCAGTTATTCTCCATTACACATAATTGACCAATTACTGTGTCAACACACAAAGTAAAAACATGACCCACACTGATATTTCCTATTGGTATGACGCACATTTATTATATGTGCTAAGTGAATTACTTATTTTCCATCAGGGCGGGAGACTAGAGAGGATGAAATACTCTCTTTTAGTTCAGCAAATCTTATGAACATATTTATTTATAAAGGTGAAATACAGGCACTTTTGTATATTTGTCTTACATGTTTGTAGCAAATTTAAATTTTAATTTCTTAAGGATGGATTTCTTAACCTCAGACAACTATGTTTTTGCCACTTGTATTACATTATCCAGGACCATAAGTAGGAAGGGGGTTTAATGTGAAGCATTTGTTTTTTTTCATATTCCCATGAAAAATCTAAGGGAAAGGTCATCTGGACACATTTTGCAGGCTGAAATTGCACCTTACCTGAGAACCCCAGTGTGATAGATAATAATTTTATCTTAATGCACAGCTTTAAACTGAGACCACTTTAGTGTATTTCTTCTCTGTAATTAAAACATTTTTTCATAGTTTATTTAAAAAAAAACCACATAGGTGAATAGAAACATGAATTCAGTCATAAGAATGGCTTTGATTTTTTGCTGGAAATTGCAAATGTGAATTCTGACATAATTTGAGATAATGCCTGAATAACTACACTTGTGTGAACATTTTTACTGTCCTGGTTGGATGATTCTATTAGAGTAAAATATAAGCAAACAAATATAAATAGAACCTTGAGCTCATAAATTACAAGATCTCCTATTTCACAGACAGAATATAATGTGTGAAAAGAAAATGTAATTACTTTGCATCACAATAGATTGTAGATGATTTTTCATATATTTACGAATGAGAATAAACTCTACATTATCATCCAAGATCCATCCTTTTATGTGACAATTCAGGTCCAGTTGTTTGGGTTCTTTCTATGGATCCAAAGATGTAAATTCGAGTTTTGCTCATGAGAATGACAGATCTGGCCAACTGCAGTGACAAACATCTTGTTTCGAGTTTGGGTAGACTTATCCCTCTCTGCAATGTTTGTTGGCTTTAGACAATTCCATTGCATACCAAAGTTTTGATTGAACCATGCATTGGATTAGAGTTGGTGCTCTCTCTAGGGTGTACAAAAAATATGCATAACACTTCTAAAAATCCTTAATATTAGTGGAAAGAGAATTTTTCAACTTTTTTTCCTCCTGTAAGTGCTGTTAATAAATTTTCTTATTTGAGGATAAAACTGTGGCTTTTCCTGTTCTCCTGTGTGAGGAACTAGTGACATTTTTTGCATACGGCAAGAGGGACAAAGAAGTGCATTGACTACATTTGCTCATAAACTTCTTATTAAAAACAACATTAGTGATGTAAAGTGTTTTAGAAATCTGTGGGACATACAGACAATGGGACCCGTTGTATCGAGGCTACAATTGGACACAAGTGAGGAATTTGACTTTGTTTTCACCCTGTTAACTCCAAAAGCCAGAGTGGAAAAACAAGTCCTCAGAATCCTGCAGTCAACTCTGGCACCTGAGAGCACACACAGCATCCATGAGAGTTTCCTTCTCCACATGGCAGGGTAGGTAGCAGCAGTCAGACACATTCTCCAGGAACATTCCCGGTGCTCCGGGGGTTTCTGAAGAGATCCTCCCAGAAATGCCCTGTGTGCCATTATGGTGAGTGGACCATAAGCAGCTGGTTTTATGATGACCTGAAGCAATGGACCACTGTGCACTGTTTTCCACCTCCTTTCCCAATCCTCTCATCAACTTTACCTGAAACAGGTCACCTGGGTTTAAGATGGGCTTGAAAACTCTCTGAAAGAGTTTGTTGTCTCTGTTTGTGGGTTTATGTCTTATTTCCTTACAAACATCACTGATGCTGGTGGCTGTGGTACTCTGGTGGCCTCCCCCAATAGGATGCATTTTGGAAGTGTTCCTCTTTCATTAAACACAACACAATATACCTGGCACAGTATGATCCTGTTATACTTTTAATCTAAACTACTACTTTTCTCGAGTTGAGGTTTATATGTAGTAAAAATCTCCACTTTCCTAGTTTGTGTAACTAGAGCTCTGCTTCCTTCTGGCATTAACCAGGGTTCTTTCTGACAGTGAGCAGCAGAGAAAAAAGAGTAGAATGAGGATGGAGCCAGAGCTTTCCTTGTCCTCGCAGGTGACAGGCTGAAGCCAGGCTTGACAGAAATTGGATACCAGTGCAGGGGACTCACATGGCCTCTGTATTTGGTTGCTGTCATCGGCCTGGTATTTCTTCTAGAGATAATTTTACGCAGACAAGACGTTGGCTTCCTCTCAGATGATACTGCAGAATATTTAGTAACTATGTTTGCATGAAGCTGATCTCGCACATGTCTTTTCAAATCTGGCTCAGGTTGCATGTGGCCACTAGTTCCTGGATCAGAGAAAGGATGGCAGCACCGAACCTGTAAAGTACCAACAAAAACTAGCAAAAATAGCCCTCCTTGTAGTCAGTGTCAAATGCCAGGAAGTTAGCAGAAAGGAAGTTACTAAATTGACAAATTTTCATTATTAATAAAATTAAACAACCAAACAAGTCCTACTGTAAATTCAAATTCCTTATTTTATTAATCCAATACCAATGCAATCTGTTAAACATTTATCAAAATTAATTGTTTGCCTAACTCCAAATGGTAAAGGAGAGGAAATACATGTACCAGAACGATATTTTTTACTTTAAAAAAGTTTTCTGAAGTGCCTATTACTTATAGTCACTTCCTGTGGTTTAATTTCAATTTCCACATTAACAAGAAATGTGCAGGTATAAAGAACTTTATTAAGAAAATGTTTTAGAAATCATTAGTAAATAATTTAAATATATTATTCGAAACAAAGTAGAACTGCTTCGCGTGACATTTACAATGTGTAAATGTCATGGTAAACTCATGCTTTATAGATACTTTGGGAAGCATCATTTTCCATTGCTAGACAATGTTAAATACTTAGGTGTTAGCAATTGAAACAGTATGACATAGGAAACTCTGTGACAAGTATTTCTTTTAAGTAGTAGGTACTCTAAGTAAGATACTATTTTGATAATGCATCTCTATTTGGATTATTTTGAATTTTAATATGCAGCTGAGGTAGCAGGAGGTCATAATAAGAACAAAGAAACCTTTAAGCATTGTGTTCATCTGACCTAGCATTGCCTTCTGCTCCCTGCAGTAATAATGGCAAACAGATATTCTTTTTATTCTAAATAAAGCAAACCACGTCACTTAATAAATTTTTCATGCACAGACATTTAGGTCAAATGGGAACTCCCTCTTGAGAGAGAATTAGAGGAAAAGAATTGAACTTTCATAGAGTGTATTTTTTAATAAAGAAAAGTGGGATGAAAATCACTTGCTTTTCTGTTACTTTTCGGATGATGATTGGGTAGGATTTTTCTTTTTGCTTTTGTACTTTCATATCATTACCTAACGTCATAATCACTGTGTATAACATTACTTTCTATACACATTGGAAACTAGAACAGAAATTTAAATAAATGGGAAGTGATTTTTTGGTAATGATCTCTTCTGTTGATGGCTTTTATATAATGGACACTGAGCCTGTATCTGATAACTATCCTTGGCTGCAGTATAAGGTTTTTATGCACAAAACCCTGTGCAGGATGAAAATGCCTGTGCAGGATTCCGTGTGGCATCTCTTGTGGTCTGGGTTACGATTCCGTATGTGGGTGCTGCGGTCGATGAAGTTGATGAGCAATAACTGTGTATTCAAGTGTTCAGGGAACTGCAAAATGTCCGGGCAATTTACCTTCTCGTGTGCTCTGATCAGAAACTCAACTCTCAAATTACAGCTAATGAGCAACAATGACTGCATTTGTGGGAATGAATAAAGGGATCAGAGAGGAATTTACATCATCCAGCTTCAAAAATTATTTAAATGCCTAGATTGGGATACTTGGCTCCATATGCAGTTAATCGGAGGACTTTTCATCCCAAGCTGGCATCTAAAAGTTGCAACAGGTTTGTGGGATGGGTGACACAGGAGGACGTGATTTTCTGACTCCAGCTGTGCAGGCAGGGATCCACGTGCCTTGTGTGCACGGTGCTCCCTACAAGGGCACACATCCTGGCTCTTTCCTCCTGGAAAGATGGATGTGTTGTAGGGCAGAGACTCACAGATAGTGCTGAGATCTACTCGAGATGCTTGAAAGGAATCCAGGCTTGGGAAATGTTTCTTAATCCCCATGGCTGAGATACGGTTTCGATTATAGCCATCATACTCTATTTAGTATGAAGTTGAGTTGAGCTTCTAATCTATGTGTCCAGGCTGAACAACATGATTATTCTCAGAAAAATCATATGTGGCAATCATAAACTGAAATTGAATAAAAGCATAATATAGCATGGTGTGATAAATTCTTGAAAATTATTTTTTATACTTAGTTGTCCAAGTAGTTTGTATAAAAAAGGCTTGTCCCTCAACTTCTGTGTATCTTCAGGGATAGAGATCTTTGTGCCAGTGTTTAACTACCCTCATACTAAAAAGATAATCCTGTGGTTTCCTACATATGCCTGCTGGTTCTTAATTTCAGATTTTTTTGTATGCAACTCCTTTCTCCTTTCTCCTTCTTCTTTTGGCCAAGTAAAATTTGTTGATCTCTGTCATACAGAGTAATTTTCAAACAGAACAGTTGCTAGGACTGAAGGGGAAGTGGGCAACTAGGAAAATAAAATTTATATTTATATAAATAAATTTATATTTATATTGTATTCATAAATTTGACACATTTTTGGCAACACATCTCCTAATAGCCCATAATCACACTGTTGTCTTTCAAGCAATTTTAACTGTAAATTTTGTATAGCAACTTTATTTTAAATTGCAGACACATGAGTTTAACTTCCACAACCCAATGACATTGTGTCTGTAGATTTATGGAGGAGCTATGATAGCATGAGCCTGGTCATCTGTAGCAGTGGGTCAAGCCCAAAGGCTTCCTTCCCCCCTGCAGAAGTTGTGGAATCCCAGGGACTGAAACCCCCTGGGGTGGGGTCCAGGGTGGACTGCCCCAGGGAAGGGCTGAGTTCTGACTCCTGTCCCTCAGTCCATAAAGGCATATCATATCTCCCTCTCTCCTTCCTTCCTCCTTCCCAATTGGTCCCTGACCCTTGGCCCTCCCTGACCCTTCCCCGTACCATCCTCAGACTGGTTGTTACCCTCAGAATAAAGTCTGATGCCCCGCTGGGCTCTGGGTCTCTTGTCCCGAGCCCAGGCAGATGGTCACTGCGTGCCTCTGTGTCTGATTGCTCTGGGCAAGGGAACCTCCCTCTGTCCCCTCCGGCTTGTGGGTGCAGAGTGGCTGCTGAGAAGGACGGCGTGGCCTCTGGCCGGGGGACCCTAACCCCGTCTGCGGTGAACCCAGACTCTGGGGACACCGACAGAACCCACCAGAAGGCCGCACCAACCCTGGTGGTCGCCTTATCCAGCCCAAAAGAACGGCCACAGTCGTCCATCCCTGTTTTGCCATTCCTTAGGGAAAGGTCTGTCTGGGTGGGACAGACCCCAGCCAGCTTGGGACCAGAGCTGTCGGAGGCCAGAGGGTCTCTGCTCTGCAGCCCAAGTGCCTCAGCTGAAGCCAAATCACAGGTGCAACCCCAGAGCAAAGTGGACACGTGGTTTTGGCACGTGCAGAAGTGCCTGTGCAGTGTCTGGGTGATGGGGCTGGTGATAGGAATGAAGGAGTGCCAGCATGTGCAGGTAGCCCCAGTGCAAGCTCGCTGGGCCCACAGAGATACAAAAAGTCAAGGATTTTAGTTGTGGTGTGGTCCTCTCCACTGACTTGGTGCAGAAATGCTGTCCATGGGGGTTTCTTGTGAGATCTTAAGAAGGAAGGAAACCATTATCAGCCCAATAAAGAAACTCTAGTTACTCCACAGTGCTGTCTTACCAGACTTAATTGATAAATGGGGCAATGAAAATAACTACTTTTTAATAAATCTGAGTGTTCATCACCAGTTATAAAGATGTCTTCAGCTGTAAATCTGAAAAGACTGGACTGGTTCAGAGGAGATTTTATAGACATCTGTTCTTTCAAGGTTAATTTGAAAAAAAAAGTCAAAAGGCCAGTTGACATAATATTGTTAGTTAAATATTACTAATAATGAACTAAACAAAATAATAGTAGCAAAGAGTTTGGGGATTTTTAGTTTGTATATATATGTGTGTCTGTGCACATTAGCTATGTGTAGGTGTGTGTATGCATAAAGACTGTATATCTGTAATATATCTAATCACATCAACCATAGAAATCTGAGTGAACAATTTACTTGAATTAGTGGATTTTTCCTGTTTTTTTCTTAAGTGCCTTTTTACAAAAAATTGGATTGCCATAGTTTGTTTCTTCAAGTCTCCAGAGGCATCAAGTTTTGAATGGAATTCATAGCATCTCCTATTGCTGGTTAGGCTGTAAAATATCTCATGCAGTGCATGAAATTACGTGGGAAAATTTTAGACAAGAAACAAGCATTTATGTGTACCAAGAAAACCCTCCCAACACCCCAAAAGGCTGTACTGGAAATTCACAGTAATAATTACACATTCTCTCCTATCTTCAGACCTAATTTACAGACAGGAGCTGCTTTCAAACAAAAGTGTTAGTTTTGTTCATTTTAAGGGCTTGGCATATGTTGTACTAATGCTAGAATATTTCCAAGCACAAAAATGTCTTCAAAGAGATGAAAACAAGACCTGTTACCTGTGAAGTTTAGCTTTTTCTCTGGCTTATGTGCTCAGGAGCTGGCAAAGCCAGGAGGTGTTTTAGAGAGGCAAGTGGGAGGGAAGGGGAAATCATTCAGGGTGAAATGGGCATCCTGAGAGAGGCTGAACACTGGGCAGGTTCAGTATTTCACGTTTGGCACCACTGTCTGACTGTTCCCTTCGGACTGCAAAGGCAGGGTACAACCTGCAAGGCACAGATGTGTTTGGAGCTTTACATCCAGCTGTCAGGTGTATCACCCTGAACATACTAGTGCATGTTAGTATTTCTCATTTAAAAAAGATCTTGGAATCTATGTGAGCTTCAATTGCATTATTTTCAATAGGAACTGAATTTATACTTAAACCCTGGTGATGAAGAGAAGCAACGAAGCGCTGTAGCAAAGATGATTATTTTCCTGATAAAAGAGTTAATATCACACTTTTGAAAAATATGTCACTGAAAGTGAGTATCAGGAGAGGGAGAAAATACAGTGAGATACATGAAACTGAAGTAGCAGGGATGGGTATGGTTTAGGTTGGTTTTTTTATTTCTAACCAGGCAAACAGTTTAAGGTCAATTCTAATATATGCTAGAGCAAAGGAGCATTTTCTATTCTGTGAATGTTTAAGGCATTTTATTAGCTAGTCCCTTTCTCTGGGCTTTTCATCCTTTTGATGTTAAAACAGGAGCACATCTTTTGGAAGCCAGTTCAGTGTGTCTTGGTGGGATGGAGATGAGCGTATGCTTCTCTCCAGCAGATTTACAGTGTGCTCATGTCACTGCACTTGACAGGAGCACACCTGGATACCTCGTTGTTCTGGGATCATCTGTCTCGTGTGTGCTTCAGAAGCCATGAATTATTCATGTCCTCTTAGAATATTCCTCTGGATTTCCTGAGCTAGACCCTCAATATTGTGGCTTTTATAGTTTGAAATGTAATTTTAGGGATTTTATCATGTCACTTCTGCAAATATTTTCCTGTGGTACAGTTTAACCCTTCACATGCATGGAATGATTTTTTGTTTTCCCAGGAATCTCTTCTTGTGTACTATAATTTCCATTGAATTTATTTGAAGGATGTTGATTGATAACAGTGGGATCATTGAGAATTTAGTATACATAAAAACACCTGCTTATCATTTGTGCAAACATCTGTGCCATATGAGTATGAAAGGAGTTTACGACAACTAAGAATTACTTTTTATTTGTGTTTTGCTATTTTCCCACTGCTCATAGATTTCCCAGTAAGTCCATTTTTAGATTTTCTATGCGATAAGATCTCTGTATTACTAAATCTCTCTGAAAGATAGTCCTTAATCCTCATGTCCCTTTTTTCCACTGCTATATGTATTACTGTAACTCAGCAGTAAAAGTACAATTCAACTGGCCTAGTGTCCAGCTACTGCCCTCAGTCTCAAATCCCCCTGCCTCACATGACACTAAACTGTCATTTTAATCCCTGTTGTAATGAATCCCACACATACAGGGTAAATTGCATGATACTGTAAAAATGGTATAAAGTATTGCAGCAGAACAGTTTTCTGCTGAAAATGGCTTGGGTTTCTTGAAAGTTTCACAGTAACTTTTCAGTCTTTAAGGGAGGACTTGCTTGCAACAATTTCTATTATGAAGGAGTTTCCCTGGAGTTCTTTGCTGGATATTGGACTACAGACCTGCTGTCTATCCAAACAATGCAAAAAGGCTGAATTTCATCTGACCACATAAACTCAGGGGAAGGGAGGAAGCCAAAAGAAATGGCAGTATCCTAAGAAAAGTTCCTATGAAACAAGAGTACAGTCATTGTCTGTGCTGAAGGAGTACATGTGCTCATACTCATCATATTCTCACCCTCTTGACTGAGTTGTGGGGACATGATCAGAATGTTCATTTAATGAAGTGTGAGTAATGGAGGTAATTTTTATAATTTAGGAGTAGAAATTCTGTCTGGTTTAGGCTGTCTTTCATCCTATTTATTTCTATCTTTCACTGTTCATCCAATTTTATACGCTTTCAGGTGCTGCTGCCTTCAGGACATTGTGACTCAATACTACAAATTAGGCGTTTAACAAGAGAACCTAATTTACGGTGTAGAGCAGCATTTAATGGAGAATTCCCAAATTAAATTTCATTATCATTCTGCAGAGAGACCTGATGAAGTATTCCTACCTCTGGGAATGGAAATCAGCAGCATCTGTGCACACAGAGAATGCTGGGAGAAGCCTTCCCTGCCTTTAGAGCACCAGGATTTGCAGAGTCTGATTTTCCCATCACACTAGAATGGCAAGACCCTTAAAAGCAATAATTGAGTTAACAGGTTGAGAACAGTGGGAGCTGAGTTTTTGCTTTTTCATCCCCCTGACCTTCCCGCACAGATGACTAAGGTGTGGGATTTATTGCTGTGGAAGGCTTTAGGAGGCAAATTATAGATGGAATTAAAAAGCAACTGAGAGGAATCACACAGACACCACAAGGGTCATTGGTACACAGTGCCAAGGGTGCAGGGAGTCCTTTCCCTGCAGGCACTGGGAGCACTTGAATGGAAGGGGGAGGCTGTTTAAGCATACTCTGCTCTTAAATCCTTTTGATAATCTTCGCTGCGATCCAGTAGATGAGGTGGGATGGACTTTGTCTTACTGCAGATGTCTATAACACCTATCCAAGGCTCCAAGGCTCCCATTTAGAGGAGAGAAATGAGCCTTTCAAAGAGACTTCCAAGAAATTATTCATTTTCTGCCTGGCCATTCACATGAGAGTTGGACTCGATGATCCTTTATGGGTCCTTTCTAGCTCAGAATGTGCTGTGATTCTGTGATATTCTGTGATGCTAGGCTGAAATTATGAGGGCTTGTTTATGAAGGCAACTCAGATGACTGCATCAAATGTAGAGTTACAAAGTGTGATTGGTCCTGAGCCAGCTCTGCTTGTTCCTCTCCACTGGCTAAAAATGGAGCTTTGAGTGACTCCTCAGAAATGGATGCTTTTAGTCACATCACTCCCAATGTTTGTGTGGCTGTGTATTTGAAAGAGTTTGGATTGTGATTTATTTCCAACTGGACCTTGTTTCCCATTAAAAAAAAAGAAAAGAAAAAGACAACGAAGCCTTTGGTTAAAAGAGAGTGAAGAACAGGACTTCAGGACTTAATATAGGGGGGGAAAAGAAGTTGCTTAACATTTGCTCTCATGAATAAGGAATGACATTTAAAGTTTAAAAAGAAGAGAAATTAAGTATACC
This sequence comes from Origma solitaria, assembly GCA_013397895.1. Classification (NCBI taxonomy): domain Eukaryota; kingdom Metazoa; phylum Chordata; class Aves; order Passeriformes; family Acanthizidae; genus Origma; species Origma solitaria. The sequence continues at coordinate 1,315,376 of VZRL01012168.1, read as the reverse complement.
AATCCCAGTATCCAAAGTGTGTATCATGCAAATTCATTTCTTGTAGGTGAGGTTACTTTAATCCCAAGTTGTTACTGGGAAAAGCAGATTGTGAGAGACTCCCTAGGTTCACAACAGATGAAGCCATTTATGACTGTGTATGATTTTATGCTTATTTCAACTGCGTCAAAATTCAAAATGCAAAAGGAAAAGGTTCAAGGACATACACACTATCTGTGATACTCCCTGGAGGATATTGCATCCATAAAGCAATAAATCCTTTGCATTCAGACTCACAAATGTATACAATCCAGGCTTTTTTTGTCTTTCACATGATGTATCTAAGCATTGCAGAGAAGCTACTGAACATAAACAGTTCTTCCAGTAGAAACTCTTACATACAGTGCAATTCCCTGCATCCAAAATAGGTGGAGGATCTTTAAAACATTGTTTGGGAGGGAAAGGACTGTAGCAAATAGAAATGATTCAGAGGATTCAGTTCCAGCAACATGTTAGGAAGGATAACATTCAACTTAGAACAGCATATTAATTAAGCAAGCAAGCTAGGACAGTAAAAGCAAACAGCAGTTTATGTAGCACTGAAGACAAACCTCATGAACTTCACTGTTAATGTCACCAGATTGCAGAAAAGTAGGAAAAAAGTATTTAAGAACTTCATAAAATGTATTCGAAGAATTTAAGCAATATATTAGTGATTCTATCTTAGATTTAACATAGTAATGCTTCACAAAAAGTGAGGGAAAAATCCAAGTATTTATAGAACCAAGGGGCATATATGGAAGTAGTAAAAATATTCTCAATTTATACTAAAATTAAAAATACCACACCCAATAGCAGGTTAATTGACTCATTCCCAATAGGAATTGAGGTAGATGGCAGAGCAACTTTAGAACTCACCCAAACCTTTATGCATAAGGAGACTTTCAACCTCAGGCAAGTAAGTTCATTCTTTTTTCAGGTCTCATGTCAGCCCTCCCTAGTGTGATCTTAGACCAGCAAAAAATACATTACTAATCTCACAAAACCTTTAACTCCTACAATTTCCAGCATAAATTTACCAAGCAAAAGCATTTTTAATGCAGTATCATTAATTTTTATTTTCCTTAAACTAAATTCCAAAGTTTACTGAAACTAGTAGTTAATGTTTATGTATTTCTGCTGAATGAAAAAAGCCCAGTATATAATGGGAAAATGGAGAGACATTGAATAGAAATCTAGCCATTTCATAATACAATTAGTCTTGAAAAAAGTATATAATAAATCACTGGAGAAAGTCAATGCAAAAAAGACAAATGGACAACAGGACACAGTATGCTTTGAAATAAATCCAGTTTTATGGTATTTGTTATCTGGGGAAATGCTGCATTCTGAGGTACCAAAACATTAATTAGGAATAATCCTTTCAGTCGTCTGTAAACTACAACATGACCTTTAGCAATGGCTATAACTGATCCACACCTGAGTTTGTTTAAGTCAAAGAAAAGTGTTTTGCTGACTTGAATCATTTCTGGGTCAGGCCTCAACTTCTTTTGGTAGAGAACAGCTCTGTGCCACAGGTGGAGGAAAACCTGGAAAGTTTAGCTCTTGGTGGAAGTTTCTGTAGCTGAAGCCTTGACTGAATCTCATGTTAAACTTCATTTAGAGATTTTATTTTCTGAATCAGAGCTCAAACTGCATAATTCACATTTTCATTCTGCAAATTGGAAACCTTGTTGCCAAAAATTAAATTGACTGCAGAGTATTAGGTTTTACAGCTGGATTGGACAACTGACCAAGCACGGAACTGGAGGAACTTCACAATTTATTAATTTTTCAGTTCTTTCCAATTCCAGCTTTTTACAAAATTGTATTCCTCCATAGAGCTCAAGGATGGCAGTGTAACGTGGAATTTCTTCATAGTTTATTTCTGTTTTAAAACAAATCTTTATTTATAAGGTGAGTCGTGAAAGGAAATACTTATGTAGAATTTCAAAGAAAAGAATGAAAGACTGAGAAAAAAAAGGGAAAAAGCCCTTCTGATTAATTATTTGCTGTATAATGGAAGAGAAGGCAGAAGGCATAGCTTTATAAATTTCAGTGGTATAGAACACGTTATAACAAATTTTCTTGCATGGGTAAAGGTTTGACAGCACTCTGCAGACAGCCTTTCTTACTTTTGTTCTGCAAGAAGTTGATCATGCAGCCTTGGTAAAGTATTTCCCGTGACATCAAGAGGAGTTGTGCCTGGATAAAGATGCAATGATCAGTTATTGTGCTGGGAGATAAGTGATATATTTTAAACTGGGTTCATCCTCAACACTTTTTTAAACACAAAGTTTTAAATCTTTTGTGCTCAAGAGGTAAAATAATTGATGTAAGAAGTTGCTCTGTGTAGCTGCCTTTCAACGAGGATCAATGTGACTTGTGAATGTTTTATGGAAATTTACTCTTTATTTCATTATGGTGTCATAAAAATGTATTGTGTAGATTAATTCCAGGTGGATCTTAAAGGACTGGGTGAACTTAGGAGTCACCACCAAAAAAAAGTCTGATTATTGAGAGAGGGTCAAATTAGTTTGGCTGTTAATCACATTTGTGGTATAATACTGTTGTCCCAGGTACATTCTAACAAGAAGAAACAAAGTGAAAAATTGAAAAAAAACCCCTAATTTAAACTTTTGGTCACCTCTTTACTCTCTCATGTGTCTGTTTGAGGTAATTAATATCTCTATGTCACTTCTGTATGTCTCTTACCTTTGGAGGTGAAGATTTTACATAAAAATTATGAAATTGGCAACAGGGTGAAACAATTCACTTTTGCCTTCCCAAATTTTTTTAAAAACAGTTATTTACTTAATATAGCACAGTTACATGAAATTGAATCTAACTTTTTACCAACTTTTTAATCTTTCATAAAATCAATTGAAGTAATTGGACTAAGTAATAATGACACATTTAATTTGAAATATTTTTAGATTACCCGTAATTGATTTCAAGACATTGAATGATAGCTGTAAAAGCTTGGTTTTTAGCAGCTGACAAGCTGATGACAAGCATTAATGGGTTTTGCAATAAAGAATTTGAATTGGAGAAGGAATTTTGTCAGAAGAAAATGCATGTTTCTGTTATAAAAATGCATGACAGTTAAGATGGGTACTACATCACTGAAAACACCCAGAAAACTTAAGTTTGAAACTTTTTGGCACGAAGTATAAGGACCTATAAATGCAACCATTGTATATTGTTGTATTTTTCTCAGGCTTGACATCCATTAAACTTCCCTTTTTTGTAGCTACCTTCAGCTGGTGAATTCCACTCAGATGGAGCTTAGGTACTTGAGGAACTGTCAAATGCTGACATTCAGAGAGACTAAATCCATTTCACTTCTTTGTCTAGAAGTTCAGTTATCCTCTCAGAGGAGGATATCAGGTTAATCTAGTGCAATCTTCTTTTCACAAACTCATGATTCATTTTGTTCCATTTTCCATTTACCTCTGTATTTGAAAGCCTTAAACTAAGGCTATAGAACAAAACAAATTCAGTGAGAAAAACGAAGTGGAGAAATAACTGCAGATTGTACTGTATCTGCAACTGATATATTATATAATCAGCTGTTGTAAATTCAGGCTTCTTTTAGATGTATGTCACATCTGATATGCACTTTAACGTTAACAATTTAAGGTATAACTTTAATCTCACGCTTGCTACAATTGCTTTGATACACAGAACAGATAGACAAGCCAAGTTCACAGAATCACAGAACTGTTAGAGTTGGAAGGGATCTCTGGAGATCACCCAGTCCAGCCCTCCAGGGGATGGTGAGTTGAACACACCCCTGGGCAGCCAATCCAACTTGACACCATTTCCTCTTGTCCTCTTGCATTTTACTTGGGAGAAGTCATTGACACTGATCTCGCTGCAGCTCTTTTCAGGTAGTTGTAGCAAGTGGTAAGGTCCCCCCGAGCATCCTGAACAGCAGCTGTTCCCTGAGTTTCTCCTGATAAAACAGGGCTTGTCCCAGTGCTGAGCCCTGGGGACATGACTGGTGTCTGTCTGGCAGCTGGATGTGGGTCCGTTCCTCAGTCTTTCCTGGGCTCCTTTGCCCTTCAGGACTGCCTCCCGATGCACTCTGTCAGCCAGGCTCCTGAACAGCCAAAGTCTGCTCTCTGTAAGGTATCAGTTCTGATGACCCTGTAATTTCCTGTTTGCTGTGCCCAAAATGGCCACCAACCATCACATCACCCAGCAGTCCCTCTCTGCTCCCAAACAACATGTCCAGTGAGCATCTCCCCTGGATGGCTCCGTCACTGGCTGTATCAGGAAGTCCTCTTCCAGATAGCCAGGGAAACTCCTAGGCTGCTCCCTCTCTGTTGTATTTCTGTATTTTCAGAGATCTATCTCAAATGGATAGTAAATTGAAGTCTCTCATGAGAACAAAGGTTAGCGATTCTGAGTCTTCTCTCAGCTGCTTACAGTATAGTTCATCTGCCTGTTCATCCCATGTGGGTGGTCTATAACAGACTCACGCCAGCATATTTGCCTTGGTGACCTTCTCCTGGTTCTTACCCATAAAAATTCAACCTTGTTGTCACCATCCTCAAGCTCTAAACAGTGACAACACTGTCAGTTTTGTTTAAAAAATATTGATGCAGAGATTTGCTGATTTAAAAAAAAAAAAAAAAAGACACTATGGCAATGTTAGCCCAAGGAAAGTGCTTTGTGGGGAAAAAAAAAAAAAAAACCACCAGAATTTTTTGAGGTGCAACTGTTTCAACAAGGCTTGAGAGATAGGACAGCTTCCAACTTCCAAAGGGGTCCTGTCTCTACCCTCAAGGAGAAGGCAAACTGAACCTTTTCATTTTGCTGCTTCTACATATGGCTGTTTGGAAAAAAATCAATTAGGAAGATAATGGTTTAATTGCAAAGAAAATGTAAATACTACCCATCTGTTCTCTTCAGCACTAAGCAGTCAGGTTATAAAGAGAGGAAGAAGAGGTTTTCCCCCCTCTTGTTCTTTAAGGCAAGTTACTGAAAGTCAGTTAATGCTCAGAGTCTGCCAAAGGCACTTAAATAACCTGTTTAATATGTGCCTTAGCTTGATGAAGAAAGTGAGCTGTAAGTGCCTACTTTTTTTTTTTTTCCCCCTTTGTTTTTTGTCATTTTTTTCCCCTGGTCAATACTTGATAGCTCTTGGGAAAAGAGAAGCTCTTAGATACTAATATTCTTTAATGCCTGGTGTATTTATTTCAGTAAGAGCTGTCTTGAAATGGGTGGGATTTTTGACAGCTACAGTACACTAAGCATTGATCTACTTAAAAGGGCATCATTTGGTATTCTCAGAGATCTTTCAGGAAGTTTGTTTCTAGTTAAAATGACATTCTCCCTTCCATTTGCTATTCAATATAAGTGTAGCACAAAGCGCTGTGTGCAGAGTACAAGGACATAGCTGAGCCTTTGTTTTATGGAGAGTGATAACCTGCAGTTCATGTACAAGTTGGACGCAAAGGATATACTGAAATGGGTAAGAGGGACCAAAAAACTCTTATTGCTTTAATGAGGGGAAGCTGTGCAATTATGCAATTCATTACTTTGCCTGGGTGCTCCGATGCTGTTATGATTTATGTAAGAAGACAAGCGTGTGAGTGCACATGAGCACAGCAATGATCAATTCCTTTCCCCACTGAATTGGAGCATTCCCCCATTCCCCTGAAGTCACCAATATCTACTCTGCCTGTGCCAGAACAGGTGTGAAATAGGGGAACACGGAATGGTTCAGAGCTGGCAGGGCCATGGACTTGTTCCCTGCTCCAGCTCGGTCCCCCTCTCTTCAGCACCTGCCTAGTGAGTGGGCAGCCACGGGCAGCCAGCTGCCACCCTTCATCCAGGGAAAAAATCTGCTCAGGAGTGGAGTGGAAAAGCAGAGAGCGAGGAGAGGAGAGGAGAGG